>NIVC01000767.1:135000-182500 GCA_002269645.1 Macrostomum lignano | reverse complement strand
AGATCAATGGACAACTGCTTAGATCAATGGACAGATGTTTAGATCAATGGACAGATGTTTAGATCAATGGACAACTGCTTAGATCAATGGACAGCTGTTTAGATCAATGGACAGCTGTTTAGATCAATGGACAGCTGTTTAGATCAATGGACAGCTGTTTAGATCAATGGACAACTGCTTAGATCAATGGACAGATGTTTAGATCAATGGACAACTGCTTAGATCAATGGACAGATGTTTAGATCAATGGACAACTGCTTAGATCAATGGACAGCTGTTTAGATCAATGGACAGCTGTTTAGATCAATAGACAACTGCTTAGATCAATGGACAGCTGTTTAGATCAATGGACAGATGTTTAGATCAATAATAGACTGCTGTTTAGATCAATAATAGACAGCCGTTTAGATCAATAATAGACTGCTGTTTAGATCAATAATAGACAGCTGCTTAGATCAATGGACAACTGTTTAGATCGCAGCATCACCCAACAAACCTTGCATAGGGCGGATCCTGCATGTGAATGCGGATATAATCAGACTGGGGCGCCTGCGAAGATCTGGACGACAGGCCCGACTCCTGGGCAAGCGACGTGGCGTGATGGGTCCGTTCTGATAGGCGAGACTCCAGCTGCTCCACCATCAGTCTGAGACTGGCTTTCTCGGCGTTGCTCGACTCCAGAGCCGTCTGCTTCTGCTCAGATTGGAGTATCGGGGTTAAAAAAGTATTTAATTTGAGTCTAAATTACGATTGGCCAACCAATGGAAGTCACAGATTATATAGTGTAGTCGTCGGCGAAATCATCCCACAGGCCCTAGTTTGAGCCTAGATAGCCCTTACTGCAGTTCTAACCGCTCACCTGGATCAGACTCTCCGTTAGCGATCGAATTCTGGCTTCTAATTCGCCGCCATCCTGACCGCCAGATGCGACAGAAGTGCCAGCACCAGACCGGAGCAACTGGGGCGCCGATTGGCGCCTTAGCGCGTCAAGCTCGGCCTCGGCTTGGGCGAGGCGTTGGCTGAGCTCGGATTTGTCGCGAAGCCACAGATCCCGTTGCTGGCTGGCCTCGCGTCTGGCCGCCTGTAGTGGGGAGGGGAATAGCCAATCATGTCATGGCAAACATGGCAGCCAATCATGTTGGTGACATCACAGCCAATCATATCATGGCAAACATGGCAGCCAATCATGTCATGGCAACATGACAGCCAATCATAATCAATCAAGTAATATGACAGCTTATCATGTTAGTGTGACATGACAGCAAATCATAATCAATCAAGTAATATGACAGCTTATCATGTTAGTGTGACATGACAGCCAATCATAATCAATCAAGTAATATGACAGCTTATCATGTTAGTGTGACATGACAGCAAATCATAATCAATCAAGTAATATGACAGCTTATCATGTTAGTGTGACATGACAGCAAATCATAATCAATCAAGTAATATGACAGCTTATCATGTTAGTGTGACATGACAGCAAATCATAATCAATCAAGTAATATGACAGCTTATCATGTTAGTGTGACATGACAGCAAATCATAATCAATCAAGTAATATGACAGCTTATCATGTTAGTGTGACATGACAGCCAATCATAATCAATCAAGTAATATGACAGCTTATCATGTTAGTGTGACATGACAGCAAATCATAATCAATCAAGTAATATGACAGCTTATCATGTTAGTGTGACATGACAGCTAATCATGTTAGTGTGACATGACAGCTAATCATGTTAGTGTGACATGACAGCTAATCATGTTAGTGTGACGTGACAGCTAATCATGTCAGTGTGACATGACAGCTAATCATGTTAGTGTGACGTGACAGCTAATCATGTCAGTGTGACATGACAGCTAATCATGTTAGTGTGACATGACAGCTAATCATGTTAGTGTGACATGACAGCTAATCATGTTAGTGTGACGTGACAGCTAATCATGTCAGTATGACATGACAGCTAATCATGTTAGTGTGACATGACAGCTAATCATGTTAGTGTGACATGACAGCTAATCATGTCAGTGTGACATGACAGCTAATCATGTTAGTGTGACATGACAGCTAATCATGTTAGTGTGACATGACAGCTAATCATGTTAGTGTGACATGACAGCTAATCATGTTAGTGTGACATGACAGCTAATCATGCCAGAGTGAATCACAAGCACAAGAGTAAAGCAAGTCAAACCTGGGCCTCCTCTTCCGCAGCCAGCCTAGCCAGCCTCTCAGACTCCAGCTGAGCCTCCAATCCCGACATTGTCTTGCGAAAGGTTTCGCTCTCCGACTGCATCTGAGCTTCGAGATCTTCAACATCGCAGCGAAGGCCTTCGGCGGCTAGTTTAGCTCGCTGGGCCTCTTCGCGCAGCAGTTCGCGCTCCTGTCGAAGGGCGTCAACTTCGGCAGACAGTTCAGCTACTGAACTGCCTACGGCGGCATCAGCAGCGTCTGGGAGGCCGCCGCCACCGTTGCCACCTTCGCTGCCGTTGCCTTTCTTCAGTGTGGCGATCATTTTGTCCTTCACCTGCGGTTGGGAGCGTTTGAATGTTTTGCATTTAAAATATCATTTTGTCACATTCAATACTACCAATCTGTCACATTCAATACTACCAATCTGTCACATTCAACACTACAAATCTGTAACATTCAATACTACCAATCTGTCACATTCAATACTACCAATATGTCACATTCAATACTATAAATCTGTAACATTCAATACTACCAATCTGTCACATTCAATACTACAAATCTGTCACATTCAATACCAATCTGTAACATTCAATACCTATCTGTCACTTTCAATACCAATCTGTCACATCTATTATCAACTTGTCACTTTCAATACCAATCTGCCACATTCAATACCAATCTGTCACATTCATACCAATGTCACAGTCAATACCAGTCTGTCTAATTCAATACCAATCTGTCAGATTCAATACCAATCTGTAACATTCAACACCAATCTGTAACATTCAATACCAATCTGTAACATTCAATATCAATCTGTCACATTCAATATCAATCTGTAACATTCAATACCAGTCTGTCAAATTCAATACCTATCTGTCACATTCAACACCAATCTGTCACATTCAATACCAATCTGTCACATTCAATACCAATCTGTAACATTCAATATCAATCTGTAACATTCAATACCAGTCTGTCACATTCAATACCTATCTGTCACATTCAACACCAATCTGTCATATTCAATACCTATCTGTCACATTCAACACCAATCTGTCACATTCAATACCAATCTGTCACATTCAATACCAATCTGTAACATTCAATATCAATCTGTAACATTCAATACCAGTCTATTACATTCAATACCAATCTGTCACATTCAATACCAATCTGTCACATTCAATACCAGTCTGTCACATTCATACCAATGTCACATTCAACACCAATCTGTCACATTCACCAAGGTGGCACTATCAATCCAGCTCAATAAACTAGGCCACAAGTCTCACCTGCAGAATCCTGCCAGCCTTCTCTTTATAGTCGCGCAGCTCAGCCTGAGCCTGCTGGCAGCGGCGCTGAGCGGCCTCCAATTCCAGGGCCTGTGCGCGCTGTCGGCGCTGCTCTTCGGCCAGGGCGCGACCAGCCTGCGCGCTCATCGCCTGCTGCTGCTCGGCGTCCTGGCGGAGTCGGCGAAGGTCGGCCTATGTGGAGGGGGGGGGGGTTGAGGGTTGGTGACCAATTAATTGATTGGCATGACAACTTGGGATAGATCATACGTCAATTAAAGTGAGTCAAAAACTCACTCTGGACTCACAGAGTCAGAAACTAAGACACACTGAGACAGACACTAAGACACACTAAGTCAGACACTAAGACACATTAAGTCAGACACTAAGACACACTAAGTCAGGCACTAAGACACATTAAGTCAGACTTTAAGACACACTAAGTCAGACACTAAGACACACTAAGTCAGACACTAAGACACATTAAGTCAGACTCTAAGACACATTAAGTCAGGCACTAAGACACATTAACTCAGACTTTAAGACACACTAAGTCAGACACTAAGACACATTAAGTCAGACACTAAGACACATTAAGTCAGACACTAAGACACACTAAGTCAGGCGTTTATAAGTCCCATTCGGCAACAAGACAAGCCCAGCGGACTCGAACCTGCAGGCTGGCTGAAGCCGCTCGCTCCTGCTCTAGTCGAGCCTCGGCCTGGCGCAGCCGTTCGTTAAGCTCGTCGAAAGCGGCTTGTTGAAAGCCGGCCGACCGGGTGCTGTCGGCGCGCATCAATTCGAGTTGATCGCGCAGAGCCTCGTGAGCGCTGGACATCTCTGCTATTTGAGCGTCCCGGCTGTGCAGCAGATCGGACAGCTGCTGCTCCCTGCGGCGTTACAGTTGAGAATGCGCGATAGGGGAGTGAGGAAGCGAAAATTTAGGTGTGGCGGGGGAGATAGATGAGGGGTAGATGAGGGGTAGATGAGGAGGGGTGGATGACGAGGGGAAGATGAGGAGGGGTAGATGAGGGGTAGATGAGGAGTGGTAGATGAGGAGGGGTAGATGAGGAGTGGTAGATGAGGAGGGGTAGATGACGAGGGGTAGATGAGGAGGGGTAGGTAAGGAAGAGGCAGGCTAGACAATGGCATGGCACGCAAATATAAAAAAAGTGAATAAGGAGTTAAGGGGACTACTATATGCAACAGTTGTGAAAAAAGATAATAAGATGCGTCAGAACTAGAAACGAACATTCACACTACTGGCATTGAAGAAGTCTTCTGAAACAGTTAACAAATGTATAATAAAAAATCAAATGAAAATTCACCTGGCCTGACCAGCTGCAACAGCCTCCTCGGCCTGTTTCAACTGTTGCCGACATTTGGTCAAATCAGCCTCGAGCCGCCGTGAAGCATCCTGAGCAGATTGATTTCTCTTTAACAACGAAGATAACTCTTGATTTAGCGAGGAGATCTCGCTGCGCAACAGTTTGTTCTCGATCTCCGCTGGCGGATTGTCCTCAGTCATCACTACGGAGGCGGCCGAGGCGGAGGCAGCGGGTGTCGGCGCCGACTGAGACACGAATGTCGAAACTGCGCCAGTGACCGACGTCGAGACGTGAGCAGACGACGATGCCGCTGCCGCCGCCGCCGCCATTTCGGCTTTGATCTCGGAGGCCGAATATTTGGAGAAGCTGGAAGCCACGCTAGACTGCCGGCTGTGCTGAGCTGAAACCTTTGGCGGCGGTGGCTGCGGCGGCGCTGATTCTGCGCCAGTCGGAGTTGGAGTAGACGATAGCATCGAACCAGCTGACTGCCTGCCGCTAACCAGAGAGTCCAATGGCGCTTCAGAATTCAACAGATCCATTAGTTCCGCATCTTTATCAACTCGCTTATTTGAGCCGCTGGCAGATGGCGGGGCAGGCCGGACGGCTGCGGAGCCAAGAGAGGCCTGGCTGGGGCTCCGGCCAAGCGGACTGTGCCGGCTGGCGGATCCACCACCAGCGGAGGCGGCGGCAGCGGCGGAGGTGGGAGGCCGGCGGCGGGGGAGGAGCTGCTAGCGGCCGATTCGGGGTCAGCATGGCCAGATTTGTTGAGAGCGCTGGCAGCGGAGGTGTCCAGAGTGTTGAGAAAGTCCTCAGCTTTGCCAGCTAGTCCTGTGAACCACTTAGACATCTCGAGCTGCCTCTGCACAGAAGATCATCATGTTTTTATCAGCTACTGTTAGTAATATACTAGCAATCAGCGCCCCCAGTTAGGGAGGCAACAAATAGAATAGAATAATTCTTGTTTGAATAAACTACACATTGCATTGCTTGACCTTTCAGCCTTGACATGCCATCAATTCCACTGTAAGCCTTAACATATCAGCATAAATATGTGGTTCTAAGTGCCAGAATCATAGTAATTGACTTCCTAGGTCCAAATTCAAGATGCAAAATTGAAAACTAGGATGCTAGCTAGTATCAATAAAACATTTTAACTCTACCCTTAATACTATTAAGCCTCTGATTTATTCAAGTTGGAAAAGTTGATAATATCTAGAATAGGATTGCAATCCCATCTAATCTCAAAAATACTAATCATTTATAATCTTTATATATGCTCATATATTAGATATTATTAGTTAACAAATTCAATGATATAGCAATTTCTAGCTCAAAATTAATTATAAAATATAATAAAACCTAAAATATATTTTTATGCAAAGCTTTAAACCTACAAAGACTAGGCCCCCTATTAAAACAAAATTTTTAAGTCACTATATAGGCATAGGTCTAATTAGAGAGCCTAGGCCCATAGGACCAAAATTTATTGTGATATTATTAAAATGTTAAATAGGAAACTATAGTCTACTCTATAGCTAGCTATATTTGCTTATATAGTCTAATCATATTCCAAAAGATACCCTTCATGTTCATAATAGCATTTTTGACATATATTTAGTTTGGTGCATATATTTTATAAGTATTTAGTTTTAGTATATGAGATGCATCTAACATAATCTAGAATGTAGCTATGCTTATGTTATAAAATAGATATAAGTACTTAAGTGAATATTCAAAATGCAAAGTACTTTATTCAATAGTATTATATAAATATAAATGTTTTATTTATATATATTAATATATGCTTTATATTTTTATAGCTTTGCCTTTACTTACTATGAACTAAGGCATAGAAAAAGTGCACAATTAGTATTTAGGTAGGCCTAGCACTAGGTCTAGATTGTTCTCTAAAAAATATTTTGGTGCATGCTATATATACAGAATACAGTAGGCCCTATCTATGGTGCAGCCTATGTCTAATGGCTATATTACCTTCCTAATTATAGTCATTTATTGTTTATAACTATTATGATAATAATTATGTGATAAACTATAATTATGTAAAATAGTCTAATGAATAATGGTCCTAGAATACAAAATACTTGAGTTGAGCTCAGCTCAAAAAAATCTATGCTTAGGCCTATGCAAGGCCTAGGGCTAAGATAAGACTAGGCCTACGAAATATTCTAAACAAGAATAGGCCTAGGGCTAGCTAGGCCCTAATATAACATTATTGTTGTCTGGTTTTTTTGGCCATATGGCATTTTTGGCCCCTTGAAAATCTTATTGGCAACTAGATTTTTGCCATCAGAGGCCAATCTGGCAACTTTTTTCCCTGTGCAATGCGAGTTGCCAATTAAAAAAAATGATTTTGTCATATAAATCAATATGATTGATTGTTACTTTGTTATTGTTTGCAGAATAGATAGTAGGCTTAATCTTAAACAGTGGCATAGCCAGGATTTCCTTCTGGGGGAGGGGGGGGGCATGCTTAGGCGCAACCTTGGGATTCACCCGGCCGTTTCTATTGGCAACACACGCATGTAAGTCGCTATTGGCTGAGAGCAGTCACGTGACTACTGTTCTGTCCAATAGCGACTTACATGCGTGTGTTGCCAATAGAAACGGCCGAGTGAATCCCAAAGTTGCGCATGTATGGGGTCACATGGTCACAGGCTCACAGCTTCAAAGTTCAAATGGGGGCAGCCAGGCAGAGGGTGCTAGGCCTCTGCAATGGGGGAGGGGGATGCTAAAAAGTTGGCTTGGATCAGCCGGCTGGGGGGGGGTCATGACCCCCATAACCGCCCCCCCTTGGCTACGCCCCTGATCTTAGATTTAGAGTTAAGAGAACTAATTTCTGCTTTTTAAAATCAAACATAGCCTTGGATTCTTGGAAATATCCATCCTTGAGAATTTGGCTAGTTGCCAATGGGCAACGAAAAATAGGCCTAGCCATTGGCAACTGGATTTCCAACTTTAAAAAACCCAGAGTTGTTGATACGAAAAAATAAACATTTGTTGATATCCTTTAAAGTTTAAACATGGCGCGAGCAGCGAGCTCGCTGCAGGCCCTTAGCTAATTAACCAAAATTCTGGACCAAAGAAACCCAAATTCGCGCCAAAATGTTTCATGAACTTCTGGTTAAAACAAGTACCACAAAGGAAGCTGAGTGAGATAGCAAGACATGTATCACACAGATAAGGTAATAAAAAACATCAAATGCATGCATTTTTTCTTTTCCTGAACACTTTCATTGAGCACTCTGTAACTGTAAATAGCAGGGCACAGTGCAGTCCTGCCCCTTACGCGCGACGCTCCCTTCCCTAGGCCTACGCCTACCCTAGGTTTCAACTGTCTAAATTACTCAGTCCATTGCTAGCCCTAACAGATGCAGGCGGCAGATTATTGCTCGCAGTTGCATGCGTCGGATTGGTGGGAACATAATCTAGGCCTATGACTATGTCCAAGTTAGACCTACTATCAATACTTGCTTGTAAGTTTAGTTTAAAAAAGTGGGCCTAGCCTAGGCCCTTAGGTAGGTACAGCCTAGGCCAAAGCCCTTTATGCTAGGCCTAGGTAGCCGGCTGGACCTAATTCTACAATTCCTAGGCCTAGGATCTTCCTAAAGTCAGCAAACCCATACTATGTCCATGGCTATGTATGTCAAGAAAGAAATGTGTCCTATTCTAGATGGCTACTTCTTTTATTTGTAAGTTCAAATAAACCTAAAGATGCATAGGTCTATTGTAGGCTAGGACTACTTGTAGTGTTAGTGTGAAATGCGTCATTTAATTAATTAAATTTAAGAAGTACTTATCCCTGACCGGTGACCCCATGGTCTTGTGCCAATAATTCCAATTTTATCCACATGGATCTATGTCAATAATTTCCAGCTTATCCCACAGCAGCTTTTTAAAATAGCTGCCACCATACAAGTCTATAGGCTGTGTCAATAATTCAATTTTTTCACATGGATCTGTGATAATAATTTCTAGCTTATCCCTATAGCAACTTATTGAAATAGCTGCTGCCTGCCACTATTCAAGTTTATGGGCTGTGTCAATAATTCCAATTTTATGCACACAGATCCATGTTGATAATTTTCAGCTTATCCCCATGGCAGCTTATTGGAATAGAGAACCTTAAAATTAATTTGTTCAAAAACCATCTCTTTGTTTTTATTGTTTTATAAATCTTCCAAATAAACTACTGAATACTAAATAGTATTAAGGGAATTTAGTGTGAGTAGGAGCCTACTTTCTTAAAACTTTTTGTCATTAAAAGGGTCAATTTTAAACATTCATTTAGCTGCTGGCTTTGCTTAAAACAACTGAACCAAATGACCCTAAGATCAATGCAAATGAGACTTGCACAATTCAAAATTCAAAATGTAATAATAATGACAAAATAGTTTTAATAACAATGACCATATCAATTTAACGTCAATACACAAAACTACCCAAACAATTGCACAATCTTAGCTATAGCCTAAAGGGATAAGCTAAAAATCATTGACATAGAATCACAGATCTATGTAGATAAAGTTGGAATTATTGGCATGGGACTATGTCTGTGGGGATAAGCACTTCTATTAAGGAAGTTAAACTTAGATCCTATGTTGATTTTTTTTGTTTTCTCTTGAATCTTCCTCCTATATCTCTTATATATAGTTCCTAGGCCTATGCTAGGCCTATATCTAGTCTATTCAATAAGTAGGCCTAATAACTTAGATACTTAAAATGCCTTAAACTTTGAATCAGGAGTGGATATAGAAAATTTTGAATAAAGGATATATGTTGCAAATAGATTACTAAGGTACATTAAGGGCCAAATAGAAAAAAAAAATAAAAACAAACTCAATGGAAGATATATAGGCCTACCTTGTGCACCTCCCCTAAATCTATTATTAGACCTAGGTAGTTGAAATTTAAAGACCATTAAAGCCATTTATTTGATAAAAAAGTAATATTAAATTATTTAAAATGAATAAATGTTGCTAGTTTCAAAACTTTTATAAAGAGCTCTTGACTTAATTCTAAGTCTATATGCATATTATGGTTTGTAATAAAAGGCTAAAGTTAAGATAATAAAGCTAATAAAAAAACTATCCAGTGTTTGTCATTATTAGGCCCTAAATAAAGCAAGACTGCTAATAATTTATTGAGGCTTTCTTCTAGAACCAACTAAAAAAAGCAAAGGGAGAAAAGAGAGGAAAAGGCAAAAAGAAAAAAGAAAAAATATTAGCTATAAATAAAGATATAGATAGGCTATAAGAAAATATTTAACATATAGCTATAAATAGATATAGCATAGTTTGGATCATGCATTAGTGTATGCCAATTTTAATGCCAGAAAAAATGACAAAACCTCATTTGTATACTGGGTTTGTGTGCCAATACAAAAAATTGTCATTTGGCACAATGTATCTACTGTGTCATGTATACTGGGATATATCCTGGTGTATACTAAAGAATGGTAAGACCCTTGTTGTATGCCAGGAAATCCTGGTATACATGTTGCTTCTCAATAATAATAATAATAATTGATTACACCTGCCCAATGGGCAGATGTGCAACCGACAGCTCAGCCGCAGCTATTGCGCGGCGCATCTGAAGGCTGCGTACGGCTGTTCAGTCCAAGGACTGGGGGGTCGCCACACACACCCTCAATTACCCCAGCTAATGCTGGTACCCATTTTACAGCTGGGTAAACTGAAGCAATGCAGAGTTAAGTGTCTTGCTCAAGGACACAAATTGTTGCAGAGGGATCGGGAATCGAACCCCCGACCTTCAAGTCGTGAGTCCGACGCCCTAACCACTAGGCTACAACCCCCTACAACCCCCAATGATATATATAGCTTCTCAACTATAGTAGATATAAAGAAATTTTATAATATACTCTTAAATTATAATCATAAAATTCCATAAATATATTGTACTTACTTAGTCTTAGTTGTAAGTATATTATATATATATAATTTTCTTTACTTTGCAATTATATGTCCTAGGTCCTAGGAAGTTAGATCATGTACACTATATACACAGATAAGCTAGAGAGTAGGTCTAGTGAATAGGTTAGCTAAAAGATAAGATTACATGTGGCAAATAATAGTATATATAGCTAATAATGATATATATAGCAAACAATGAATCATACAAAAAATGGGGCATGCTCCTTGTATACTGTATAGTATATATAGTATATTTGACAATATTAGGTTACCATCTTTGAGAATATGCAGTAAATTATAGCTTAGTATTGACTTTTGAGTGACATAGCTTGCGCCATGTGCTGTAGAGCTAGGCTAGTATATATTTCTTGGGTAGGTAGATAGGTAACAATGTTCTATTATTCTAATCTTTAGGCTTATGAACTAACTTTACAATAATGTCGATTTTATATTCAAGTTCAAATTAATATAGTTGCCAACTGTACTTTTTGCTGTAGTGATAACTATATACTATCACAGATTCAACAAGTAGCAAATATGTTTCAGCCATAGAAAATTTGACTGCAGGCTCACATGACAGACTCGCGCAATAGTAGCAACAGTGCAGGCAGCGGTGGCAGCCAGCCCACTATGGACAGCTTCTTCCGTCCATCAAGCCTGGCTGCAACTGCCGATAAAGTTTTTGTTGCTCCATCGTCTCTATCGGCGTCAACAGTGTCGCCATTTCGCCTTGGTCCGCCCCGACTACCCGTTTCTTCGTCTGGTGGCGCAACAATTGGCGCCAGTATAGGCGCCACTAGCGCCAAGAATTGCAACGGCGGCGGGAGCGCCAATTCTAGCAGTAGTAGCAGCGCTACTAATGATAATGACAAATCAACAGCGGGGACCAACTCTGGCGAGGCTGCTGGGCCTGGGGGCAGCAGCGAGGGTGGCAACTATTTTAGCCGATTTGTTCGCCCGCTAGAGAGCGGCGGCGCCAGCAGCGGCAGCGGATCCGGCTACGTATTCGGCGAGAACCTCTCCAGCCGCGTGGTACAGTTTGGCGCGTCCGCTTCGCCGCTGGCCACCTTTGCCGATGCCGCCTGTTCGTCAAAAACGTCCGACTCTGGAATCGACGCTAGCGGCGCGGCCGCTGCCGCCGACTTCTCAATTGGCGCCCAGAGGAGCGACGTTGACAGCGACGCAAAAGAGACCGTCGACAGCAGCCAGGCTGATGGCAAGTCGGAGCCGGTCCCAGCCGCTGCCAAAGAGGAAAAATCCGCGTCGGCATTGAAAGCGTCCGCAGAGAAGTACGAATTAGAGCGTCGGCAGCAGCAGGAATCGGCGGTTGGCGAGTTCAGCCAGGTTGCCGTGGTAACGGGCGAAGAAGGCGAAGAGAATGTGCTCCGCATGCCGTGCCGAGTTTTCGTATTCGATGCCGCTAGCAAATCTTGGGTCGAACGGGGCCGCGCCTTCTTGCGATTGAACGATCGGCAAACAACGCCTGGCGAACGTGGCCGGCAGCCGCTTAAATCGAGACTGATTTGCCGCAGCCAAGGCGGTCTTAAGGTCAGTATCGCGTGCTTTTGACCCCTCCTTTAATGACCTAAAGGGTTGTTGTGCTGAATGGTGGTCGCTAAAAGACGGTGTGATCTATCTATGTGATGAAAGGATCAGTGGGAGGGTAGCAGAGACTCCTGAAAGATCAGTGGGAGGGTAGCAGAGACTCCTGAAAGATCAGTGGGAGGGTAGCAGAGACTCCTGAAGGATCAGTGTGCGGAGAGCCAGAGACTCCTGAAGGATCAGTGTGCGGAGAGCAGAGACTCCTGAAGGATCAGTGTGCGGAGAGCAGAGACTCCTGAAGGATCAGTGTGCGGAGAGCCAGAGACTCCTGAAGGATCAGTGTGCGGAGAGCCAGAGACTCCTGAAGGATCAGTGTGCGGAGAGCCAGAGACTCCTGAAGGATCAGTGTGCGGAGAGCCAGAGACTCCTGAAGGATCAGTGTGCGGAGAGCAGAGACTCCTGAAGGATCAGTGTGCGGAGAGCCAGAGACTCCTGAAGGATCAGTGTGCGGAGAGCCAGAGACTCCTGAAGGATCAGTGTGCGGAGAGCCAGAGACAGTGTTGGGCACTTCCGTTACCGAGTAACTTGCAAATGGTAACGCAAGTTACTTTTTTATTTTAGTAACGGAGTAACGGTAAGTTACTCAAATTTCGGAAGTCCGTTACAGTTACTTTGCAACAATCGCAATATTTAAATTTAAAACTGAAACGCTTAGCTAGTAAGCCGGTTGTCACATGTTTTTGCATTTTTCATTCCTAAATTCAAAATTAAGTGAATAGTATCATATGGTATTGCGCTTAATTAATGAAGAAATACTTGAAACATGTTTTACTTTGTTAATTTCGGTAAAATATTTTCGCCTTTCATTTTCAAGTTACTAAAAATTTCAAGTTTGATTCAAACAAACAAAGAAAGAAATTCATCTGTAGCCTCCACAAGTCCCTCCACTGGCACTGCAGTACACTACACCATTTTATACAGTTCTATTTATTTTACTCTATTGAATTATTGATATTTGTTTATTTTATCATTTATAATTTTAATTATTGATTGCCATTGCCCATTGGTCCTTCACTTGCCTCACATCGTGTCGCCAATTCCTGTCTCTGTCTGTTAATCCCAATGCCCAATGGCAAATTTCGGTAACAACAATGTGAAAAAATGTGCAATGTAAAAAAAGCAGAAAATTTTGTTAATAACATGCGTAACGGAAGTGAGTAATGGACAGTAACTTAAAAGTTACCAGGTTTTTGTCTAAAGTTACTAGGCTAACGTAAGTTACTTTTTAAAAATTGGTAACTTAAGTGACAGTAACGCAAGTTACTTTTTTTGAGTAACTTGCCCAACACTGGCCAGAGACTCGTGAAGGATCAGTGTGCGGAGAGCAGAGACTCCTGAAGGATCAGTGTGCGGAGAGCAGAGACTCCTGAAGGATCAGTGTGCGGAGAGCAGAGACTCGTGAAGTATTAGTGGGAGGGTAGCAGAGACTCCTGAAAGATCAGTGGGAGGGTAGCAGAGACTCCTGAAAGATCAGTGGGAGGGTAGCAGAGACTCCTGAAAGATCAGTGGGAGGGTAGCAGAGACTGAAGGATAAAAGATTGAAGCCAAAAACGCTGAGTAACTAATAAAACTAATAAAATATTACATTGCTCAGGTAATTATAAACACAATGCTGTGGCCAGAGATGAGCGTTGAACTAGTTGGCGAGCCTGGCAGCTCTAAGCGCCTTCGCATCAGTGTGCAATCAATCGAAGAATGCGAATCCGCCGGTGTCAGCGTCGGCGCCGGCCTGCGGGTTTGCCTTCTGGTTCTCAATTCTGTCGGCGATGCCCAGTTATTGAACTCAGCACTGCAGTCTCGTCTGCAACATATGCGCAGTTTTGCAGCCGCCTCCTCCTCCGGCGCCGGCGTGAAGCGTCGCGCTAATGAGCCGCTGACGGCGCCTGGCGACGACAGTAGCGACGATAAAAACGACGGCAGTCGAGACAGCAGCAGCAGCAAAGAGAGCGAAGGCGGCGGCGAGCGGAAGCGGGCTCGGTCATCAGCCGCTGCCGAAACCGTCGCACCGCCAGTCAGCGACGCACCCGAGCCTGCCGTCACATCAATCGCTGCTGATAACTGAGCGCCTGCGATTTCAGTGGCTTAGGAAACTGGCTTGGTTTCCTCCGTTGATACGAACAGTTCATCATTATTAAGTAGTCAAATTTGTAATTGAAATTATTGATAAGGAACACGTGGATGCCAGGTATTAAATATGTATGACCAAAACTCCGTGACTCCTTGGAATTCGCTCCCGCGCTCTTAAAGTGCATAAACGCTACAATTGTGAGTCTAGCGAATTGAGGAATTTCATGCGGAGATCCTAGAAGATGGCTTTAGCAGCCACATACGAATAAATAGATAGATAGATAGATAGATGGATAGATAGATGGATAGATAGATAGGTAGATAGACAGACAGATAGATATACAGACAGATAGATAGATAGATAGATAGATAGATATACAGACAGATAGATAGATAGATAGACAGCTAGATATACAGACAGATAGATAGATAGACAGATAGATAGATAGACAGACAGACAGACAGCGCATAAGTAGACTGTAAATGAACACATTATTTAGATATTCAGTACCATTTGTATTTGATCCGTAGGCAAAATTCAGCACTCCCAGTTCACTATTATATTAATAAAATATAATAATGCGGTGAATGATAGCAGCCTGCATTTCCCTGCTATACATAAGTATATAATTAATTAATATGTGTAATTTATTATCAATGGCAAGCTATAACTTTATTCTTATTTAGTGTACAAATAAATCAATTCATCAAATATTGTGCTTTTTCTAATTTTGGTTTTTTGTTGAAGAATTGTACAAAAATGGTTATTAGCGGCGTGTACAATTGACCGATTGCAACATTGAATTCGGTCCCTGTGTGCTTTTATATTTATGTAAATTAAGTTTATTACATTGATTAGATAGTGAGTTTGAAACTCTTTCCTGCATTCTCTAATCTGTAATTATACAATAAATGTAAATGTAATTTTGGAAATTTCTGGGAGTTTTTAGTCATTAGCTACCTTAGCTATGAGATTTTGCAGTTATCAGCCAGCTTAGCTATGAGATTTTGAGGTTATCAGCCAGCTTAGCTATGAGATTTTGCGGTTATCAGCCAGCTTAGCTATGAGATTTTGAGGTTATCAGCCAGCTTAGCTATGAGATTTTGAGGTTATCAGCTAGCTTAGCTATGAGATTTTGCGGTTATCAGCTAGCTTAGCTATGAGATTTTGCGGTTATCAGCTAGCCTAGCTCTGAGATTTTGAGGTTATCAGCTAGCTTAGCTCTGAGATTTTGCGGTTATCAGCCAGCTTAGCTATGAAATTTTGCGGTTATCAGCCAGCTTAGCTATGAGATTTTGAGTTTGTCAGCCAGCTTAGCTATGAGATTATGCGGTTATCAGCCAGCTTAGCTATGAGATTTTGAGGTTATCAGCCAGCTTAGCTATGAGATTTTGAGGTTATCAGCCAGCTTAGCTATGAGATTTTGAGGTTATCAGCCAGCTTAGCTATGAGATTTTGAGGTTATCAGCCAGCTTAGCTATGAGATTTTGAGGTTATCAGCCAGCTTAGCTATGAGATTTTGAGGTTATCAGCCAGCTTAGCTATGAGATTTTGCGGTTATCAGCCAGCTTAGCTATGAGATTTTGCGGTTATCAGCCAGCTTAGCTATGAGATTTTGCGCTTATCAGCCAGCTTAGCTATGAGATTTTGCGGTTATCAGCCAGCTTAGCTATGAGATTTCGAGGTTATCAGCCAGCTTAGCTATGAGATTATGCGGTTATCAGCCAGCTTAGCTATGAGATTTTGAGGTTATCAGCCAGCTTAGCTATGAGATTTTGAGGTTATCAGCCAGCTTAGCTATGAGATTTTGAGGTTATCAGCCAGCTTAGCTATGAGATTTTGAGGTTATCAGCCAGCTTAGCTATGAGATTTTGAGACAGCCAAGCCTGCCCTTCTTATCTTCTCCCTTTCAACAAACCGTCACATGCCAGTTACAATCAAGCAGTTGTCGCACCCATACCCATAGTCCAGTATATTTTGAATTTTTGTGCTTAAATGTATTCTTAACCTACTAACTTGTTCGCGTTAATTGACAGTCTACAACTAATGAATTGATTTATTGGTGTAAATTAAAAATTCTATGATTTTATGCTTTGATTGTCCATTAATAATGTGTTTAATTGTTAGACTCCCCGTTCTGCAACCGTCAGCATCAGCCCTTCCTGTGAAAAAATGGCTATTTTTATTGCTTCGCTAATTCGCCATAGTAAAATTCGACTTTTTTCTTCATCGCTGCTAATTATAAGTGTAATATTAAGTACAAAATAATGACTATTGTAAAACTAATTCATTTACTGTTGTTGCCCGTTTGTTCAGCAATTTGTTTTTGAATTTTTCGTCTGTTTTAATCCCATGCCATGGTTGATTGCTTGCGTTATTTTATTTCGCTTTTGAAAATTTACTAAGAGTGCTATTAACAAGCCATCGGTGTCTGTAGGAGGGTCATTCGTGTCTGTAGGAGGGTCATTCGTGTCTGTAGGAGGGTCATTCGTGTCTGTAGGAGGATCATTGGTGTCTGTAGGAGGGTCATTCGTGTCTGTAGGAGGGTCATTCGTGTCTGTAGGAGGGTCATTCGTGTCTGTAGGAGGGTCATTCGTGTCTGTAGGAGGGTCATTCGTGTCTGTAGGAGGATCATTGGTGTCTGTAGGAGGGTCATTCGTGTCTGTAGGAGGATCATTGGTGTCTGTAGGAGGGTCATTCGTGTCTGTAGGAGGGTCATTGGTGTCTGTAGGAGGGTCATTCGTGTCTGTAGGAGGATCATTGGTGTCTGTAGGAGGGTCATTCGTGTCTGTAGGAGGGTCATTCGTGTCTGTAGGAGGGTCATTCGTGTCTGTAGGAGGGTCATTCGTGTCTGTAGGAGGGTCATTCGTGTCTGTAAGAGGGTCATTCGTGTCTGTAGGAGGGTCATTCGTGTCTGTAGGAGGATCATTCGTGTCTGTAGGAGGGTCATTCGTGTCTGTAGGAGGGTCATTCGTGTCTGTAGGAGGGTCATTCGTGTCTGTAGGAGGATCATTGGTGTCTGTAGGAGGGTCATTCGTGTCTGTAGGAGGGTCATTCGTGTCTGTAGGAGGGTCATTCGTGTCTGTAGGAGGGTCATTCGTGTCTGTAGGAGGGTCATTCGTGTCTGTAGGAGGGTCATTCGTGTCTGTAGGAGGGTCATTCGTGTCTGTAGGAGGATCATTGGTGTCTGTAGGAGGGTCATTCGTGTCTGTAGGAGGGTCATTCGTGTCTGTAGGAGGGTCATTCGTGTCTGTAGGAGGGTCATTCGTGTCTGTAGGAGGGTCATTCGTGTCTGTAGGAGGATCATTGGTGTCTGTAGGAGGGTCATTCGTGTCTGTAGGAGGGTCATTCGTGTCTGTAGGAGGGTCATTCGTGTCTGTAGGAGGATCATTGGTGTCTGTAGGAGGGTCATTCGTGTCTGTAGGAGGGTCATTCGTGTCTGTAGGAGGGTCATTCGTGTCTGTAGGAGGGTCATTCGTGTCTGTAGGAGGGTCATTCGTGTCTGTAGGAGGGTCATTCGTGTCTGTAGGAGGATCATTGGTGTCTGTAGGAGGGTCATTCGTGTCTGTAGGAGGGTCATTCGTGTCTGTAAGAGGGTCATTCGTGTCTGTAGGAGGGTCATTCGTGTCTGTAGGAGGGTCATTCGTGTCTGTAGGAGGGTCATTCGTGTCTGTAGGAGGATCATTGGTGTCTGTAGGAGGGTCATTCGTGTCTGTAGGAGGGTCATTCGTGTCTGTAAGAGGGTCATTCGTGTCTGTAGGAGGGTCATTCGTGTCTGTAGGAGGGTCATTCGTGTCTGTAGGATGGTCATTCGTGTCTGTAGGAGTGTATTAGTGGCTTCTGTCAGAGGAGGAGGGAGTGCTGTGTCCGCTGTTTTGTGGGTATCTATGCGTGCTCTACTATGAGTAGCGAAATGTTTAAACTGGATTCCAGCTATTTAAACGGCCATGCCCGGCATCAAGCTTCTAACAGTCGATAACGAAATAGTCGAAGTTGACGCCGACACTGCCAAGCAGTCGATGCTGCTGCGGTCGATGCTGCACGATCTCGGCGTAACGGAGATTGACGACGACGAAGAGGCCATACCCCTGCCTCACGTGACCGCTGCCGCGCTTCGGAAAGCCATGGCCTGGTGCGCGCATCACAAAGACGACCCGCCACCACCTGAGGACGATGAAAATGCCAGGTGAGCTGACTTGCAGGGAAGACTATGGGAGGACTTAGGTGTCTATGGGAGGACTTGGGTGTCTATGGGAGAACTTGGGTGTCTATGGGAGGACTTGGGTGTCTATGGGAGGACTTGGGTGTCTATGGGAGGACTTGGGTGTCTATGGGAGGACTTAGGTGTCTATGGGAGGACTTGGGTGTCTATGGGAGAACTTGGGTGTCTATGGGAGGACTTGGGTGTCTATGGGAGGACTTGGGTGTCTATGGGAGGACTTGGGTGTCTATGGGAGGACTTGGGTGTCTCTGGGTAGACTTGGGTGTCTATGGGAGGACTTGGGTGTCTATGGGAGGACTTGGGTGTCTATGGGAGGACTTGGGTGTCTATGGGAGGACTTGGGTGTCTATGGGAGGACTTGGGTGTCTATGGGAGGACTTAGGTGTCTATGGGAGGACTTGGGTGTCTATGGGAGAACTTGGGTGTCTATGGGAGGACTTGGGTGTCTATGGGAGGACTTGGGTGTCTATGGGAGGACTTGGGTGTCTATGGGAGGACTTGGGTGTCTGCGAGGATGTGGGTGTCTATGGGAGGACTTGGGTGTCGATGGGAGGGCTTGGGTGTCTTTATGGGAGGACTTGGGTGTCTTTATGGGAGGACTTGGGTGTCTGCGAGAAGACCTAGGAGTCTGTCTGCTTACCTGTATCTAGGAAGCCTGTAATCCACCACGCAGAGACCTGCAGCCGCAGCAGCTATCCAGCTGGGACGCCGAATTCCTTCGCATGGATCAATCGGCCCTGTTCGAGTTGATCCAAGCTGCCAACTATCTGGATATTCGAGGCCTGCTCGACACGGCGTGCAAAGCAGTTGCTGACGCTATTAGAGGGCGGAGTCCGGAAGAAATCCGTAAGGCGTTCAACATTCGATGCGACTTCACGCCGCAGGAGGAGGAACAGGTGCGCCGGGAGACAGAGTGGTGCGAAGAGAAATAACACTTTGTCCAATAACCTGCTTGTGCTCTGTGTAATATGGGTATCCTCTGTGTTTAATAGGGATATCCTCTGTGTGATATGGGTATCCTCTGTGTGTAATAGGGGTATCCTCTGTGTGTAATATGGGTATCCTCTGTGTGTAATAGGGATATCCTCTGTGTGTAATAGGGGTATCCTCTGTGTGTAATAGGGGTATCCTCTGTGTGTAATAGGGGCATCCTCTGTGTGTAATAGGGGTATCCTCTGTGTGTAATAGAGGTATCCTCTGTGTGTAATATGGGTATCCTCTGTGTGTAATAGGGGTATTCTCTGTGTGTAATAGGGGTATCCTCTGTGTGTAATAGGGGTATCCTCTGTGTGTAATAGAGGTATCCTCTGTGTGTAATAGAGGTATCCTCTGTGTGTAATAGGAGTATCCTCTGTGTGTAATAGGGGTATCCTCTGTGTAATAGGGGTATCCTCTGTGTAATAGGGGTATCCTCTGTGTAATAGGGGTATCCTCTGTGTAATATGGGTATATTTCTTTGTAATATGAGTATATTTCTGTGTAATATGGGCATCCTCTGTGTAATATGGATTAGGGCACATTTTATAGCTTTTCCTATTTGCATTTGGGTGCACTGGTTGTGTGCTCACTCCTAAATCTTAGTTTCGAGTGTGTAATATGGGTATCCTCTGTGTGTAATAGGGGTATTCTCTGTGTGTAATAGGGGTATCCTCTGTGTGTAATAGGGGTATCCTCTGTGTGTAATAGGGGTATCCTCTGTGTGTAATAGGGGCATCCTCTGTGTGTAATAGGGGTATCCTCTGTGTGTAATAGAGGTATCCTCTGTGTGTAATATGGGTATCCTCTGTGTGTAATAGGGGTGTCCTCTGTGTGTAATAGGGGTATCCTCTGTGTGTAATAGGGGTGTCCTCTGTGTGATATGCGTATATTACTGTGTAATATGGGTATCCTCTGTGTAATATGGGCATCCTCTGTGTAATAGGGGTATCCTCTGTGTAATAGGGGTATCCTCTGTGTAATATGGGCATCCTCTGTGTAATAGGGGTATCCTCTGTGTAATAGGGGTATCCTCTGTGTAATAGGGGTATCCTCTGTGTAATAGGGGTATCCTCTGTGTAATAGGGGTATCCTCTGTGTAATAGGGGTATCCTCTGTGTAATAGGGGTATCCTCTGTGTAATAGGGGTGTCCTCTGTGTGATATGCGTATATTACTGTGTAATATGGGTATCCTCTGTGTAATATGGGCATCCTCTGTGTAATATGGGTATCCTCTGTGTAATATGGGCATCCTCTGTGTAATAGGGGTATCCTCTGTGTAATAGGGGTATCCTCTGTGTAATATGGGCATCCTCTGTGTAATAGGGGTATCCTCTGTGTAATAGGGGTATCCTCTGTGTAATAGGGGTATCCTCTGTGTAATATGGGTATATTTCTTTGTAATATGAGTATATTTCTGTGTAATATGGGCATCCTCTGTGTAATATGGATTAGGGCACATTTTATAGCTTTTCCTATTTGCATTTGGGTGCACTGGTTGTGTGCTCACTCCTAAATCTTAGTTTCGATTGTAACTTATTTGTAATTCTCATATTTTACCGTTTCGACTATTACTGGTTCCAGTTATTTTGTTTAGAAATAGCCTGCTTTGTTCTAAATTGTTCCAATTGCTCAGTGTACAAGCAGAGAGCTTTCTGTGCAATTTGTGTTTTTTACAGTTTCTCTAATTTTGACTTTGTAGCACTGTGCAGTAGTATATAGAATGTTTTTTATTCTATCAGTACGCTGAACTGTCTACTGAATAAGTAGTCGGTGTGTTTTTCAGTATCGTGTATCCTTATTAATGTTTTTTGCAGATATTTTCCATAGTTTTTTATCACCGAATTCACAGAGTAGCTGGCTGCACGATCTTAGTTGTACGAGTAGTTTATCATGTTGTAGAAATATTTTTATAGCTAGACGACATTTAAGCGACATTGTCACGGAACCAGCGAGAGGCATTACTGCCCATTCCGTCGACTCCCCTGAGCAGGACAGGAGTGTACAGCGGCCCTAACTTTATTTATTGTTAGGCAATGTAGGCATGTACACTTCACTGTGACTTTGGGGGTTGGCCCTCCAATTTAGCTCCAATTTAGCTCCAAATTAATGTTGACTGCACTTGGAATCGAGCCTGGGCCGCTGGCACATCAGATCGCCGAGCTAGACCACTGGTCTACCGATCCCCTCTAGCAATGCACGTATTCGTTTTTATTTTATTTTTTGTTTTTTTACCCTACCGAGCTTTTCAAAACTGTGTAGGATTCATCCAACTGTATGATGAACTTTTTTAAAGTAGAGCGTAGACTTCTTGATAGGCTAGATTTTTTCATATAGTCTTTATCTGTTATGATTTTGTTGAGGAACTGGGACAAGCATGGAGAAAGACGTGGATGCTACTTCTGCGGTGTTAATCGGGAATTGTTGTCTGTCTTGTGTCTGCGTGTTCGTGTTGTTCGGTTTTATCTATGGCTGTTCTCCGGATTCTAACTTAAAAAGCATATTTTGCTACTTGTTAGTAGCCTAAATGTGCCGAACTATAAAATATACACACTGATTTAATTCTGCAGTTTTATTGAGAACTTAAAATTTGACAGTGTTTTAATGGTTTGTGTTTTATTTCTAGAATGGTCAGGTTTCAGGCCAGCCAAAGACTATATATTTGGATTCAAAGAGCTACAACTCATTGATCCTGACTGCATCAGAGGTTGTAGCGGGCATTTCCGCGTGGAAATCAAGTTCTGTGTCCAAAATCATTTCATAAAGAAATTAAAATGTAGACGAAAAACTAATTCTGCTACTGTGTATGCTACTTAGCTTTTACTTACTTTTATAGTTTTATCCACAGGAACTAGATTAACTTGTTGTGCCACTTAGAATTAAATTAAACAGTAGGGAGTCTGTTTTTCAGTAGTTTATCTGCGCCATGTCACTTAAATTTAATCTGGCAGCTAAAATATCCTTTCCTTCGGGGTTTCTAGCCTCAGGAGCATAGGGTTAAGAAGTTTTAACCCCAAGTAAGAATTTTAAGAATGAACAACAAGCGTTTAACTCTATGTGCACAACTGAACGCAAGACGGACGAAACTCAGCCTAGGGGGGCGGCCCAAAGCTAGCTCAGCCAATGAGAGAGCAGTAAGGAGAGAGGTCAAAGCTAGACGGACGAAACTCAGCCTAGGGGGCCGGCCCAAAGCTAGCTCAGCCAATGAGAGAGCAGTAAGGAGAGAGGTCAAAGCTAGACGGACGAAACTCAGCCTAGGGGGCCGGCCCAAAGCTAGCTCAGCCAATGAGAGAGCAGTAAGGAGAGAGGTCAAAGCTAGACGGACGAAACTCAGCCAAGGGGCAGGCCCAAAGCTAGCTCAGCCAATGAGAGAGCAGTAAGGAGAGAGGTCAAAGCTAGACGGACGAAACTCAGCCTAGGGGGCCGGCCCAAAGCTAGCTCAGCCAATGAGAGAGCAGTAAGGAGAGAGGTCAAAGCTAGACGGACGAAACTCAGCCTAGGGGCCGGCCCAAAGCTAGCTCAGCCAATGAGAGAGCAGTAAGGAGAGAGGTCAAAGCTAGACGGACGAAACTCAGCCAAGGGGCAGGCCCAAAGCTAGCTCAGCCAATGAGAGAGCAGTAAGGAGAGAGGTCAAAGCTAGACGGGCGAATCTCAGCCTAGGGGCAGGCCCAAGCTAGCTCAGCCAATGAGAGAAGATTAAGTAGTAAGGAAAACGGTCATAGAGTGGACAAGAGGAAGACAGCTTAACTGTTAATCTGCCTGGCTGGGCTGACATTACCAATTTTGTTGCTCGCTATGCAGACGCACTTGGATTCGTTTTTTTTTCTACTGCAATCTTCAGACTAAAATTCAATAAATTTTGGCGCCATTTGTGCGATATTGGCGCCATTTTTAGTATACTATTCTGAGGGCAAAAACGCCAATTTGCTACTGAATTAAAGAGTAGATAAGCACATTTTTGAAAATGACATATCTAGCTATTCTGGTATCTGTGGTTCTATTCGATCTTTGCTCGTATGTTTGAAGTGCGAAGTGGTTTTTTGAATAACTCGAGACAGAGAGCTCGGTGCACTGCTTTCTCACCCAATTCCCAGCTTTGTCGATCAATCACAGAGACCAGTAGACAGGGCTGGCCGAGTGAAATTGTGTCCAAAAGTCAGCCTCAGGACGACATGAAAGTCCAGGGCCGCTGGCCAATTAATTAAACTTTGGCTCGTGTTTCACACACGCAGCCTTCTCAGCCGCCATTGGAACTTTTACAGCGTGCGGAGTTTTCAGTTCTCAAACTTTCCCTATCTGCCTCGCTCTCTCAAGTGCAGCAGAGCGACCTACTTATTGATTCTGTCTGATCGGGAGGCTGGGGAACAGATTTTCCTAATCTACTCCCCCTATCTCACTCGCACTCCTTGATTTCTCGGTGGCCGCACTCGGATTGCTGAGGGGGGAATTCCGCTTTCTCGTATAGACCAGACCGATGGTCTTCTGGTCTGGCAACTTTGCGTGCTTTGATTTGCGAGCTGGGTCGTTGGATTCTGCCCGAATTTATCATCAAGGTCTAGATTTGGCGCCATTTATGCTTGGTTTTGGCGTCATTTTGTCTGATTTTTTGTGTCAATTGCTTGATTTTGCCACTGTGTTTGATTTTGTGCCTTTGTTCTATTTTGGCGCCATTAGTGTGATTTCGGCCCCTTTCGTGCGATTTTGGCGCCATTTTTGTGATTTTTGCGCTAATTGTGCAATATTGGCGCCATTTGTGCGACATTGGCGCCATTTATACGATTTTGGCGCCATTTGTGTGATATTGACGCCATTTGTGGACTATTGGTGCCATTTGTGCGATATTGGCGCCATTTGTGCGGTTTTGGTGTTATTTCGGTGCCAGTTGCAATGTTTGGTATCGTTTGGACAATTTAATTTGTCGCTCAAGCCCAGAACCGTCAGATGCTAGATTGCATTAGTTAATAATTTAATTAAACTAAACAATTCAACTCGATAAGCCAATTTCCAAGATTAACACAATTTCATTTAAAAACTGCATTATTGTTATTAAATTACATGTAATGATATTATACTACAAAATCAGTGAGCCGGTCAACGGGTTGCGAACCGGCCAACAGAGTTTGATATGGAATATCGCATTTGACAACTGACAGAATTAACGAGTATCAAAATAAATCAAAACGGTAACAATTTAACTGCTTAACTGCGTTGTGTACACAATGGCGTCACATTGAAGTAGCATTCAATCGCGTAAGAAAGTGTTTTTGCTGTTGGGAATTTAGTAAAACACACTAAAGTTAAAAGCGAGTTCCTTTGTGGTGGTACGTTGAGGTAATAAACGCTGAATTCAATAATCCAGTCGCATGTACAATGGCCTACAATGGCTATGCAGTATCTCAGCGGGAGTTCCATACCTACTAGCTTCTATTTTTAGAACAAAAGCTGCACCAATGGGGAATCCCATATTGCATGTACATAGCTGCCATTTGATGGTTTCTATTTTTAGAACAGCAAACCTTTCTTCAATGGGGGAAATCCCTTCCTCATATAATAGTTGCTCCTACTTTTAAACACAGCCGCAGCTACACCGATAGGGGGAATCCCTCATCGAATGTAAACTGCCAGTTCCAATGTAGACACAGCAGAGCTACAACGCTGTGAATCCTACATTGGATTGCTGCCAGTTTCTATTTTTAGATACACAAGATGGGGGAATCCTGTATTGATTTGCTGCCAGTTTCTATTTTTAGAAACATCAGAGCTACAACTGATGGGGGAATCCCTCATTAGAAAGCGTTAATCGAATAACTTCTTACTCGTATTTTAACACACAGCGGAGCTAACACTGATGAGGGTCACACATACGACACTCCCCTGGGCGGATATCCGGCCTCTTCGCTGACTCCCTCCAGCCCTCCGCTGGCTCTGATTGGGCAGGAGTTTGGCGAATAAAAGTACAAATCGCTGAACTGGCTGAACCGAACTGTGCCGCCGCTGCTGTTGCTGACAGTGGCGTAGCCGCTCGGCGCGTCCGAGGACGACTGCAGCGAACCCTGCGGCGATACTGCGCCAAGGGTGGTCGAGGCCGAACGAGCCAGGATTGGACGGAGAAGAATCTGCTGCTGCTGCTGCTGCTGAGGCAGAGGCGACTGAGGCGACGGCTGCTGCTGGCGGTGATGCGCAACAAGCGAAACCGCTGGACTCAAAAAGCAGATCCCTGGTTGCTGCTGCTGCTGCTGCTGCTGCTGCAGACTGGCCAGCTCTTCCGCTGTCAGAGCTGACGGCTCATCGACTGCTATAAAATTCTGCAGCTTGTCAACTTGTTGCTCCCGACGGCGGCGGCTGCGACGACGGCGGACCCGCACCACGGCGGCGAACATGACGCAGGTGGATACGATTAGCAGGGAGACCACACCTGCTGACACTGCTATGACGATGATGTCATCCTCTGCAATGGTGACCAGTGGGATTGTCGTTGGAATGGATTGCTAATCTACCCTGCATGGTTGACAGAATAGAATGGATTGCTAATCTACCCTGCATGGTTAACAGAATAGAATGGATTGCTAATCTACCCTGCATGGTTGACAGAATAGAATGGATTGCTAATCTACCCTGCATGGTTGACAGAATAGAATGGATTGCTAATCTACCCTGCATGGTTGACAGAATAGAATGGATTGCTAATCTACCCTGCATGGTTGACAGAATAGAATGGATTGCTAATCTACCCTGCATGGTTGACAAAATGGAATAGATTGCTAATATACCCTAAATGATTGAAGCAATGGTTTATGGAGGCCGAAGACTGCTTGCCAATCAAGCCTGGCATCCTTAAACTAACCTACCTACAAAGAACCCCCCTCAGTGGAATCGTAATATCTCAGCACTGTAAGATTATGGAAACAGCCACTGGCTGAAGCTGCATTATTAATGCAGAGGCCGCGTGCGGAGCCTTGCTCTGGGTACTGCTTAGCAGGCGCCTCGCTGGCGCCCCGGTGTTAGGCAGAAAAATCCCAAGCGCCCCATCCCCGACTGAGCTGCCAAGCGATTGAACTCTCGGATTATAAAAACACACGTGTGGCCTTTAAATTTAAATTTCTCAGTGTAGCAGAGACACAGTAAAGATGGAATTAATTCTACCTGCTGCTGGTCATAAACCCGTCCCGGTGTCTTCAATATATACGGATGGGGGGTCGTCGACTTCAATTTAGTATGCTTTATAACTTTATAAAATCTAAAATCAATGGTTATTGAAGCATTTTGAATTATTCTAGTTGGATCTGCTGTCTCTTGTTTTTTATCCTTAACTTGGAGAAATTATTACAGGATTATGTAGCTGGCAGTCAGTCTACAAAAGCACTTATTAGCACAATTCCTAATTTTTTACTTACTTTGTTCCGATAATCAGCGCGACAGGTCTACGGACCTCTGATCGGTCAGGAAGATAATATTAAGCAGTGTATCTGGTAGGATTTGGCTGTTTGATCTCTGATTGAACGGTATGCTTAAGGCTACTTACTGATCTCTGATTGGTCGGTATGCTTAAGGCTACTTACTGATCTCTGATTGGTCGGTATGCTTAAGGCTACTTACTGATCTCTGATTGAACGGTATGCTTAAGGCTACTTACTGATCTCTGATTGGTCGGTATGCTTAAGGCTTACTTACTGATCTCTGATTGGTCGGTATGCTTAAGGCTACTTACTGATCTCTGATTGGTCGGTATGCTTAAGGCTTACTTACTGATCTCTGATTGAACGGTATGCTTAAGGCTACTTACTGATCTCTGATTGGTCGGTATGCTTAAGGCTACTTACTGATCTCTGATTGGTCGGTATGCTTAAGGCTACTTACTGATCTCTGATGTTACAAGTCTGTCTTTTGTATTGCGTTATATTTACGCAAGTTGTGTGCCGTGCACTCTCGGCTCTTGCAGCCGTTGCTCTTATCAGAGTCTTCTTGAATACTTATGTATTTCTATTTTTTGTCACGAAGGCTCTTTGACACTTGCGCCAACTAATCGCAGTACAGGCAAATAAACTTGTCTATGGCAATTACAAATTAAAGTTCAATCTGCTCGGGCAGAAGCCAGCCCGCAGCACCTCCCTGCTTCAAAATTACAGTTCACTCCTTATAATTCACAGTCGGTCTGTTCATCAGTCTTTCACTTCTTCTGGGTTGCTGCTGCTGCTGCTCCCGCTCCTCTTCTCCAGGGCGCATAGCTGGAGGGTGATCAACCTCACCAGCAGCACCAGTGGTAGCTTGTTCCGGGACAACGTCCTTGTCATCGCTGCCCTTGAAGCTCTGTATCTGGTCTCTGTGAGCCTTCTTGTACAAGCCGTTCTCAAGCTTGATGATTGCCGTGTTGCGGCCTGTAGGCAGGACGATTTTGGCTAGTGACGTAGCTCCTTGTGTCCTGTACACCACATTGTCATCTCCAGAAAACTCTGTCATCAAAGGAGTCCGGATGTTTCGACCTAGAAACTTCTCCGACGGTGTGCGACCATCGTTTCCTTTGGATGATCGGTAGAACAGTAGGAACTTGTCAATGTTGTGTTGACTCAGACCCAACGCTGACACAGATTCTTTCATTGTGCGGACAAATCTCTCTGCGAGTCCGTTGCTCTGAGGGTGATATGGAGGTGTGGTCACATGGCTGCACCCGATTGCTTTCAGCCACTGTGTTGTTTCAGCTGAGACGAAGCTTGGGCCTTTGTCGGTGACAAGTGTCCTTGGCACACCCCACTGCGAAAAAGTTCTCCGTAGCCTAGAGATGACTGTAGATGACTCCATGTTGGCGGTCAGATGCACCTCAGGGTAGTTCGACATGGCGTCCACCAGCACCAACAAATATTGGCCATCTATTGGACCCGCAAAACCCGCATGTACGCGCTCTCCAGCGTCCATTGCTGTCGGCCAAGATTTTAGGTAGTTTCGATTGCTAGCCTTGACCATTTTGCACGTCTTGCAATTTCCGATGAGTTGTTTTACATCTCGATCCAAGCCGGGCCACCAAAATTGTGCTCTTAACAGTGACTTGGTTCGGTCAATGCCTAGATGTGTGCTGTGTGCCGTTTGGACTGCCGATAACCGCAACGTCTTTGGAAGAATGACTCGCATCTCCCGGAGTACCACGTCCGACTCGATCGTCAGTTCGTCCGCGACTGCCTTGTAGGGGCGGATTCTCGGATCGTTAAAGTTGCTCGTCCGGATGGCTTTTTTTAACAGAACGATCTCTGGGCAATCCTGTGATTGGTCTCTAACCTCTTGAATGGATATGATCGTTGAGGGTAGTTGGATGCTCCCGATTGTATACGTCCGAGCCGTCTCGTTGTTAAGCAACCGGGACAGAGCGTCTGATTTCATAAGCTGCGACCGTTGATACTCGATGGTGTAGTCAAAAGCCATTAGCGATATGGCCCATCTTTGAAGGCGTGCTGATACGCGCGTAGGCAAGCCCTCGTTCGGCCCAAAGATGTAGGTTAATGGTCTGTGATCCGTGATCAGCTTGAAATGACGTCCCGCTAAGAACCGCTGACACCTCTGAGTTGACCAGACAATTGCAAGGGCCTCCCTTTCGATCTGAGAATACTTCTTCTCGGCTTCTGATAACCTCTTGCTGATGTACAAAACCGGTTTGTTGTCTTGAATCAGAACTCCGCCCAGTCCTTTTTGGGAAGCATCACACTCCAGAGCCACAGGTTTCTTGGGGTCGTAATTAGCCAGAGCTGAATCTTCTGTCAGCATGGACTTGATACGCTGAAAAGCTTCATCTTGCTCAGAATCCCATTGGAATTCTCTTCTGCCGCGCATTAATCGAGTCAACGGCTCCAGGTAGTGCGACAGATTGGGCACAAACCGGCCACTGAACCTGACGAGTCCGATGAGCGATTCTAGTTCTGCCATCGTCTTGGGAGTCTCCATTTCTTGCAGGGCTCTCACTTTCTCCGGGTCGGGCAGGATCATGCCATTGTCCAGGATAAACCCGAGAAAGCGAACCCGAGACTGACAAATCTGGCATTTCTCTTCGTTGACCTTGAGGCCATGTTGTTCCAGACGCTCTCGCACTTGACTCTCACGATCCTTAAGCTGCTTCTCTGACTCACCACCAATTAAAATGTCATCGACGTAGGCAATTGCACCATCAACATCCCGTATGACCTGACTGATGTAGCGCTGGAAAATACTCGGAGCAGTCCGTATCCCAAACACCAGACGGTTGTACTGGTAGTTGCCGAAAGGTGTAGACATGACCGTGAGAGGCTTTGAGTCCTCCTCCAATTCCACCTGGTTGTACGCTGCTTTTAAGTCCAAGATGGTGTACATTCGGCATCCTGCTACTGTACTGAAAGCTTCTTCCGGGGTCGGTGTTGGATGACTGTCCTTCATGAGCTGTGGATTCAATGTTTGCTTGTAGTCCACACAGAGTCTCAGCCTACCATCAGCCTTAGGAACGATGACAATTGGTGAGGCCCATTGAGAAAAAGTCACTGGCTCAATGATTCCCTCAGCTAGCAACTTGTCAATCTCATCTTTCAGTCGATCTTTATAGGCAAAAGGGATCGACCGTGCCTTGATGTACTTTGGCTGAGCATCCGGAATCAATTCTAGTCTCGCTCTGAATACTCTAGTCGCTTCGCTTCCATCAGCCTTGCTGAAATCTATTTCTATGGTCAAAATGTCCCTGCCGAGTAGAGCAAACGATCGATCAGAACGAACCACTTTGAATGGTATTCGGTGCACTTTTCCTTGGTAACTCACTTTGCTGATGAAATGGCCCAACATTTTGAATTGATGCGCGTCGGTATATCCTGTCAAAGTGATGCTGCTAGGCTGCAGTTCAGGGGTGCCGATTTGCTTCCAGACCCGGTCAGACATAACTGAAACTGCTGCCCCAGTATCCACCTGGCACGGAATTGATACCTTATCACTTGATGATATGAAGTCAAGGGTCACTGTGACTGCATCCGTAGACAAAGGTTGCCTTGAAGTTGCACCAACCATGAAGACATGATCTGACTGCGAGTGCTCGTCTAAGTGCTGAACTGCAGCTGTGTTTTTCTGGTTCGGGACAACAAACTTTGAGCGGCACATTTTCTGAAAATGGTTCTGCTTCCCACACTTACGACATGTCTTTCCATAAGCTGGACACGCGTCTTTTCCGTGGCTTGTTGCACAGCGCGAGCATTTTGATGAGCTTTGAGTCTGTGACTGTTGTCGATTCACTCCCTTGATCCGCGGTTTTGATGACGATTTTAACATTCCAATGCTCATTATCCCAGAATTTTCAGATTTCGGGGCACTCTTCATGATGTCCGTTGAGACTAATGCTGAATGTGCTTCAGCCTCAGCAACTGCTTCCTTGAAGCTGAGCCTCAGATGGTCCCTGACCAGCAGCTTGCCGATGACGTTTTGGTCAGCCACTCCGCAAATAAATTGGTCTCTCAGACGCTCGCCCTTGTTTATAAATTCGCACTTCTCCGCAGCCTTGAGGACTCGCTCCGCATATGTGCGAACGCTTTCCCCTGACTTTCGAGAGCACAGCTGGAAAGAGTATCTTTCCGCCAGAACAAACGTAGCTGGGACCAGGATGCTTGTCAGAGCTGTTTCTATCTCCGAGTAAGACAACTCACTTGGTTTCTTCGGAGAAGCTTGATCTGCGAGCGTGTCGTACAATGCTGTCGAGAGACGCATCAGAAGCATCTGAGCCTTCGCCGTCGAGTCCCATCTGTAGAACTTCGCGACGATTGTAAATCTGTCCAGCCACCGGGAGTAGTTGTTTCCTAACTCCAGGCGCTCGATTTCCATAGCTCCAGCTACCGCACGCGCTGGTCCATCCGAGCCTTTTATTGGCTGACTTTGTGCTTCAGCATCCGCCATCACCACCATTTTGGCGTGTTTGAGCGGCGAAGCAGGAGACTTGTCAGTAGCCGACGGTTGTTTCACACCGCTCTTCATCCTGCTTGCGACGCCACTGTTACAAGTCTGTCTTTTGTATTGCGTTATATTTACGCAAGTTGTGTGCCGTGCACTCTCGGCTCTTGCAGCCGTTGCTCTTATCAGAGTCTTCTTGAATACTTATGTATTTCTATTTTTTGTCACGAAGGCTCTTTGACACTTGCGCCAACTAATCGCAGTACAGGCAAATAAACTTGTCTATGGCAATTACAAATTAAAGTTCAATCTGCTCGGGCAGAAGCCAGCCCGCAGCAGGTATGCTTAAAGCTACTTACTGATCTCTGATCGGTCGGTATGCTTAAGGCTACTTACTGATCTCTGATTGAACGGTATGCTTAAGGCTACTTACTGATCTCTGATTGGTCGGTATGCTTAAGGCTTACTTACTGATCTCTGATTGGTCGGTATGCTTAAGGCTACTTACTGATCTCTGATTGGTCGGTATGCTTAAAGCTACTTACTGATCTCTGATCGGTCGGTATGCTTAAGGCTACTTACTGATCTCTGATTGAACGGTATGCTTAAGGCTACTTACTGATCTCTGATTGGTCGGTATGCTTAAGGCTTACTTACTGATCTCTGATTGGTCGGTATGCTTAAGGCTACTTACTGATCTCTGATTGGTCGGTATGCTTAAAGCTACTTACTGATCTCTGATCGGTCGGTATGCTTAAGGCTACTTACTGATCTCTGATTGGTCGGTATGCTTAAGGCTACTTACTGATCTCTGATTGGTCGGTATGCTTAAGGCTTACTTACTGATCTCTGATTGGTCGGTATGCTTAAGGCTACTTACTGATCTCTGATTGGTCGGTATGCTTAAAGCTACTTACTGAACTCTGATTGGTCGGCATGGTGAGGCTACTGCTATCTGATTTATCAGTACCAATACGCAATTAAGTTCCCGGTTTAGTCATACCAGCAGCAGCTCGCTATCTAATCTGTCAGGAAGGTTTCAGAAGTTTGAAAAAACAACGTTCTTCAAGATGTCCACAGTATATCCCAGAATTTATTGCACCGCCAGCTTGGTTATTAATTGCTCCCAACTGCTGCTCCATCCCCGAGCTGTTGGCTTAAGGATCCAATTTATCCCTCTGTTTTTTCTGCCAGAATTAAGAATCCTCAATGCAGTAATTTGTATTCCCTCAGATTTCCCAGGTGCGCAGGAAAAGAGCCGAGGCAAAAGCCAGTCTGGCCAGTTCCCAATACCCGGCTCGCTCCCCAGATCTTCTGTCAGACTCCTGGCTGCCAGGTGGCTATCTGGCTCCGGTTGCCGGGGGAGCTGGCTGGATGGATTGCACAATATCCAGGGGTATTAAGTTGATGGAATAAGACAGATAGAGAGAGAGAGAGAGACAAGGAGGGGATCGAGTTGGTACTGTATGTTGGTATTCGTAATTTTCTATTCACGCATAAAAGAAGCATATGATGTTTCTAAAAAAAGAACCCAGTAAATTATACGAGTAGTCCAGTTGCGGTACAAGTCAATCACTGTGACTCCAATTGTTTATTGTGCGATGCAGAGCAAGCGAAGTCAGGGACATGGATAATAAAAGTACTAATCGCTAAGAATTATATTGTTTTAAGGATACGCCATAGAAAAGTAGCAGTGACTGGCAATCTTTGGCCCTGAGGTGCTTTGGCCATAGACTATAGAATGACCTCGTTTTTTGGCTGAATTGTTTGCTCCATGGCTTTTGGCCATAGACGAATTCATTCGAGAGTACTCTGCACTTATAGGCTTTAATTACTTGCATTTCATGGAAATACGCTCGTACGAGTATCTTGATAAGATTGTGACCGAGCGCTCATCGGACAAAACGCATACGCGCTTCATTTGCAATTCAGAAGTCCATAAAGTGCATGGGATCCAACGAAGTTTGTACAATTCGCGAGATCTTGAAAACAAAACCTGCAGCCACCTTAGAAAGCAGAAAGTAGAAAGAAATTGAGCTTAGCCAAGCCTCTTCAAGCCGCCTCATCAGCAAATTAGGCCGCCAATGAATTTCGACGCGCTGCCGAATCGGATCAAACGCCTTTCAGCCTTCTCCCATAGTGGTCTATCTGAAGCTGGATAGAGACTAGAGGCTAGAATTAGAGAGCAGAGTAGAGAAGCTACGAGTTGGGCGACGGCAAGAAGTCCTGAGAGTTTGGCGCGGTCTAAACTGACTCTAAATTGTCCCTAATGAGTCCGGCCAGGCCCCGCGCACCAACTCGCCCCACTTTCCTGGCTCACTCTCCCAGCTCTTTACTGCAAGATCCGTACAGTTTGACTGTATCTTAAGCCTGCGAAAGATCATCTTGAAGGCAAAATGAAGGAAGCCAAGGACAACTACGACTGGACATTTACATTTTTCGGAGATCTGGATTACAAAGACCCTTGAAATGAGAGTTGTTTCGACACAATGCACTGAAAGTCACCACTGATTACCAGAGAAACCAGAGCCCTAAGAAGGCATGCACAAAATGATCCGGGAATTATCGTGCAGAAAATATCCAGCTAAACAATTCTGCAAATACATGTACGTAAATAAGAATGACTGGTTGCAAAAGTCGAACAAAGGCAGATTTGAAAATCTGTCTATCTAGCTATCAACAGCGAAGTTAAGAGTGCATCTTTAGGTCTTCGCCGGTTCGTTTGATTCAACCCGACTGGAACTGTGCATATAATGACTGACTGGCTTCCTGTTGTCCTTGCTAAAAATTACCCCCCTCCCCCAGTCAAAACAACACGGCATCCCAAATTTTCCTCCCCAAATTTATTTATTGGTCCCCCAGCCCTCCGACTGGCCAGCCACGCCACGCCGTTCGCATTCCAGCGGTGCGCACAGACTCAGCTATTGCTATTATTGATAGATCTGGGGGTGCGGAATGTCCTAATGAAAATGCCACGTTTCCGCGTGTCCGCCCGCAATTTTAGGTAAAAGTGAGAGAGAGAAACTGAAGAGGTCCCTGTCCAATCCGTTTTTAAAGCTAAAGTTTTTAGTCCAAGTCCAAGTCCCGGTAACAGCCCAAGCTTCGGTCTCAGTCCAAGTCCCGGTCATTGTCTTAGTCCAAGTCCCGGTCATAGTCCAAGTTTAGTTCCCCGGTCATAGTCCCAGTCCAAGTCCCGGTCATAGTCTCAGTCCAAGTCCCAGTCATCGTCTCGGTCCAAGTCCCGGTCGTAGTCTCAGTCCAAGTCCCGGTCATAGTCCCAGTCCAAGTCCTGGTCATTGTCTCAGTCCAAGTCCCGGTCATAGTCCAAGTTTAAGTCCCCGGTCATAGTCCCAGTCCAAGTCCCGGTCATAGTCCCAGTCCAAGTCCCGGTCATAGTCCCAGTCCAAGTCCCGGTCATAGTCTCAGTCCAAGTCCCGGTTATAGTCCCAGTCCAAGTCCCAGTCATCGTCTCGGTCCAAGTCCCGGTCATAGTCCTAGTCTCAGTCCAAGTCACGGTTATAGTCTCAGTCCAAGTCCTGGTAACAGCACAAGCTCCAGTCCAAGTCCAAGTCCCGGTCATAGTCTCACGTCCCAGGACAAGTTTCGGTAACAGCCAAGTCCCATTCCAAGTCCCGGTCGCAGCTCTAAATCTAGTCCCAGGACTCCCGGTGCCAGTTCCAGTTACAGATTCGAACCAAGGAATAAATCCGAATTCCTCGCCATAGTAGCACGTACTACACTCCCAATCCCATAGTCGAAGGACAATCCCGGTCCCAGTTACAGATGTGACCAAGATTAATGAAGCGAGAATGAATCTATAACGTCTGTTCGCGCGTCTATCCGACAAAGTGCATGGAGCCTCCCCCCCGCTACTAGCGAAGTGCTTCGCCCGATGGATGGCCGCGCAGCCCGTCAGTCAGCCAGTCATTTGCTTTGCATTTCCCCCCTGCCTCTCCCAATTCGCAGCCTCTCGCCAGTTCAACAGCAGGCCAGTTATATAAAAAACTGCCTTGTCAGTCTGGCCGGGAGGGGTCGAGAGCCGAAAGGTCCAAACACAACCGCGGCAGTTTGCCGCCCCCAATCTGCCAAGGTGCACCTGTTTTGAATTGGAAGCTGCGGCTCCGCTGCCCCTCCTCCTGACCGCCTTAAATGCCACACACAAACACCCAGACATTCGCGGTCTACAGTAAAATCAGCCTCATTTGTGTATGCTAATAGTTCTGAACATAACAAGTACAAAAAATTAGGCTTAAATGGACTTTCAGAGAGAGAGAGAGAGAGAGAGAAAGAGAGAGAGGTGCCGGAACGGTTTCTAGGAATATAAAGAAAACTGTTTGAACGTTGTATATACGCAAAAGTAGGAGGACCCATTCCCTTAACCTCTTCTGGCACCTCTGCCGCGAGATTATTTATCACCAGCAAGGTGAGAATTGGTCAGCAAACTTATCAATCCTATTCATTATTCCACGCTTGTGGCCATTGTTGTTAGATAGGTAATAAACGCGGGAGATAATCATGGCCAAAACTAATTGGCATTGTGCTTCGGGGTGAAATTATCCAATGCAATGACTCGCAATACTATTTTTTATCTTTGTTCTCTATCTTACGCTGGAAAAATATTTAGGGGACCTGCTGATTTTAATAATATTATGATTGTATTTTAGCCGCTTGAACCAGCTGTCTATCCAATTATCCAATTATCCAATTAATTGTTTATCAGCGAAACCACCAATTAAAGATCCAGCCGGCAATAAAATTAATTGTTTTTGATTCTTACAAACGATTTCCCCGTACCAATATTTTCGCACGAGAATTCCGTCTAATACCTGAGAAATAAAAGCTAAATTGTTTCTTATGCTGTGTGTCGATGTCGAGGATTAGAAGTTTAATAACAACTGCTGGACTCACTCTCATCAGCTTCCTGGTCTGAGTTAGCTCGGCCCCGACTTCTCGTGCCGCCACTGCCGCTGCTCTCCGCTTGGTTGCCATGGGACCCGTCCGCTTCCGATTGTCCTGCAATTTTTGCTGTCTCATTGATTTTTCCTGGAATTTCACTGGATCATAATCGATTTCCTGGAATTTCACTGGATCATAATCGATTTCCTGGAATTTTACACGTTTTTACGGGCGTCTTATTTGACGATTTCGAAAATACGCTCGTAATATTCTTCATTTTTGTTGGAATCGTATTAAAACTATTAAAGTCCTTCTGGATTTCTTAGATTTTTTCAAATTTTTCCAGAATCTATAGGGCATTTAATTAATCGCACTGATTTCCTGGAATCTCGTCGGCTTTCCTGGAATTCACTTGATTTCCTAGAACTTCATCGACTTTCCTGGAATATCCTCGATTTTCTATAAAAAAACTTTCTAATTTATTTGGATCACAGTGATTTCCTGGAATCTATGACAGGGACTACTAATAAATACTACTAGTCCTGATCTATGATTTGCTTAAAATCTTTTTGGAGGGGTTGTAGCCTAGTGGTCAGAGCGTCGCACTCACGACGACGACTTGAAGGTCAGGGGTCGATTCCCGATCCCACTAAAACAATTTTTGTCCTTGAGAAGACACTTAACTCTGCATTGCTTCAGTTCACCCAGCTGTAAAATGGGTGCCAGCATTAGCTGGGGTAATTGAGGGTGTGACGACCACCCAGTCCTTGGACTGAACAGCCGCACGCAGCCTTCAGATGCGCCGCGCAATAGCTGCGGCTGAGCTGTCGGTTGCACATCTGGCCATTAGGGCAGGTGTAATCAATTATTGTTATTATATTTTTTGAATCTATGATTTGCTTTAAATCTTTTCGATTTCCTGCAAACTTTCACTGGCGTAGAATCTTCATGATTTCTAGGAATATCAATTAGTTCCCTCGAAACTGATTGGTTTCGTGGATTCTCCTTGATTTTCAGGTGTTAATTGTACAAGTAGAAAATTGAGACCAGCCAGGCCGTTACCGTTGGACTGCTTGGCCGGTCGCCACTGGTCGTTGACGATCTGCAAGTCCCTGTTGCCCCCAGTCGAGTCCTGCCAGGGTCGAGCCGGGCCGCCCCTGTCCGGCCGGTTCGAGTCGTCCGGGCGCACAATTCTGGCCGGCCGGGGCTCATAGAGGGATTTGGAAACTGGAGTTGAGGGTGAAAATCTGTTTTGCAGTGGCGTTTGACGGGCCTCGGTCAAAGGTTCAATAATTTTTTAGCTTAGTCACAACCGTAATTCCTGACTTTTTTGCATCTATCGATCATTCTCTGCACATGCATATCTTGTTCTGAGCTATTTCTCACGGATGGAGCATTGAGCCATCGAATAGGCGATCAGTTGGGGGCATTTTACAAGCTTGAAACTTCACATTGTCGAAAGTCTTGACAGTCACTTCTGCTAGCTCAAAAGTTAAACAAGGTATAAAAGTTTGACTGTACTCATACTGTACTCATACTGTACTCATACTGTACTCATACTGTACTCATAATGTACTCATACTGTACTCATACTGTACTCATATTGTACTCATAATGTACTTATACTGTACTCATACTGTACTCATACTGTACTCATACTGTACTCATACTGTACTCGTACTGTACTCATACTGTACTCATACTGTACTCACCGCAGGCGTACACAAGGAACATGTGACCGGGGGCGCAGCCGGGCTTAGCCGGGAAGGTGGCGCTGAGGCCGCATCTGTCCTCCTCCTTGGCGCAGATCGCCCGCATCGGGTTGGTGAACTCTTCGTCTCGGCAGTTGGTGAGCTGAGTGCTGCTCACCAGGTCCGGGCAGGTCGCCTCGCCGCCGTTCAGCTGATATTTCCGAGTGAGTCTGGCGTGCGCTACGACGACTCTGTGGCCTGCCGGGCACCGGATGGTGCGCTGGTTGCCTGAGCACAGCAGCAGAGACTGCAGAGCTGGAGTCGGCGGGGATTGAGTCTGAGCAATGGCCATTGGGTAGCTATTGAGTAGCTATTGAGTAGCCATTGAGTAGCTATTGAGTAGCTATTGAGTAGCTATTGAGTAGCCATTGAGTAGCAATTGAGTACCTATTGAGTAGCTATTGAGTATCCATTGAGTAGCTATTGAGTAGCTATTGAGTAGCTATTGAGTAGCTATTGAGTAGCTATTGAGTAGCTATTGAGTAGTCATTGAGTAGCTATTGAGTAGCTATTGAGTAGTCATTGAGTATCCATTGAGTAGCCATTGAGTAGCTATTGAGTAGCTATTGAGTAGCTATTGAGTAGCTATTGAGTAGCTATTGAGTAGCCATTGAGTAGCTATTGAGTAGCTATTGAGTAGCCATTGAGTAGCTATTGAGTAGCTATTGAGTAGCCATTGAGTAGCTATTGAGTAGCTATTGAGTAGCTATTGAGTAGCTATTGAGTAGCTATTGAGTAGCTATTGAGTAGCCATTGAGTAGCCATTGAGTAGCTATCTAGTAGCTATTGAGTAGCTATTGAGTAGCTATTGAGTAGCTATTGAGTAGCTATTGAGTAGCCATTGAGTAGCCATTGAGTAGCTATTGAGTAGCTATTGAGTAGCTATTGAGTAGCTATTGAGTAGCTATTGAGTAGCTATTGAGTAGCTATTGAGTAGCTATTGAGTAGCTATTGAGTAGCTATTGAGTAGCTATTGAGTAGCTATTGAGTAGCCATTGAGTAGCTATTGAGTAGCTATTGAGTATCCATTGAGTAGCTATTGAGTAGCTATTGAGTAGCCATTGAGTAGCCATTGAGTAGCTATTGAGTAGCTATTGAGTATCCATTGAGTAGCTATTGAGTAGCCATTGAGTAGCTATTGAGTAGCTATTGAGTAGCTATCGAGTAGCTATTGAGTAGCTATTGAGTAGCCATTGAGTAGCTATTGAGTAGCTATTGAGTAGCTATTGAGTAGCTATCGAGTAGCTATTGAGTAGCTATTGAGTAGCTATTGAGTAGCCATTGAGTAGCTATTGAGTAGCTATTGAGTAGCTATTGAGTAGCTATTGAGTAGCTATTGAGTAGCTATTGAGTAGCCATTGAGTAGCCATTGAGTAGCTATTGAGTAGCTATTGAGTAGCTATTGAGTAGCCATTGAGTAGCTATTGAGTAGCTATTGAGTAGCCATTGAGTAGCCATTGAGTAGCTATTGAGTAGCTTTTGAGTAGCTATTGAGTAGCTATTGAGTAGCTATTGAGTAGCTATTGAGTAGCTATTGAGTAGCTATTGAGTAGCTATTGAGTAGCTATTGAGTAGCTATTGAGTAGCTATTGAGTAGCTATTGAGTAGCTATTGAGTAGCTATTGAGTAGCTATTGAGTAGCTATTGAGTAGCTATTGAGTAGCTATTGAGTAGCTATTGAGTAGCTATTGAGTAGCTATTGAGTAGCTATTGAGTAGCCATTGAGTAGCCATTGAGTAGCTATTTAGTAGCTATTGAGTAGCTATTGAGTAGCTATTGAGTAGCTATTGAGTAGCTATTGAGTAGCCATTGAGTAGCCATTGAGTAGCTATTGAGTAGCTATTGAGTATCCATTGAGTAGCTATTGAGTAGCCATTGAGTAGCTATTGAGTAGCTATTGAGTAGCTATCGAGTAGCTATTGAGTAGCTATTGAGTAGCCATTGAGTAGCTATTGAGTAGCTATTGAGTAGCTATTGAGTAGCTATCGAGTAGCTATTGAGTAGCTATTGAGTAGCTATTGAGTAGCCATTGAGTAGCTATTGAGTAGCTATTGAGTAGCTATTGAGTAGCTATTGAGTAGCTATTGAGTAGCTATTGAGTAGCTATTGAGTAGCCATTGAGTAGCTATTGAGTAGCTATTGAGTAGCTATTGAGTAGCCATTGAGTAGCTATTGAGTAGCTATTGAGTAGCTATTGAGCCATTCTATCTCAATATGAGCTCCCATGAGATAGAATGTGCATTAAGGCCCGACAGCCAGACAGTAAGTTAGAACAGAGCTCAACAGATGGATGACAAGATTGAATTCACACAATTTAATTAACCATACTAGGCACTTAGAAATTCCAATTAGGAAAATTTGCTATTTATGCGATTTTAAAAGTTCGTATCTGAAAAAAGATGCTTAAAGCAGACATCCGAGTCTATTTACCTTGAGAGTGGAGAAAACAAGCCGCGTTTACGCCTGCACTTCTTCGTCAGAGCCCTCGGGCGGATCGCCTCTTTCAATTACTGTAGCGAATCTAACTGCTCCCCGAAATCTCCCTCTTTTGCTAGCGTTCCGTCTCCACTTCCGGTCGTCTCTTTTAACGATAACAATTTCCTGATTTCTTTCTTTCAGTCTTTTGCTACAGTGAAGTATTTACCCGGCTCTGCTTCTTTGCGTCAGCTCTGCTGTGCAGCTCTAATCCTGTCTTGCAGCAAGGTTGCTGGCGATGAGGCCCTGAATGCTCCATCCTGACCCCACGGAGCGCCCCCTTCTCAGAATTCAGTGCTGTGCCACCCTGACACACTGACAACCTGACACCCTGACAACCAGACACCCCGACAACCAGACACCCTGACAAATTGACAAATTGACAACCAGACACCCTGACAAATTGACAACCAGACACCCTGACACCCTGACACCCTGACACCCTGACACCCTGACACCCTGACACCCAGATACCTAGACACCCTGACACCCTGACACCCTGACACCCTGACACCCTGACACCCTGACACCCTGATACCCTGACACCCTGACACCCTGACACCCTGACACCCTGACAACCAGACACTCTGACACCTTGACACCCTGACACCCTGACACCCTGACACCCTGACACCCTGAAAACCAGACACCCTGACAACCAGACACTCTGACACGCTGAATTCCTGACACCCTGACACCCACAGTCTATTCAGGCTGGGTGCATTTAATCTTTCAAAGCTCCGACAATCCCTCCCTTAAGCGGCTCCAAGTCGGATGGAGAATAAGGAGGCTGGGTGGGTTGGAAATGCGCCCAGCCTAGCAAACTCTGCGCTTTTTTACAGAGAGACAGACACGCGCGCGTTTCGCTCGCTGAAAGCAGAAACTCCAAATGGGGCGGGGCGCAACCCAGAGTAGGCGCCAATTGAATTCACGCGACACATTTCTCTCTCTTTCTCTCATCGTCTGAGATCTTCTTGCCTGGAATTGTCTGCTCAAGAGAATCATGCGCTGGAGGGTCTGCATTGTGGTTTGAGTTGGCTACTGTGACTGGGAGAGCCTGAAATTCTCTGAATAGCACACGCCTTCTAGATGGAGGGCCAAAGAAGCAGTTCAAGGCTAAGGGGAGGAATCGAGAGAATGGAGGGGTTGGCGGGTTAGTCTTGCTGCGTCTCAGAAGCCAGCGCGGCAGCCAGCTTCAGTGGGAGTAGAGAAATGCGGCGTCAATATTTTTTCACTCCCCTCATTTTTGCTCTTCGAAGGGTTCGCTGAAGAGGGGAAAAACTATAAGATGATGACGAAGATGGGGAGGCTGGGGAAGTAATTCTTCCCGGACGCGATAAAAAACAAACAATTCCCTTATTCTCTTCCCCTCGTATCCGCCTGGCTTGTGCAGCTCTCCCGGACTTACCAGGTTGACAGACGTACGTGAGTGACAGGAAGGGCTGCAGGCCGTGGCAGGGGAGGCCCTGAGGGTCTGAGGACAGCCGGCATTCGGAGCGGCCCGCGCACCTGCCTGACAGTATCTGGGCGGCGAATGCGGAGGTGGGGTTGGGGGAGAAACTAAATAAGGATTTGCGAATGCCGATTGTTAAAGTTGGCGGGAAAAGTGTGATTTTTGTTTGCGGTAATTTGGGGCGCAGGGAGGAAAGTTTGCTGTCTCTCCTGTGTGCTGGGTTGAGTTTGGATGGAAATAGTGGGGTAAATAGTGTAGAAATACTTCGGGTTAGGGGGCTGCACATGATGTAAGGGGCTTGAGGTTGTAGATTTGGGATAGAAAGGTTTGACTGTACATTGAGGGCAAGAGATTCGCGAATGTACATTGAGGACAAGGGGTTTGAGGCAGTAGATTGAGGGGAGAGAGATTCGCGAATTTACATTGAGGGCAAGGGGTTTGAGGCAGTAGATTGAGGGGAGAGAGATTGGCGAATGTACATTGAGGGCAAGGGGTTTGAGGCAGTAGATTGAGGGGAGAGAGATTCGCGAATGTACATTGAGGGCAAGGGGTTTGAGGCAGTAGATTGAGGGGAGAGAGATTCGCGAATGTACATTGAGGGCAAGGGGTTTAGGCAGTAGATTGAGGGGAGAGAGATTCGCGAATGTACATTGAGGGCAAGGGGTTTGAAGCAGTAGATTGAGGGGAGAGAGATTCGCGAATGTAAATTGAGGGTAAGAGATATGGGGCTTTACATAAGGTGCAAATGATAATTCTGACTCCCTAAACAATTTACCTTGGCCAGATCAGAGACTTCGCAGGTTTTGTTCACTGGCGACCAGCCGCTGCCTTCGAGCTCGCCAGTCTGTGCCTGATAGCAGGCGTTGGTCTCGCCGCGCCGCCCGAAATGCGCAGAGGAGACGGCGATGCTGGTGCTGGCCGGGCAGCTCACGCTGTGACCAGCGCCTGAGCAGAGTAGCAGCTTCCTGTCGGGCAAGTCGGCTGACACCAGTCCTGTCCGAGCGGCAGGTGGGGCGAGTGGGTTGAGAGCGGATCTGGGAGGTAGGATGGGTAGAGGAAGGAAGATGGGGGAGTATGAAGGAAGGTAGGGTACATGGTGAGTAGGGAGGATAGGTAAGGTGAGTAGGAAGGAAGGTAGGGTGAGTAATGAGGAAAGTAGGGTGGGTAGGGAGGAAGGTAGAGTGATCAGGGAGGAAGGTAGGGTGATCAGGGAGGAAGGTAGGGTGATCAGGGAGGATAGGTAGGGTGAGCAGGGAGGATAGGTAGGGTGTGCAGAGGGAGCAAGATTGGGATGGTTGGTCAGAAAGATACGATTTTGTTAGAAATTTTCGGGACCAATGTTTGCAAGTCTGCCCAGATCTGATTATACGGGTACGAGCTAAATTGTCGGTGCAAAAGTCCCATAAAAATATCGATGCTTAATGATGAACAACATTGCTAATATCTGTGCAAATAGGTAGGTTTGCTTATCATTCGTGAAGGAATTCTATTTTCCCAGGCAGAAAATTTCCCAGAAAAAGCACTTGATCCTTCTCTGCTAGAGAAACGGTTTCCCATATACCCATGAAAAAAGTGGAACTGCATCCGTGGCATAATTAAGGAATTGCTTTTGACGAACCGGAATGGATTGGCACTTCAGCAACCAGGCCTGTTTGCTCAGTGGGCCTCGCGCAATTTTCTGCCTTTCAATACATCTATCTGCTCTGCTTCAGCGACTTAATACTTTTCAGTGGCGGACAGAATGCACCGACTAAGACTAAATATGAAGCGAATGAAGTTGAATTTGTAAACTAAAAAGCATCTGCGCGCATGCTGATAGCGCAAGGAGTGAGGTGGGTGAAGGATCGGGGGTCACAGAGTACAGACCTTGCAGCCGCACTGATAGCACAAGGAGTGAGGTGGGTGAAGGATCGGGGGTCACAGAGTACAGACCTTGCAGCCGCACTGATAGCACAAGGAGTGAGGTGGGTGAAGGATCGGGGGTCACAGAGTACAGACCTTGCACCCGCACTGATAGCACAAGGAGTGAGGTGGGTGAAGGATCGGGGGTCACAGAGTACAGACCTTGTAGCCGCACTGATAGCACAAGGAGTGAGGTGGGTGAAGGATCGGGGGTCACAGAGTACAGACCTTGCACCCGCACTGATAGCGCAAGGAGTGAGGTGGGTGAAGGATCGGGGGTCACAGAGTACAGACCTTGCACCCGCACTGATAGCACAAGGAGTGAGGTGGGTGAAGGATCGGGGGTCACAGAGTACAGACCTTGCACCCGCACTGATAGCGCAAGGAGTGAGGTGGGTGAAGGATCGGGGGTCACAGAGTACAGACCTTGCAGCCGCACTGATAGCACAAGGAGTGAGGTGGGTGAAGGATCGGGGGTCACAGAGTACAGACCTTGCAGCCGCACTGATAGCGCAAGGAGTGAGGTGGGTGAAGGATCGGGGGTCACAGAGTACAGACCTTGCACCCGCACTGATAGCGCAAGGAGTGAGGTGGGTGAAGGATCGGGGGTCACAGAGTACAGACCTTGCAGCCGCACTGATAGCACAAGGAGTGAGGTGGGTGAAGGATCGGGGGTCACAGAGTACAGACCTTGCACCCGCAATGACAGCGCAAGGAGTGAGGTGGGTGAAGGATCGGGGGTCACAGAGTACAGAACTTGCACCCACACTGACAGCGCAAGGAGTGAGGTGGGTGAAGGATCGGGGGTCACAGAGTACAGACCTTGCACCCGCACTGATAGCACAAGGAGTGAGGTGGGTGAAGGATCGGGGGTCACAGAGTACAGACCTTGCACCCGCACTGATAGCACAAGGAGTGAGGTGGGTGAAGGATCGGGGGTCACAGAGTACAGACCTTGTAGCCGCACTGATAGCGCAAGGAGTGATGTGGGTGAAGGATCGGGGGTCACAGAGTACAGACCTTGCACCCGCACTGACAGCACAAGGAGTGAGGTGGGTGAAGGATCGGGATGTCACAGAGTACAGACCTTGCACCTGCACTGATAGCACAAGGAGTGAGGTGGGTGAAGGATCGGGGGTCAGAGTACAGACCTTGCGCGTACACTGATAAGAAGTGGGGTGATTAGAAGTTTTTTGGTAAGAGACAATAATAAAAGTGCACACTCAATGCAATCAGTTAATAGCATTTATTTTCCTCCTGGCATTCTAGCCACAAAACCCCGTTGGAAAAGTTCACTGGACTGTCTCAGAACTGACTTGTTGCATGCATCAATATCGCGACACGCTAAGCTGATCAAACCGTGTCAGTCCAAACCAGGGAAAGTGCTCCGACGGACGGAATTATAACAAAAATGACGAACTCGTTTCGCACGCCTGAGAGATTCCAGTAAATCACTCGCTAGTGTTTTGTCTCGGCCTGTCTCAGCATTCTGCGGCTGAGATGCCTTTTTACTGGAGGCGGGCGGGCTGTGATTAAACTTGATCCAGAAACTTCCCTCCTGGTGGGGAAGCGTGCTTACATCCTCATTGGCCTGCTGTCCGGGTGATTGGCAATTGAGTCTGCGAGGATTTCTCTCTTCTAGCCATTCCTGTCGCTCTCTTCGCCGACTGCCAGTCTGCTTGCTGCGCTCGAAATTGCCAAACAAGCTCCTAGAAGATCCTCACGCTGTAATTCTTTCTAGTCCTCCCCCCCAACCCGGCAATCAGAAGCGCCCAACAGACGCGGCTGTGGGAGAATTATCCCCCAAACTCCCCTGCCTCATCGATTGCCGCCGCTCGGGCGCGCGGATCAACAGGCCCGGCTCTGGGAGGGGGGTGAGAAACAAACCGGGGAATGGAAAGAATTACAGGACACAACTGCTTCGGTTGAGCCGCCAGTTTGTTGGGGCGAAACAATTCCTGATCCGGGGCGCAGCTTCGAGAAAGAGTATGATGAGGATGGGCACTCATTGACAAATATAATGATGGGAAGAGGCAGGGAGGGGTGGAGATGTCGCGAACAGACAGACAGACAGACAGACAGAAAGACAGACAGACAGACAGACAGACAGACAGACAGACAGACAGACAGACAGACAGACAGACAGACAGAAAGACAGACAGACAGACAGACAGAAAGACAGACAGACAGACAGACAGACAGACAGACAGACAGACAGACAGACAGACAGACAGACAGACAGACAGACAGACAGACAGACAGACAGACAGACAGACAGACAGACAGACAGAAAGACAGACAGACAGACAGAAAGACAGACAGAAAGACAGACAGACAGACAGACAGACAGACAGACAGACAGACAGACAGACAGAAAGACAGACAGACAGACAGACAGACAGAAAGACAGACAGACAGACAGACAGACAGACAGACAGACAGACAGACAGACAGACAGACAGACAGACAGACAGACAGACAGACAGACAGACAGACAGAAGGGCACTCATTGACAAATATAATGATGGGAAGAGGCAGGGAGGGGTGGAGATGTCGCGAACAGACAGACAGACAAACAGACAGAAAGACAGACAGACAGACAGACAGACAGACAGACAGACAGACAGACAGACAGACAGACAGACAGACAGACAGACAGACAGAAAGACAGACAGACAGACAGACAGACAGACAGACAGACAGACAGACAGACAGACAGACAGACAGACAGACAGAAAGACAGACAGACAGACAGACAGACAGACAGACAGACAGACAGACAGACAGACAGACAGACAGAAAGACAGACAGACAGACAGAAAGACAGACAGACAGACAGACAGACAGACAGACAGACAGACAGACAGACAGACAGACAGACAGACAGACAGACAGACAGACAGACAAAGAGAAAAAGACCGGCAGAGATAGTCAGGCATAGAAAAACAGATGCATGGAGCCTTTAGAGACACAAACAAATACGAAGACAGAAACCGACAGAGACATAGATAGATAAAGACACAGACGGACACGGAGACACAGACAGGAACAGGCAGGCGCGGAGACACAGTTGAGCCAACAGGAGTCACGGGACACAGCCAGCTATGCAGCTCAATGCCAAACTCTGCTCGCATAAAAGTCCACCAGAACAAGCCGCAGGACCAGCCGAGAACTTTCGAGCTTTCAGGGGACTCAAACCAGATGGGAATAATGCTGCCGAGTCCTGGAGCTGTTAATCCCCCTATAGCGCAATGCACGCTTAGCTTAGCCAATATTCGCGAGTGGGACAGCTGCTGGAAACTTGGTCTGGTCGGAGAGAAATAAGAGAAAGAAACGAGAAATCGTGCATTTTGAAACTTAAAAAACTATAACTGGTCGTTTGGTTTCGCTTTTTTTGCACTTCTAGTCGCCAGGGGTCTCATGGGAGACTCTAGGTGGAGGGTTAGCCCCTAACTGATGACTGGTCGCTCACTTCCCCAAGCAGCTGGGAAGGAGCCGGCAGCT
>NIVC01000767.1:0-130000 GCA_002269645.1 Macrostomum lignano | reverse complement strand
CCTGTCTCTCCCTGTCTCTCTCCCTGTCTGTCTCCCTGTCTCTCTCCCTGTCTCTCTCCCTGTCTCTCCCTGTCTCTCTCCCTGTCTCTCCCTGTCTCTCTCCCTGTCTCTCTCCCTGTCTCTCTCCCTGTCTCTCTCCCTGTCTCTCTCCCTGTCTCTCTCCCTGTCTCTCTCCCTGTCTCTCCCTGTCTCTCCTGTCTCTCTCCCTGTCTCTCTCCCTGTCTCTCTCCCTGTCTCTCCTTGTCTGTCTCTCCCTGTCTCTCTCCCTGTCTCTCCTTGTCTGTCTCTCCCTGTCTCTCTCCCTGTCTCTCTCCCTGTCTCTCTCCCTGTCTCTCTCCCTGTCTCTCTCCCTGTCTCTCTCCCTGTCTCTCTCCCTGTCTCTCCCTGTCTCTCCTGTCTCTCCTGTCTCTCCTGTCTCTCCCTGTCTCTCCCTGTCTCTCCCTGTCTCTCTCACACACGCTCACACAGGATTTACAGCAACCCACGTGAAATGGAAACACGTGAATGACTAATAGAATCGTGAATCCATTAGGCTTAGGCCATCTGTGAGGTTCTTTTCGCCCCCCCCCCGGTTTCCCCTACAACATGGACTCTCATGTTGACCCACGTGCCAGCCAAATCTGGCGGATCACAACGGGAAATTCACCAACTCGATGGCTTTGCCAGCCAGATTCAGAGAGTTAAAAGAATTTCTCATCCTGTTTTTCTCTTTTCTCAATTGCAGTTGAAATCTTCTTGCAACCGTCCCCTCCTGCAATGTCCTTGTTTTCTTGATAAGCAAGTCGGCTCAAAGATGTTATTAACCGGGCTGGGAAATGAATGCGGCGGCAGTGCGAAATTCAACGCCGGAATTTCACTACTCTCTGGTCCCTTTAATTATTGCCTGCGTTTTCTCTTCTAGAAGACGGCTGTTTTTGCTTCTTTCTTTTAGTACTACGCTCGTATGCATGTTTTTCATTATAATTTTTCTCTTTCGCTTGCTGCTCCTCCTCCTCCTGTCTCCTCTAATTCTGGCCAGCGCTGGGCGAGACTAGAAGACAATACGCAGAAGCAGAAGACTTGTTGCCAAAAAAGCAGCAATGAAACAAGGTAAGGATAAGATCGCTAGAGAGAAGAGTGGAACAATTATTGATTTCTCTTCTATGCGCTCTCTGGTCACTGCAGTTGCTTTGCTGCTTTGGGTCGTGAAAAAGCAGAAAAATATAATAGAACGAAGCATGCGAGGCAGTCAGCCAGCGCCTGGGGAGGGTGGGGTGGGCGGGTCTGCAATTTTTATTTATTGGCCTGCACTGGCGACTTTCAATATAAATTTATTGTCCCAGGTCTCCTCAATTCACTTCTCCCTTTTGTTCTCCAATATTTTTAGCTATGAATAGTGCTATTGGCTTCGATTCTTTGTCTACAGTGAAATCGCTTCATATGGGCTTTGATGCTCACGGGATGCATTTTGTTTCCTTTGCATCTGCATCTGGAGTTCACGGGATCGAGGGTTCATGGGATTGAATGTTCACAAAATCTAATGTTTATATAGGATCTAAAATTCGCTAGATTTAATATTAAATTGGATCTAATGCTCACGTGATCTAATATTCACGGAATCTAATGTTCACGGGATCTAATGTTCACGGGATCTAATGTTCACGGGGTCTAATGTTCACGGGGTCTAATGTTCACGAGATCTAATATTCCTAGAATCTAATGTTCACGAGATTTAATATTCACGGGATCTAATGTTCACGGGGTCTAATGTTCACGGGATGTATTATTCACGGGATCTAATGTTCACGGGATCTAAGTTTTACGGGATTTAATATTCACGGGATCTAATGTTCACGGGATCTAAAATTCACGGGATCGAACATTCACGGGATCTAACATTCACGGGATCTAACATTCACAGGATCTAATATTCACAAGATTTAATGCTCACGAATGTAGTAGTTTCTAGAGAAAGAATCAAATTACTGCTATTCAAAAACTGCACAATTCACATCACAGTGAATTATTTCAAACCTGACATGCGAGTCATTAGCAGCTACGCAATCTCACTGGGACGCAATCCCTGAACAATTTCTAAATAGCCAATCATAACTGATTGGCAGTGGCAAACGCTGGGCCTGGGAAGCTACAGCAGAGCTGGTCCAACGCCCAGTTACGCAACAGCAATGTTCTATCCAATAAACTATCAAATATTTGGTTGTTCAATCCGGATTCTAAAATTCTGTGGTCCCTTGTGTGCCATCTTGTTAGCCTAAATCTGCTTGTGCCTGTCCTGTCTGTCCATCCCAGAGGCAAGCACTGGGCCCGGAGTCGACAGGAACAAACAGTCTGATTTGCTGTTCACTTGCAACGTGACAAGGAATGTCTTCTTCTCCTAGCATCAAACAGGCTGCTTAAGAGCCTCTGTAGCTTCTGTCACCTTCCAGGAGCTCAATTCTTAGCCCAGAGGCCGGATGTGCGAAAATTCTAATAACACCTCCCATATGACTCATCGGGTGACAGCGAATTGAGAAAATTAACGAGAAGTTTTACCGAGTAGCTGAACGAGTCGATTAGAACGATTAACCAGCTGGGAAATTGCTTGTCAACCTATTGTTAACCAGTCTAGGGAAATAAACGCCCCGTATATATCTATATGAATGTACAGCAGTCTATGGCAATAAACACCCCTTATTTGTCTATATGAATGTACAAAAGTCTATGGCAATAAACACCCCGAATTTATCTATATGAATGTACAACAGTCTATGGCAACAAACATTCGAAGTATCTATCTACAAGTATCTATCTAATTGTATCGTATCGTACGAGTATTTATCTATCTAAACGTACAACAGTCTATGGCAATAAACACCCCTTATTTATCTATATGAATGTACAGCAGTCTATGGCAATAAACACCCCTTATTTGTCTCTATGAATGTACAAAAGTCTATGGCAATAAACACCTCGTATTTATCTATATGAATGTAACAGCAGTCTATGGCAATAAACACCCCTTATTTGTCTGTATGAATGTACAACAGTCTATGGCAATAAACACCCCGAATTTATCTAATATGAACGTACAACAGTCTATGGCCACAACCGCAAGGCTCACCCTGGAAGTACTGCCAGCTCTCCGGATCGATGTCAATCCTTGTCGGTCTCTCGTACCCAATCAGCGGGGCCGGCGGCAGCCGTGGCTTCGGGCTCAACAAAGGCGACGTTGACGAAGGCAGCAAAAGCAGAAGACAGGAAACCAGAAGAAGAAGCAGCAGTGGCGGCAGCGGCTTCAGTGGCATAGTTTTAACAGCTTTGAGGGCATCCCAGCCGAGTAGGGTGACTTTAAATTATTCGTAATTGCACGATAATAAAATAAAAAAAGCCTAAATAACAAAGACAAGCAGACAGAGTCTAAACCCTGATAAAGTGAGCCTGGAGAGCGGACACGAAGGGCTTAGGATTTGGTATTTTTGTGCTGGGTCAGACCAGCCAATAATATGCGAGCTGCGACCCCATTGGCTGGCAGAGTCAGAGTCAGCCTCTCTACTAAGGTCTTGGGGAGTTTTCTTCCCATTGAAATCAATCTTTGCTTTTGGCTTGCTTTATGCACACAAATATATACGAGCATAGATATCTATAACCAAGTCAGCTTACCAACAACAATCAATATTTACCAGTATACTGTCTGGCATATTGTCGGCGTATGATAAGGAGAAGGGCTGCTGTAATGCCACAGTTCAGGACCAAACAGACCAGCTCAGGCTTGAGAGGCCCTGCGCTTTTGCTCCAAGCAGAGCCAGTTAAAATCGATTTGTTTCAAGTGGCAGACAAAAAAAGCTTTTTTAAGGTCGGTTGAAAGCTTTTAAAATAGACAGTTGCTTACGGAATGGCAACAACGGCTTGTTATCTTCTCGGATGGAATCAAGGTGTGAGCTCAAGAACTCACTCATGAACTCACTCATGAACTCACTCATGAACTCACTCATGAACTCATAAGCCAACCCATGAATTCACTAATGAACTCATAAGCCAACCCATGAATTCACTCATGAACTCACTCATGAACTCACTCATGAACTCATAAGCCAACCCATGAACTCACTCATGAACTCACTCATGAACTCATAAGCCAACCCATGAACTCACTCATGAACTCACTCATGAACTCATAAGCCAACCCATGAATTCACTCATGAACTCACTCATGAACTCACTCATGAACTCATAAGCCAACCCATGAACTCACTCATGAACTCATAAGCCAACCCATGAATTCACTCATGAACTCACTCATGAACTCACTCATGAACTCATAAGCCAACCCATGAATTCACTCATGAACTCATAAGCTAACCCGTGAGCTCACTCATGAACTCACTCATGAACTCGCTCATGAACTCGCTCATCAACTCACTCACGGCCAATCGCTAATGGCTTAAAATGGTTTAAAAGTTGCACCAGGGTAAGAAGTTGGAAGATGCGAAGAGAAAGAAGAAATTTTGCAGCAATTGGGCGGCCCGTCAGTCACGGTCTGTACTGGCAGAGCTTCGCTCATTCGGGTTTTTCCCTCGATAATCTCCTTGGTTTGGGATTTTTGTTTCGGCACCGGGGCCGGGGACTGTCCGAAAGTTGATTTCGGTGCCTGACAGCCTCGCCAATGCGATCTGAGAGGCCGAGTTTCTTGGCTCGCTTTTCTGTGGATTCGCAATGGTAGCTATGGGGGTTTTGAATCTCGGGTTTTGGATCCTTAGCCACCCCACAGAACTGTTGACAGATCCTTAGCCACCCCACAGAGCTACTGACAGATCCTTAGCCACCCCACAGAGCTACAGACAGATCCTTAGCCACCCCACAGAACTACTGAGGGATCCTTAGCCACCCCACAGAGCTACTGAGGGATCCTTAGCCACCCCACAGAGCTGCTGACAGATCCTTAGCCACCCCACAGAGCTACTGAGGGATCCTTAGCCACCCCACAGAGCTGCTGACAGATCCTTAGCCACCCCACAGAGCTGCTGACAGATCCTTAGCCACCCCACAGAGCTACTGAGGGATCCTTAGCCACCCCACAGAGCTACAGACAGATCCTTAGCCACCCCACAGAGCTACTGAGGGATCCTTAGCCACCCCACAGAGCTACTGAAGGATCCGTAGCCACCCCACAGAGCTACTGAAGGATCCGTAGCCACCCCACAGAGCTACTGAGGGATCCTTAGCCACCCCACAGAGCTACTGACAGATCCTTAGCCACCCCACAGAGCTACTGAGGGATCCTTAGCCACCCCACAGAGCTACTGAGGGATTCTTAGCCACCTCAGAGATAGCCTTGAGACCAGATCTCAGGCCCAGGGCACCGGGGAGCAGCCCTCACCGCCCTGTCAGACTGCCAATCCTGTGGCGAGATTATGGGCGAGTCTTGGAAGCAAATTCTAGCCGTAATATTCGCCTCCCAAAGCCCGCATAGCAACTCTGTACCCCCCCCCCAGCATGGCGTCTCCATCTCCTCCGTGGCCTGGCCCTTATCGACTCCAGCTGAGGAGAAAACTGAAGGGATTTGAGTGGCGGATACGGCTGGCTGCGGGATTTAGCTGGTGCCCGTATAATGCTGGGCCGCCCCCATCCCCTCTGCTGCAGCCGCCTGTCTCACTGCGCTGAGCACCAGTTGAGCATAACTGCACGAGTATCCCCACTCGCATTCTCCCTTTTATTCTCCAATATTTTCTCCATACATTATTTTTTATTTCCAAGCATTTTTAACAATAATTCTCTCGTATTCCAGAGGGGATTGGGGATTTTATGGGACAGGCCAGCAGTGTGGGACAGGCCAGCAGTGTGGGACAGGCCAGCAGTTTGGGATAGATGGGACAGGCCAGCAGTGTGGGGCAGATGGGACAGGCCAGCAGTGTGGGACAGATGGGACAGGCCAGCAGTGTGGGGCAGATGGGACAGGCCAGCAGTGTGGGGCAGATGGGACAGGCCAGCAGTGTGGGACAGATGGGACAGGCCAGCAGTGTGGGGCAGATGGGACAGGCCAGCAGTGTGGGGCAGATGGGACAGGCCAGCAGTGTGGGATAGATGGGACAGGCCAGCAGTGTGGGGCAGATGGGACAGGCCAGCAGTGTGGGGCAGATGGGACAGGCCAGCAGTGTGGGGCAGATGGGACAGGCCAGCAGTGTGGGGCAGATGGGACAGGCCAGCAGTGTGGGGCAGATGAGACAGGCCAGCAGTGTGGGATAGATGGGACAGGCCAGCAGTGTGGGACAGATGGGACAGGCCAGCAGTGTGGGACAGATGGGACAGGCCAGCAGTGTGGGGCAGATGGGACAGGCCAGCAGTGTGGGGCAGATGGGACAGGCCAGCAGTGTGGGGCAGATGGGACAGGCCAGCAGTGTGGGACAGATGGGACAGGCCAGCAGTGTGGGGCAGATGGGACAGGCCAGCAGTGTGGGGCAGATGGGACAGGCCAGCAGTGTGGGGCAGATGGGACAGGCCAGCAGTGTGGGATAGATGGGACAGGCCAGCAGTGTGGGGCAGATGAGACAGGCCAGCAGTGTGGGGCAGATGGGACAGGCCAGCAGTGTGGGGCAGATGGGACAGGCCAGCAGTGTGGGACAGGCCAGCAGTGTGGGACAGGCCAGCAGTGTGGGACAGGCCAGCAGTGTGGGGCATGCAACAGTAAAAAGATGCATAGAAAATGCAGACAGACCCGGCAGTCCCCCAAAGCGGAAGAAATGCTGCCAGCTTCCCGTCCAACTGTTTCTACGATAAAAGAGGATTTGAAAGCGAGCCGGAGGGTGGCTGGCCAATAAACCGCGGCTCACATCTGGAGCGGTGAAACAATAAAATTTCATTCGTCGCACCTCGCGGTAAGCTGCTACTTTGTTTGAAACGATGGGCCACCGGCCCAGACAATAAAGCTTTAAGCATTTTAGCTGGGCCAGTAACGGTGAAAAGGTCGCGTCATCCTCCCCAAAACCTCAGCTGTTTTCAGTTCGTTAAATATTTTCTGCAATTGCCCTCGCAGCCTGAATCCCCCCGGAAGACAAAAAGCTACAAGCGGATTTGGGCGCGAACGATAGCACAGTCAAAAGTTCGGTGTGGTGGGTGCACCAGTGCATGAGCTTTCATCTTGCCGCTGCACCCAGGTATACCTATCCTCCCGAACCCAGGTGGGATTGAAAATGGCTGCATCACACTTTTGCCGATTCGGTGCCGCTATACTGTGCTTAGTCTACTGTGTTCATCCCTCTCTGTTCACTCTCAGCCTCTCTGTTCACTCTCAGCCTCTCTGTTCACTCTCAGCCTCTCTGTTCACTCTCAGCCTCTCTGTTCACCTCTCAGCCTCTCTGTTCACTCTCAGCCTCTCTGTTCACCTCTCAGCCTCTCTGTTCACTCTCAGCCTCTCTGTTCACCTCTCAGCCTCTCTATTCACTCTCAGCCTCTCTGTTCATCTCTCAGCCTCTCTGTTCATCTCTCACCCCCTGTTCATCTCTCAGCCCCTCTGTTCACTCTCAGCCTCTCTGTTCATCTCTCACCCCCTGTTCATCTCTCAGCCTCTCTGTTCATCTCTCAGCCTCTCTGTTCATCTCTCACCCCCTGTTCATCTCTCAGCCTCTCTGTTCATCTCTCACCCCCTGTTCATCTCTCAGCCTCTCTGTTCATCTCTCAGCCTCTCTGTTCATCTCTCACCCCCTGTTCATCTCTCAGCCTCACTGTTCATCTCTCAGCCTCTCTGTTCATCTTTCAGCCTCTCTGTTCATCTCTCAGCCTCTCTGTTCATCTCTCAGCCTCTCTGTTCATCTCTCAGCCTCTCTGTTCATCTCTCACCCCCTGTTCATCTCTCAGCCTCTCTGTTCATCTCTCACCCCCTGTTCATCTCTCAGCCTCTCTGTTCATCTCTCAGCCTCTCTGTTCATCTCTCACCCCCTGTTCATCTCTCAGCCTCACTGTTCATCTCTCAGCCTCTCTGTTCATCTTTCAGCCTCTCTGTTCATCTCTCAGCCTCTCTGTTCATCTCTCACCCCCTGTTCATCTCTCAGCCTCTCTGTTCATCTCTCACCCCCTGTTCATCTCTCAGCCTCTCTGCTCATCTCTCACCCCCTCTGTTCATCTCTCACCCCCTGTTCATCTCTCAGCCTCTCTGTTCATCTCTCAGCCTCTCTGTTCATCTCTCACCCCCTGTTCATCTCTCAGCCTCTCTGTTAATCTCTCAGCCTCTCTGTTCATCTCTCAGCCTCTCTGTTCATCTCTCAGCCTCTCTGTTCATCTCTCAGCCTCTCTGTTCATCTCTCAGCCTCTCTGTTCATCTCTCAGCCTCTCTGTTCATCTTTCAGCCTCTCTGTTTACTCTCAGCCTCTCTGTTAATCTCTCACCCCCTCTGTTCACTCTCAGCCTCTCTGTTCACCTCTCAGCCTCTCTGTTCATCTCTCACCCCCAACGTTAATCTCTCAGCCTCTCTGTTCATCTCTCACCCCCTCTGTTCACTCTCAGCCTCTCTGTTCACCTCTCAGCCTCTCTGTTCATCTCTCACCCCCTCTGTTCATCTCTCAGCCTCTCTGTTCACTCTCAGCCTCTCTGTTCATCTCTCAGCCTCTCTGTTCATCTCTCAGCCTCTCTGTTCATCTCTCAGCCTCTCTGTTCACTCTCAGCCTCTCTGTTTACTCTCAGCCTCTCTGTTCATCTCTCAGCCTCTCTGTTCATCTCTCAGCCTCTCTGTTCACTCTCACCCCTCTGTTCATCTCTCAGCCTCTCAGTTCACTCTCAGCCTCTCTGTTCATCTCTCAGCCTCTCTGTTCACTCTTAGCCTCTCTGTTCATCTCTCAGCCTCTCTGTTTATCTCTCAGCCTCTCTGTTCACTCTCACCCCCTCTGTTCACTCTCCCCCCTCTTTTCACTCTCAGCCTCTCTGTTCATCTCTCAGCCTCTCTGTTCACTCTTAGCCTCTCTGTTCATCTCTCAGCCTCTCTGTTTATCTCTCAGCCTCTCTGTTCACTCTCACCCCCTCTGTTCACTCTCACCCCCTCTTTTCACTCTCAGCCTATCTGTTCACTCTCACCCCCTCTGTTCACTCTCACCCCCTCTTTTCACTCACAGCCCCTCTGTTCATCTCTCAGCCCCTCCGTTCATCTCCCAGCCTCTCTGTTTATCTCTCAGCCTCTTTTTTCATCTCAGCCTCTCTGTTCATCTCTCTTTTGCTGCTTTGATATTTGCTCGTACCTGTACATTCATACAGACTTTTTCTTTCTATTATCATCTCAGCCACTCTCTTTATCTCATAATCTCCCTCCTCTATTCGTTAATCTTCCTATGCAGTTTTTATCTCGTCCATCACAATCGCTTCCATCCAGAAGTACAAACTGTGCAGAAGTATATATTGTTTCCGTTTTTATTCACACAAGACAGTCTGTATCGAATTACTAAGCACACAATTAGACATGGCTTACACGTTTTATATTTATATATTCATAGGCAATGAACCAACAGTAGGTAAAACAAACACTTATTAATAGTTACGTTAGAATAATAATAGAAAAGTATTCGCTATAATATGCATTAGATGAACATATGTGTATATAAATACGAAAACACAGGATCCCTGTGGTATCTAACATGCAGCTATAAACAAAGGAAAACTCTTGATACGCTAAAATACTCGCTAATATTAGACAAGCGCGCAGACTAGAATTGAACACTCAGCAGAGAATAGAGTAGATTTGTACAGGGGAGAACTGGACCGCATCATTGCAGCTGAATGAGAACTGGACCGCATCATTGCAGCTGAATGAGAACTGGACCGCATCATTGCAGCTGAATGAGAACTGGACCGCATCATTGCAGCTGAATGAGAACTGGACCGCATCATTGCAGCTAAATGAGAACTGGACCGCATCATTGCAGCTGAATGAGAACTGGACCGCATCATTGCAGCTGAATGAGAACTGGACCGCATCATTGCAGCTGAATGAGAACTGGACCGCATCATTGCAGCTGAATGAGAACTGGACCGCATCATTGCAGCTAAATGAGAACTGGACCGCATCATTGCAGCTGAATGAGAACTGGACCGCATCATTGCAGCTGAATGAGAACTGGACCGCATCATTGCAGCTGAATGAGAACTGGACCGCATCATTGCAGCTGAATGAGAACTGGACCGCATCATTGCAGCTGAATGAGAACTGGACCGCATCATTGCAGCTAAATGAGAACTGGACCGCATCATTGCAGCTGAATGAGAACTGGACCGCATCATTGCAGCTGAATGAGAACTGGACCGCATAATTGCAGCTGAATGAGAACTGGACCGCATCATTGCAGCTAAATGAGAACTGGACCGCATCATTGCAGCTAATCGAACACAAGTTGAGCACATTTATATAGTCGGATTTTACAGCGCCAAAGATAGCAGTTCGCAAAACAAATGAGCAGAGTTAATTGTTCAGTTACTATGGCAAAGTGAAATTCGATGCAAGCAACAGCAATTAACAGGTTAATTGGCACCAAACTCAGCATCACGCACGCCGGTATAAGTTGATGAAGCTGCTTCTTTGAACGATTAAATTGATCGGAAACCTATGAACTAATAAAAACACAAAATAAAAACTGCATTGTGTACAATTAAATTTAAAATGTTCGTGTACATCAAAAGCTGCAATTGCTGAGCAGTTGATACTGTTAGTAGCATCGCTTGAATATAATATTTTATAGGCACTGAGAGGAATAAAAAGTAGTTAATCGCGTGTGCATAATTAATATACATCAGCCAAATTTGAAAACTTGAATTAATATACCAAAGCTGGGAACGCTTAAAGCTGAACAGACAAGCAAAATAACACGAATCAATTACTAATTTCAGTTCTAGCAAAGATTATTCAAAACATTTCTAGAAATTGACGCTTTATATAATCATCCCATACTACTAACTTACTTTCACTTTAGCAGTAGTATAAAAAGTATATTTAAAAGAATAAAAAGCCACCTAATGGCATGCGATTTTAATTTGGGCAGTAAAATTGAGAAAAAAAGAATAAAAACTATAGACAGGTAATAATTAGCGCAATAAACTTTTAAATAGGCACGCAGACGGACAGATAACACAAAAAGCGGCGACTGGCGGTAAAACGTGTGTGAGCACAGTTAATTAGATAATAAAGATAAGGGCGCGAATCGATGGAACACAGCTGATTAGAAATCTGCAAATTTGTCAAATACTTTTATTTACAGTTTATCCGATTTCAAGCAACTCAAGGCGCTTCATTCAATAATTAAATTTTTTAAACAAAATAATTGCAGTTTTTCGAGAAAAAACGGGAGAACAAATACAGACGAGATGCGCGCCGCTGACTACTGCTAGCGACAAATGGATTGTTAATAAATGCCTAAAAAAGTTGGTTTAGAACAGAAGAGTGCTCGAGAATCAAGACACAGTTTGAGATGGCATGGATTGGCTGGGCAATAAGGCTGTTTATATAGGTGCTCGTTAAGGGTGTTTATTTTGACTATGTTGTTTAATGAAGGCATTGAGGCTATTTAGGGTCTTCATTAAGTCTGTTTACGGTATGTTTAATGTTACGGTATGTTAAACTGTATGTTTATAGAGGCTCTTGAGGTGTTTATTGAGTCTGTTTACGGACTCTAAACTGTATGTTTATAGATGCTCTTCGGGTGTTTATTGAGCCTGTTTACGGACTCTAAACTGTATGTTTATAGAGGCTCCTGGGGTGTTTATTGAGCCTGTTTACGGACTCTAAACTGTATGTTTATAGAGGCTCTTGGGGGTGTCTATTGAGCCTGTTTACGGACTCTAAACTGTATGTTTATAGAGGCTCTTGGGGGTGTCTATTGGGTCTGTTTAAGGACTCTAAACTGTATGTTTATAGAGGCTCTTGGGGGTGTCTATTGGGTCTGTTTACGGACTCTAAACTGTATGTTTATAGAGGCTCTTGGGGTGTTTATTGAGCCTGTTTAGGGACTCTAAACTGTATGTTTATAGAGGCTCTTGGGGGTGTCTATTGAGTCTGTTTACGGATTCTATAAAGGTGTTTATAAAACCTATTAGTGTTTATTAAAACTGTTTATATATTCTATAAAGTACCTGCTTAGAGGCTGTTCGGTCCGGCTGTTTATCAAGGAAGTTTATAATTGCTGTTAAAGGTGTTTAATAGGGGTGTTTTTTATCGAGTAGCAGAACAAATTAAACGAACATAAATTTATAAAAACACAAAATATTTTAGCTGTAAAGAATTAAAAAACATATAACTGAGCAGCTTGGCTGGTTCATTAATTTAAAGGGATATTTTGCTAATTTTTTTATAAACAAAAAATGAAACAGAGTTCCATAAAGACTAACGGGACAAAACTCTATCTGTAATTGGCAACTCTAAGAGTAAATTAATATCCAGTGAGCACACATTACTTCGAAAACAAGCTTACTGAACCAGCTGTTTACGAGTTGAAGCACTTATGAAAATAATCAAATGGAAATATCAGTATTCATCATTATTCTAATCAAATTATAACATCAACGATCTCAGTATCGATTTGGGGGTTCTAATATTAGCGATGGGATTATAATATTAGTGATGGGGATTCTAATAGTAGTGATGGGGATTCTAATATTAGGGGTGGGGAATGGGGATTTAGTTTATATTAAGAATGGGGAATGGGGATGGCGATGGGGATGCTAATATTGTATTAGGGATGGGAAATGAGGATTCTAATTTAAATTAGGGATGGGTATATGGGTATATAGGGATTCCAATATTACCAGTATATTAGTGATGGGATTCTAATATTAGTGATGGGGATTCTAAAATTAGTGATGGGGATTCTAATATTAGTGATGGGGATTCTAATATTAGTGATGGGGATTCTAATATTAGTGATGGGGATGCTAATATTGTATTAGGGATGGGGAATGAGGATCCTAATTTAAACTAGGGATGGGGGTCAGGATTCCAATATTATATTAGTGATGGGGATTCTAATTCTGAGATGATTGGCACTAGGTTTATTTACTTCAAGTAGTATCTAAAGGACATGTCCTAAATCGAGCAGAATTTGATTGGGATGCTTTTTTGACTCGTAGACTACAAGAAAAAATGTCATTAAACTTCTATTTTCAATTGGATTTTTGAAGACAAAAAAATTATTTCAAGACAATATTTTTGGCGGCAATCGTTTACGAGCGGTTTTACGAGCAAAAACTGAAATTCTTTAACTAGCAGCAGCTAAAGCTAATAGAAAGGCAACAAGTTAAAAAAGCTGGAACATCCTCATCATTGAACAGGCGTAATGTTATTATTTGCAATATAATAATATTAATTTTAAGGCAAAACTTGACGCATACTACTGCATACTACTGTACAGTTTAATTTGAGCGTTAAGTCGTATTTGTAAAAAATAAAATAAAATTCAAATTCAAACTATTGCAGCAATGAATGATTAAATTAACAATAAATGAGCTTGACATGATTATAATAAAACAAATTAATGCACAGATTATAAATTTTGCTCATAATACGAATGTAAATAATGAGAAGAGAGCCAAGAAGAAATTATCGGACTAGGAATATAAAGTACTAATTAATAGGTAAAATTAATATTATAGCAATACCTGGCTTGGCCAGTAACACTAATAGCAATAATTAATAATTATATTTCAATAACATTCAAAAGCAAACTCATTTCTGCATTAGAATTACAGGGAGAATGAGAGACGCCTCACAGCTGACTAGAAGACTGGGCATTGATTGACAAGTGCACAGGTGCGTCATATTTCTCTGTACAAGCCCTATTTCGCCAATACTGCACGCTGGCACACACACGCTCACACAGGATGTACAGCGACCCTGACTTTCTAACGGTCAGGCATGTACACTCTCTGTTGGACCTCAGAGCTGTGAATCGCACAACCACCCCAACCCCCCCCCCGGCCAAATTAATAGTGGAATCGAACCATGGATAGGATGCAGTATCTATCGCAGTCCTTGATTCTGCAGGTTCCAATGCCCACTAAACATCCTAGTTTGCTTATTAGATCATTGTTTTGATTCATTTTCGTGCGCCCGAGGACCCCCCCCCCGGTTGTCAATGCACTCGGCGCTGTTCCTCTGCCGACGCCTGCGAAGACTTCAACTCGGCTGCGGATGTCGAAGCCGCCGACGCTGCAGCGGCAGTTGCCGACGCAGCGGTGTAGAGCTGCTTCACCGGGCTGCTTTCGGTGCCACTGCCGCCGCCGCTGCCACCAACTCCTGTCGCGTAGGGCCAGGTGGGCGTGGCGCCAGTGGTCGCTCGCAGCATGTGCTCAAACTGATCGATGCTTGGCGCCACGCCAGCAGCCGACGATTGAAGACGACGCGCAGCGCCGGCAGCGGAAACAGCCGCGTCGCCTGCGCCGCCGGCGCCACCGCCGCTTCCTCCGCCGCCGCTCTGCGAGCTCTGCATCTCCAATATCAGCCGGATCGCAGTTGGCGTATCGTTGCGGCCGGCGATTAGGGGACTCTGGCCCACTGGCGTCGTGGAGCCCCGCATCGCTGCGGCGCCGCCTCCACCGCCGCTTCCGCTGCCCTGCCAATAGAGAGCGGCTGATGCCGACGGCGGCAGAATCGGCCGGAACACGCCGGTGTGCGACACCGCGGCCTGAACCGACGGCATAAATATTGACGATGACGAAGAGGAATACGACGACATTGACTGCAGCGACATCGATGATGTCGTCATGCTTTCCGAAGGGTTTGAAGACGAGCCGGTGGCCGCTGCGGTTGCGGCATGGTCCCGCTCGGCCAGGGTGCCGTCGACGCGTTGCAACAGCGGCCGAGGGCGCGGCAACGGCGGCGCCGGCATGGCGCCCGCCGAAGAAGCGACATTTGAGGCGCCTGAGGCTACGGAGGCGAGGCGGCCCTCAGAGAATACTGAATAGTACTCACCGGGCTGCGGGTCACAGAAATGACAGCGGATGAGCATGATGCGGAATTGGGATGAGGCTGGGATGGGGAATCGAAATGAGGCTGGGATGGGGAATCGAAATGAGGCTGGGATGGGGAATCGGGATGAGGCTGGGATGGAGAATCGGGATGAGGCTGGGATGCGGAATCGGGATGAGGCTGGGATGGAGAATCGGGATGAGGCTGGGATGGAGAATCGGGATGAGGCTGGGATGCGGAATCGGGATGAGGCTGGGATGGGGAATCGGGATGAGGCTGGGATGGAAAATCGGGATGAGGCTGGGATGCGGAATCGGGATGAGGCTGGGATGCGGAATCAAGATGAGGCTGGGATGCGGAATCGGGATGAGGCTGGGATGCGGAATCGGGATGAGGCTGGGATGGGGAATCGGGATGAGGCTGGGATGGAGAATCGGGATGAGGCTGGGATGGAGAATCGGGATGAGGCTGGGATGCGGAATCAGGATGAGGCTGGGATGGAGAATCGGGATGAGGCTGGGATGGAGTATCGGGATGAGGCTGGGATGGGGAATCAGAATTGGGGAACCAAAGCTACCATACTCAAATCAAAATAGAAACTAAGCAACTCACACAAATAGGCGAATTCCGCAAGGCGCACAGCGTAGCGGCAGCTTCGCGCTCGTCAGCGGCGTCCGCGGCCACAGCGGGCCGGTTAATCTCGGCTATTTCGTCCTCAGTGTGGCTCTGGTGGTGCGAATCGAAATGCGACTGAGACTGCTGTTGCTGCTGCTGGTGCGACGGCAGCGGCGGCGGCGCCGGAGGAGGCGGCAAAGGTGGCGGCTGACCGGCGGAACTGGCGCCAAGTTTGGCGGCGTCGCCCTCATCGCTTGAAGGCCGCCGATCGAAGAGGGCGCCTTAAATTTTAATCAAATTATATGCATTTGTGAAGGTATTTCAGTTCGTAAAAATTGTCGTAAAAAGTTTAAAGAGCTGGAAATGGGATACATGTAGGCACAGAGGTGGAACACGGGAGTGAAGACTGCAAGGGGAAGACAGAGAAGGGGGAGGCACAGAAGGTGATGACGTAGAAGGGGAAGACACAGAGGGCGAGACACAGAGGGGAAGACACGGAGGGGAAGACAGAAGGGGAAGACACAGAGGGGAAGACACAGAGGGGAAGACACAGAAGGGGAAGACAGAAGGGGAAGACACAGAGGGGAAGACACAGAGGGGAAGACACAGAAGGGGAAGACACAGAGGGGAAGACACAGAGGGGAAGACACAGAGGGGAAGACACAGAGGGGAAGACAGAAGGGGAAGACACAGAAGGGGAAGACACAGAGGGGAAGACAGAAGGGGAAGACACAGAGGGGAAGACACAGAAGGGGAAGACACAGAGGGGAAGACACAGAGGGGAAGACAGAAGGGGAAGACAGAGGGGAAGACACAGAGGGCGAGACACAGAGGGGAAGACACGGAGGGGAAGACACGGAGGGGAAGACAGAGGGGAAGGCACAGAAAGGAAGAAACAGAGGGAAAGACACAGAAAGGAAGACACAGAGGAGAAGACACAGAAAGGAATACAGAAAGGGAAGACACAGAGATGAAGACACAGAGGGGAAGACACAGAGGGGAAGACACAGAGGGGAAGACACAGAAGGGGAAGACAGAGGGGAAGACACAGAGGGCGAGACACAGAGGGGAAGACACGGAGGGGAAGACACGGAGGGGAAGACAGAGGGGAAGGCACAGAAAGGAAGAAACAGAGGGAGACACAGAAAGGAAGACACAGAGGAGAAGACACAGAAAGGAAGACAGAAAGGGAAGACACAGAGATGAAGACACAGAGGGGAAGACACAGAGGGGAAGACAGAAAGGGAAGACACAGAGGGAAAGACACAGAGGGGAAGACACAGAGGGGAAGACACAGAGGGGAAGACACAGAAGGGGAAGACACAGAGGGGAAGACACAGAGGGGAAGACACAGAGGGGAAGACACAGAGGGGAAGACACAGAGGGGAAGACACAGAGGGGAAGACACAGAGGGGAAGACACAGAGGGGAAGACAGAAGGGGAAGACACAGAGGGGAAGACAGAGGGGAAGACACAGAAGGGGAAGACAGAGGGGAAGACACAGAAGGGGAAGACACAGAGGGGAAGACACAGGTCCAAATACCGAGGGGAAGAGAAACTGAGCAGAGCAGTTAGCACTCACTAGTAATTGGAGTGAATCCAGCAGCGCAGACCGCAGCTCCGTAAACAGATCCGGAGACTGCAGCCGCGGGAGTAAAATCCGTACTGCTCATTGGTCTGCGCTTTTTAAACGGCATCTGCGCGTTAGTTGGCGACTCTGACGGCGGCCGTTTGACGCCGCCGCCGCCGCCGGCTGAAGCGGCAGAGCTTGGCGTGGCCGAGGCGGAACTGCACGAAGCCGGAGACACGGCCTCGGATTTGAGCAACAGGCCGGCCGCAGATGAGGACAATGAGGCTAGAAAGGATCGGTCTCTATGCTGCTGCTGCTGCTGCTGCTGCCGCTGTACAGATCCACCGATGCCTGCAGTACTGCTGACATCTGATCCGGCAGCGCCGACAGTTGAAGCTCTGCTGACGGAGCCGGAGCTGCCGCCGCCGCCGTCGCCTGCAAGCAGCCGCCTGTAGGTGGACATGGTCTCCGGAAAATTGTCCTGCACGTAGGCCGCGTCGTCGGTTGATAGTTGATAGCGGTCCAGCACCGACCTCGGCAGCGCCATGGACTCTGGAATTGGGGTGGGGTGTAGGGTGAAGGCGTCTGGGCGATGTCAGTGAGGTACTGGTAAGATTTTGGTGAGATGAAGGCGATTCTCAGTGAGGTAAAGGAGATTCTCAGCGTGAGATTGGGGAGATTCTCAGCGTGATATTGGTGAGATTCTTACCGTGAGATTGGTGAGATTCTCAGCGTGAGATTGGTGAGATTCTCAGCGTGATATTGGTGAGATTCTTACCGTGAGATTGGTGAGATTCTCAGCGTGAGATTGGTGAGATTCTCACCGTGAGATTGGTGAGATTCTCAGCGTGAGATTGGGGAGATTCTCAGTGAGGCAAGGGAGATTCTCAATGAGGCAAGGGAGATTCACAGCGTGATATTGGGGAGATTCATAGCGTGAGATTGGGGAGATTCACAGCGTGAGATTGGGAGATTCATAGCGTGAGATCGGGGAGATTCTTAGCGTGAGATTGGGGAGATTCTTAGCGTGAGATTGGGGAGATTCTTAGCATGAGATTGGTGAGATTCTCAGTGAGGCAAGGGAGATTCTTAGTGAGACAAGGGAGATTCACAGCGTGAGATTGGTAAGATTTTTAAGGAAGGAAGTTTGATAGTAAAAATTTTCATACGATATTTTTATACTTAAGATGCAATTCAATCAAGCTACAATATCTGCTATGCAATAGAAACCTGCGTATCCCAAAATACCCTTAAACGATATTCTTGTGTCAGACTAATGTCAGGTAGAAATTGTATATAATATATTTTAAGCCATCAGGTTTCAAACCAGCATAGATAAGAATTCAGCATGCAGATACAGTAGTGCAATATGCACGCGCAATATCAGGCTTTGCAAAACGCAGTTGCCAGGAAACAGTCCAGTTAAGGGGGCAAGTGATAACTGACACTGGGAGTCTGCACTAACCCATCTTCTACATCCAAGCTGCTTTTCTATAACTGCCTTCCATATTTGGTTTGTCATGCAGCCAGCGTGGTCAGCCAAGTCATGGGGGTCAGCCGCGGGGGGGGGGAGGGGTGGCGCAGAAATACAGAGCTAGGAAAATGGCCAGTCAGCACTATAATATTGGCCAATTTTCTTTAGCACGCTTGCTGTTTTATAAGCCCTAATATTGGTGGTTCTTGGCGGCCTGCTAAACCCGGGTGTTGAAAAAGGGTGCTACACTATTGGTTTAAATAGGCACTAAATTCTGTGTTTAAAGAGCGCTAAACTCGGTGTTTAAATGGCGCTAAACTCTGTTTAAAGGGCGCTAAACTCCGTTTAAAGGGCGCTAAACTCTGTTTAAAGGGCGCTAAACTCAGTTTAAAGGGCGCTAAACTCTGTTTAAAGGGCGCTAAACTCTGTTTAAAGGGCGCTAAACTCTGTTTAAAGGGCGCTAAACTCTGTTTAAAGGGCGCTAAACTCTGTTTAAAGGGGGCTAAACTCTGTTTAAAGGGCGCTAAACTCTGTTTAAAGGGCGCTAAACTCTGTTTAAAGGGCGCTAAACTCCGTGTTTAAAGGGCGCTAAACTCCGTGTTAAAAGGGTGATAAACTGTGTTTGGAGGGCACTAAACTCAGTGTCTAAAATGGTGCTAAACTCGGTGTTTAAAGGGTGTTTAACGCAGTGTTTAAAATGCGCTAAACTCGGTGTTTAAAGGGTGTTTAACGAAGTGTTTAAAATTCGCTAAACTCGGTGTTTAAATGGCGCTAAACTCTGTTTAAAGGGCGCTAAACTCCGTGTTAAAAGGGTGATAAACTGTGTTTGGAGGGCACTAAACTCAGTGTCTAAAATGGTGCTAAACTCGGTGTTTAAAGGGTGTTTAACGCAGTGTTTAAAATGCGCTAAACTCGGTGTTTAAAGGGTGTTTAACGAAGTGTTTAAAATGCGCTAAACTCGGTGTTTAAATGGCGCTAAACTCTGTTTAAAGGGCGCTAAACTCCGTGTTTAAAGGGTGATAAACTGTGTTTGGAGGGCACTAAACTCAGTGTTTAAAATGGTGCTAAACTCGGTGTTTAAAGGGTGATAAACTGTGTTTGGAGGGCACTAAACTCAGTGTTTAAAATGGTGCTAAACTCGGTGTTTAAAGGGTGATAAACTGTGTTTGGAGGGCACTAAACTCAGTGTTTAAAATGGTGCTAAACTCGGTGTTTAAAGGGTGATAAACTGTGTTTGGAGGGCACTAAACTCAGTGTCTAAAATGGTGCTAAACTCGGTGTTTAAAGGGTGTTTAACGCAGTGTTTAAAATGCGCTAAACTCGGTGTTTAAAGGGTGTTTAACGCAGTGTTTAAAATGCGCTAAACTCGGTGTTTAAATGGCGCTAAACTCTGTTAAAAGGGCGCTAAACTCCGTGTTTAAAGGGTGATAAACTGTGTTTGGGGGCACTAAACTCAGTGTTTTAAATGGTGCTAAACTCGGTGTTTAAAGAGACTGAAAGCTTCAACAGATTAGTCCGCTTAGAAATGGGAACAAAGATGAGTTAGTTACTCAGAAACGGCCGGCTGAAATCCCCTCAGAGAAAGTTCAATTAAACCTGGGCATGGGAGCACAATGGGGACAAAGAGAGAGAAGAAAAAAATCGATAGAGTAAGATTCGAATAAAGAGGCCGCTATGCAAAAAAACTACCCAAGCATTGTTAACCGCGCTAATACCTTCGGTTAAAGCTGTGGCAAACGAACAAAAAAGATAAAGCAATAAAAATATTTGACTCGAGCCTTGACCTGCAGGCCAGCTATAGGGAGGTCAAGGAAGTCGGGAGCGGGGAATGGAAGAAGGGGGGCAGAGGTCAATCAAGTGAGAAAGGCGCGAGTGAGCCAGGTATGCGACAGTCTTAAAAAAGCTGCTAAACTCGCACCTCACCCACACAGTCAAACAGTTCCACAATAACAGGAATTGTGTGTTTATACCGCCTATAGAAACGTTAGCGGCGGTTATATTACACCTGCTGAAATGCTAGCGTCAGGTATTTTTTCTAAAAAAAGTTACCTAGCCTACCCTTTTGAGTATGCGCTTTTCCTAAGCACAATGCCTGTCACCCCTTGGTGTGCCGCCAGTTCACACGCTATAGCCAATGATTTATAACAAAGAATAAAAGCGAGAGTCCTACGCTCCTTTACTATAAATTTGGCTAAGGACGCGTATACATGTAGTGTTAATATTGTGACTCAATGCAGAATTCGGGTTTAGGGTCTGACGGAAGCCGGTGGCCTCACTGAGGGTCTGAGGGAAGCCGGAGGCCTCACTGAGGGTCTGACGGAAGCCGGTGGCCTCACTGAGGGGTCTGACGGAAGCCGGAGGCCTCACTGAGGGGTCTGAGGGAAGCCGGTGGCCTCACTGAGGGGTCTGAAAGAAGCCGGAGGCCTCACTGAGGGTCTGAGGGAAGCCGGTAGCCTCACTGAGGGGTCTAAGGGAAGCCGGAGGTCTCACTGAGGGGTCTGAGGGAAGCCGGTGGCCTCACTGAGGGGTCTGAGGGAAGCCGGAGGTCTCACTGAGGGGTCTGAGGGAAGCCGGAGGTCTCACTGAGGGTCTGAGGGAAGCCGGTGGCCTCACTGAGGGGTCTGAGGGAAGCCGGAGGCCTCACTGAGGGGTCTGAGGGAAGCCGGAGGCCTCACTGAGGGGTCTGAGGGAAGCCGGCAGCCTCACTGAGGGACTTGAGGATTAAGCAATGGCTTCAACTCACCGCTCATCTCCCGCCGGATGACGTCCACAGTGAAGGGCGAGGTGAATTGAAAGTAGCGCCCATTACCGGACGGGTCGGCAGCCGCGGCAGCCGTCAACCTGGGCGTCATGTCGTAGCCGGCAACGTGCAGCATCTCCATGGCAACGGCCATCATAGCCGGGCTGCATTGGAAGCTGAGATGACGCGGATTAACGCACAATTCATCTTCGCACCTGTGCACTAGAAGTCCCGTATCGGTGCTGTCCATAGGTACGCCGTGGTACAGCATAGCAACTAAGGTGTCGAGCCGCCAGACCTTGTCTGAGCCGCGCAATCCGTCAATTCGCTTCATCTTGCCCTTGCCGTCCGGCACGGTCAGCACGCAGCGGGTGTCGTCTTCGCGTAGCCAGGCTCGAACGAACGCCTCGCGGCAATCGTCTTGAATCTCTTTGAATACCTTTTTTAATAGGTTGGCAACGATCTCGGCCAGGTCCGTCTCGGACATGTCCTGCGGCGAGTTCGGGTCGGGAATCGGGATCAACTGAAGGCTGCGCGATGATGAATTCAAAGATGTTTTGGAGGGAGATTATGAAGGCGATTTTCCTGTGATTAGGAAGGCGTTTTTCCTGTGATTAGAAGAGCGATTTCCAAGGATTAGGAGAGCGATTTTCCAGTGATTAGAAGAGCGATTTTCCAGTGATAGGAGAGCGATTTCCAAGGATTAGAAAGGCGATTTTCCTGTGATTAGGAAGGCCGATTTTCCAGTGATTAGAAGGCCGATTTTCCATTGATTAGAAGGGGATTTTCCAGCGATTAGGAGAGCCATTTTCCAGTGATTAGAAGGGCAATTTTCCAGTTATTAGAAAGGCGATTTTCCAAGGATTAGGAAGGCGATTTTCCTGTCATTAGGAGAGCGATTTTCCAAGCATTAGGAAGGCGATTTTCCAGTGATTAGGAGAGCGATTTTCCAGTGATTAGGAGAGCGATTTTCCAGTGATTAGAAGAGCGATTTTCCAGTGATTAGGAAGGCGGTTTTCCAGTGATAGGAGAGCGATTTTCCAGTGATTAGGAAGGCGATTTTCCAGTGATTAGGAGGGCGATTTTCCAGTGATTAGGAGGGCGATTTTCCTGTCATTAGGAGAGCGATTTTCCAGTGATTAGGAAGGCGATTTTCCAGTGATTAAGAAGGCGATTTTCCAGTGATTAGAAGAGCGATTTTCCAGCGATTAGGAAGGCGATTTTCCAGTGATTAGGACGGCGATTTTCCAAGTTACTACGGGAGCGCTTTCTATGTAACTAAGAGGCCGATTCTCCATGATTAACCAGCAAGTACCAGAATGTAGCAGAATTTCAGCGTTATAGTAACTAATACTATACAAAATGCAGTATGCATAAGCCAGGAAATGCAGTATGCATAAGCCAGGCTCACCATAGCCGCATTAGACGCCTCGGTCATCCGATCAAAATCAGCCGGCCTATACGGTCGCTTTTTCTCCTTTTTCCTCTTCCCAGTTCGCATGTGAGACACGGCCCTGTACCAGCGGCCGCCCATCCGGCGCACCCGGCTTAGGCAGATCAGCATCACGATGTTCTCGCCTAGCTTCGGGCAGGAGGCCTTGCGCCGCTGCTGCTGAATGTGATGGTGCGATGTCCCCGATGCTGCCGCCGCAGCAGCAGTGGACGCCGCCGGGACAGCAGAGGCGGAAGCCGCCGAAGGCAATGGCGCAGATGACGCCAGCAGGTCAGGCGGTGGCTGCTGCTGCGTATAGGATGCGCCCATCTGGAAATACGCGATGTTAATTAATCATGATAATGAAATTCACATTAAATGTCCCAGAACTGAATTGTTTACCTCAATAAAAGGAAACTCTGTCGCAGTACAAATCATAGCGTACACAAAAGCAAAAACACGAAACGATGCCAAAAAACCCTAGGAACGAACTTAAGTCTCTCTCTCTCTCTTCTATTTCTTTGCGGCAACATTTATATACACACGATGATGGTAATGCATAACGAAGGAAATAGAAGGGAGAGAGAGAGAGGCGCGGTGGCGGGCGGCGGCGGATTGAGAGAAAGTGCGCCCCCCCCCCCCCAATGAAATGTATTCTGCGTGTGCGCCCTATCACAACATGCAGCATACATACAAGACACGCCATGCCTAGTTCAGAACCAAGTTTAGATGCAGTTGCACACAGGTTAACAAAAAAAACGATACGAACCCACCTCCCCCAAAAGCGTCACTTTCTCAGACTAACTGATGTTAAGATATATAATTCCATTGTATGCACTGTATCGATAGCATTTAGTTGTATAGAAGCTCAAAACTCTTAAGCTTAATAATGAATAACTTTGTAATTCAGCTCTCGCAGTTATTATAGTACCAGATGCTACTCATATTGTTGTGTTCGAGTTTCAGGTTGTTTATCGGTACTGGTAAAAGCAAACACAGACTCTTAGTCTATAGGATGGGTTAGGCCATAGACATCTGAAAGCACAGACATCGCACTACTCACCATAGAAGCGTATAACTGATAATACACATATTGTTGCAATTTAAAATCGAGAGCCGACACACGAGACAACGGTAGAGTCGTTGTTGATAAAGAATAAGGAGACGATTCGTTGTCAATGCCAAGCAGGAAGCGACTGGCTTGATTAAACAGCATGGCAACACCGAACCAGAATAGACTTAGACTGAATTATTACAAAAGCAAACCTACGTATCTATTATATTCACTTATATCCAGCCCTATTAATAGCAAACTCTGCAAATCAGCTCAATGCTCAAACTGCAGGGTTTGGCAGCCAATGGGAATCAAGCGCTACTGCAGATATGCGGGAGCGGCAGCCAATGATTGACAGTTGAATGGGGAACTCGAAAAGAATAATGAGGGGAACAAAGAGAGGGACGAGAAGGAAAGTCATTGTGATTGCATCAGAGTTTTTAAACTAGAGTGAACCATTTGCTTGCTTTGCTAATTGTGGATAAGACATCAATATCTGAGTAGTTTTTTTGGCTTTTTTTTAAACGAACTAACCGCAGTCACTATTATTCCTAATTTATAGCATCTCAAGTTAATAAAAAGTATAAATATAACATTGGCTCGTTATCACACTACTATAAGTAGTGACGAGAAACTGTTTATCTTTGTCTTGTCTATCTAGAAAAACAAGATAAAACAGAAAGTATTCCCTATTAAGCACATTTTTTCTCAAGATTTTCTACCCTCTTTGGAGCATACAAACATGCAAATCCTTATGAATAGAATACAAATTCAGGTGCAGAACCAGAAAATTTTGAATGAGAGGATGTGCAGACTATTAAGGTACATATATATGTACATGATAATGCATATTACCCATAGAAAAAATATAAAAATTCAAACTTAATGGGGATGCACTGCACATGCCCTGTGTGCCTCCCCCTAAATCCACTATTGTACAAATCTTATAGTAAAGTTGCTATGATTTATTTAATTTTATAAACCACACATGGACACTACAGTTTGTTTCACTCGTATGCTAGGGGTCCCCCTTCTATAGGTGACAGGCTGCATTGACAACTGGCTTGGGGTCTGTGGGCTGCATGCCTCCCCCTCCCTTCCTACTCCCCAACCCTTTTAACCTCCTAATCCCCACCTCCTTTGCCATGATTTTTATTGATATTAGCCAGCATTCCTTCCTACTTTTCACTTCTATTCTTGACTGCATGTCTATTTGTACACTAGGAATGGCTAAAATAGTAATCTAAATGATTTGGAGGTTGTATATATTTTTGGAAGCCATATAACATTTTTAGGGAAGGCACAGGGAAATATAATGACAGCATGTAATGCAAACTACTGGAAGCTGCTGCAGGGGCCACAGGTTGGGGACCTTTGATATATGCTAAGATATATTAACTTGAATTTGGAATCTTATGCTTAGTCCCTAGATAGCAAATTGGATCCATTTTTTTCTAAAGTATACCTTTCCACCTAAACTCTTTGTACCTTGCTATATATTTAGCTTTTATTTTAAATGTTAACATTGTCTCAAATCAACATATATAACAATTTTGTTTCTCATTTAATAAATTTAACTATTCCTAAAAATTTCCATACTGGAAAAAATGCATTAGCAATAGAATAATGGAATATTAAATTTGTTAGTTGATATATTTTGATTCTTCTATTTTTTTACTTTATATCCAATGAGTTTTTTACTTGAATTTGATCTTGTTTTTCTCTTATTTTTCTTTTATCTTTTTATCGTTTTATCATTTTAGTTTGTCTTTTAAATCATTCTTTATCATTTTCTTTCTTGCCTATCACTAGATTTTATTAAATTTAACATCTTTTCCCATTTTGCCTTTATTTCTTTTTTTATTTAGCCATAAGTAAGGATGAGCTAAATTCATTATTTGGACCTTAAAATTTACTTATATGCTATAGACCAAAGGCAGAGGTAGATTTACTGCCCCCTCCCAAAACAACTTGATAGAACATATTGCACCCCCTAGCCCCTAAAAACCTAAGTTTGTGCCCTTTAAACTTTATTTATTGCTCCTTACACAAATTTTTATTTTTACACCTCCTAAGCTTGATTTTTGCCCCTCTACACATATTTTTTGTGCCTTTAGCATACAAATTGGTGCCTTTTATACTTATGTTGCTATCTCAAACTTGAAATCTTGGATCACCCCCTCCAATCCAAATGAAATTCTAGATCTGCCACTGACCCAAAGTCCCAAAGATATACTATAAAATATTTTTTGCTTTGCAGATCATATATAAGATCACATCATATATTTATATTATAATACTAATAGACTAGGAAGTCCAGTGAATAGACTAAAATATTAGAAATAAGAATGATATAATAATATAAGTAGCATAATCTGGGTTTATTTTTGGTGCGTAAAGTGTGCATATGCACCTTAAATTTTAAAATTGCACCTTGAAATTGAAATGTAGGTGTGGTTTAGGTGCAGTCTCATAACCTATTTTTCTATTAAAGCCTCATTCGCACTGCCTTAACAGTAGAACTACCAAGGGGGGGGGGGGAAATTTCCCCCCCCCCTGACAATTTTTTTTGCTGCGCCGGAACGGAGCAACGCAGACACACAAAATTCAAGAACACGGGCTAACTTTTTGTTGCGCACCTTCTCAAACAAGAATCAAGTCGCCAGCCCTCCGGACCGTCGAGATATTCGACGATTCTGCCAGAAGGTCGGATTTTTCCCATAAGCGCTAGTGTATTCAGTACACCCCTGTGCGCCAATCAGCACTGCGCCTCAGTGCAGCCTTGCCAAGTCTCCAAATTTCATCAGCATGTCGACCACATGTGTCTGCATCAGCTCTGACTTCGTTGGTTACTGGCCTTCACCGAGACGGAGCTTCTAGACCTTCAACAGGTGGCACCAAGTGACTATGAACACCTTGATGTGAATTTCTCTAGTTTCGCCAATCAAGCCTCGACAGTAGGCAAGCCTCAACTGCCGGACACCTTCAGCTAGTCTCCTGAGCATTCCGTCATCATCCCGACACCGTCGGCACCTTCAACAGGTGGCATCAGGTGACTATGGACGTCCTGTTGCAACTATGTCAGGTCTTTCTTATCAAGCTTCAATAATGGGCAAACCTCAACCGACGGACATTGTCAGCTAGTCTCTCGAGCATTCCGTCATCATCCCGACGCCGTCAGCTCCTTCAACAGATTACACCAGGTGACTATGAACACCTTGATGCGAATTTCTCAAGTTTCACCGATCAAGCCTCGACAGTGGGCAAGCCTCAACTGCTGGACATCCTCAGCTAGTCTCTCAAGCATTCTGTCATCACCCCGATGCTGTCGGCTCCTTCAACAGATTACACCAGGTGACTATGAACAGCCTGTTGCAAATATGTCAGGTTTTTCTTATCAAGCTTCAATAATGAGCAAATCTCAACTGCTGGACATCCTCAGCTAGTCAGTCAAGCATTCAGCCATCACCCCGACGCCGTCGGCACCTTCAACAGGTGGCACCAGGGGAGTAAGGACACCTGAGCATGATTTTTCATCATGCTCTTAACATTTCTGAAGCTCTCAAAATTTTTAAAGCACGGACATTGCTATAGTTAAGCTTGAACTCATGTTGCTGTATATTTATATTATTATTACACATACTTTTATGCATACGAGCTACATACATATTTTATTCGAAAAGCTGTTTAGTTTATTCAACTATAATATTGAACCCAATGCAGAAAGGGTTATGCTTTTAAGAAGCCAGTAAATTCAATCCGTTTTTTCATTTTTTAATGATTCAGAAATGTTAAGAGCATGATGAAAAATCACGCTCAGGTGTCCTTACTCCTCTGGTGCCACCTGTTGAAGGTGCCGACGGCGTCGGGGTGATGGCTGAATGCTTGACTGACTAGCTGAGGATGTCCAGCAGTTGAGGTTTGCTCATTATTGAAGCTTGATAAGAAAAACCTGACATATTTGCAACAGGCTGTTCACAGTCACCTGGTGTAATCTGTTGAAGGAGCCGACAGCATCGGGGTGATGACGGAAGGCTTGAGAGACTAGCTGAGAATGTCCAGCAGTTGATTCTTGCCCACTGTCGAGGCTTGATCGGTGAAACTAGAGAAATCAGCATCAGGTTGTCCATAGTCATCTGGTGTCATTTGTTGAAGGTGCCGACGTCATCGGGGTGATGACAGAATGCTTGAGAGACTAGCTGACAATGTCCGTCGGTTGAGGTTTGCCCATTATTGAAGCTTGATAAGAAAGACCTGACATAGTTGCAAAAGGACGTCCATAGTCACCTGATGCCACCTGTTGAAGGTGCCGACGGTGTCGGGATGATGACGGAATGCTCAGGAGACTAGCTGAAGGTGTCCGGCAGTTGAGGCTTGCCTACTGTCGAGGCTTGATTGGCGAAACTAGAGAAATTCGCATCAGGGTGTCCATAGTCACTTGGTGTCATCTGTTGAAGGAGCCGACGGCGTCGGGATGATGACGGAATGCTTGAGAGACTAGCTGAGGATGTCCAGCAGTCGAGGCTTGCCCACTGTCGAGGCTTGATCGGTGAAACTTGAGAAATTCGCATCAAGGTGTTCATAGTCACCTGGTGTAATCTGTTGAAGGAGCTGACGGCGTCGGGATGATGACGGAATGCTCGATAGACTAGCTGACAATGTCCGTCGGTTGAGGTTTGCCCATTATTGAAGCTTGATAAGAAAGACCTGACATAGTTGCAACAGGACGTCCATAGTCACCTGATGCCACCTGTTGAAGGTGCCGACGGTGTCGGGATGATGACGGAATGCTCAGGAGACTAGCTGAAGGTGTCCGGCAGTTGAGGCTTGCCTACTGTCGAGGCTTGATTGGCGAAACTAGAGAAATTCACATCAAGGTGTTCATAGTCACTTGGTGCCACCTGTTGAAGGTCTAGAAGCTCCATCTCGGTGAAGGCCAGTAACCAACGAAGTCAGAGCTGATGCAGACACATGTGGTCGACGTGCTGATGAAATTTGGAGACTTGGCAAGGCTGCACTGAGGCGCAGTGCTGATTGGCGCACAGGGGTGTACTGAATACACTAGCGCTTATGGGAAAAATCCGACCTTCTGGCAGAATCGTCGAATATCTCGACGGTCCGGAGGGCTGGCGACTTGATTCTTGTTTGAGAAGGTGCGCAACAAAAAGTTAGCCCGTGTTCTTGAATTTTGTGTGTCTGCGTTGCTCCGTTCCGGCGCAGCAAAAAAAATTGTCAGGGGGGGGAATTTTTCCCCCCCCCTTGGTAGTTCGACGGGCGGAAAAATGGCTTGGTATTCCTACTGTTAAAATAAGAAAAAAGAGAAATTGCACTTTGAGCCTTAAAATTGCACCATGAAAGTGAGCATAGGGTGCGATTTTGCACCTTGTCTCTGGCGAAAAAGAAAACCCTGAGCATAATATAGTAGGACTAAATAGTAGATATGGCAAATAATAATACCAAAAAGTTGGTAGGCTCCTTATATTATATTACATGCCATGTATACTTTTAAACATGGCCTATAAGCTACAATTTTTAAGGTAAGACATGATAGTATAGATTGGTATATTAGAGATGATCAATTTAGTTAGTATATATAGATTAGTAAATATCAATTATTTTTAGCCAAGTAATAATTGAGTGACATAATAATATAATATATCTTTTAGCTTTTTAATTTATCATATTTGCAATTAATTTGGCAATTAATAAAGCAAAGCAAAGACAATATTTTAAGTTTTTTTTCTCAAAATATTTGCATTTTAATATTAGCACCATAGACTTTTTTGTATTTGTTATCTAGTCAGCTTTGCTAAAATCTATTGCAAATATGACACATTTAACTCAGCAAGAATATCTGATTCATTTGAATGGCTAGTTAGCACTATAATATTCAAATATTGGCTAATTTTCTTTAGCATGCAGCTGCACACTTGCTGTTTTAGAATTCTTTACTTGAGTTGAAGGGCCCTAATATTGGTGGTTCTTGGTGGCCTGCTAAACCGAATGAGACATTTATATTACCAAGATTCAATAATTTCTATATATATTATTAATGTAACTTGTATATTTCATATAAATAAAGATATTTAATGTTAATAATAAATATACAGCACAACAATAGTACTAGCCATGTAGTAGTAGAAGTAGCCTTTTGCTCAGGCCAGTAAACACATTTTTAAATTGAGCAGGCTGATACTTTATCAAGTTTAATAGACAATATTAATCATAATGAAAGAATCAAACAGAAAGTTACATATATTAACTAAATTTTTTTATGTAAAGACAAAGCAAAGTGTTACAATTACGATACAAGATAATTAGGAAGTAGATTCAAACTTCCATTTAATAAACATAAAGCCAATCTTTTTAAAAATCCTAATGTTACCTAAAATAATCACTACTATAGACTCAAGACGATCTAGAAATACAATAACTTGAAGTAAAATATTGGAAGTTTTCGGGGCTCGATAATACAAAATTGTCCGTAATTATTCCGTTATTAAATAAGAACAAATTTAGGATATTTTTTAAATGATTTTGTTATTTATTTCTTAAAATAAAAGAATGTTTTACCGACTTAAAAGTTTTAAAACCTGTCATCTCAGATGATTTATAATTTAGGTTGCAACTAAAAAACGAAATGAACTTTTCTAATTACGTCATTTCTAAAATAGCTGAATTCGCGTTTGTAACTTTCAATATTGTGCAACTTTGGGAATCTGTCCGATTTGTCCTCAAGTCAGCAATCAGTGGCTAGCTGATGAATTAAATAAACGATTGTGAATCAATTGGCACGAGTCTTATATTTTCGATTTCATGCTGTCTAAAACGGTTTTTTTAAACTGAGAATAGCTTATAAATTCCAGACAAAAGGATCTCCTCTATTCCTAATTGCCAGCACACTCCTCTTTAACCTATATAACCAGGAAGCCTTGTTTAATCCGAGAGCCCGCTTAGCAACGCCTATACTCTCAACATTATAGTTATAGTATAGTTAGTGCACATTCCTCCCTGTGGTTTTTGTAAAATAGTTTTAAATCGCTTCTCGATGCAAAACAATTAAGCTCGTGCGTGAACACCTTTCCTCTCTAAATTTTTACTTGTTGGGTCAAAAATAGCTTTACCGAGCCCAGAAACCACAGCAGCAGAGTTGGAAAAGTTTGGCCAGCATTTCGAGTAGTTCGCAAACAGTTAAAAAGCTGACGCCAAGCCAAAGGCCACCTTGGCCACCGATGTCAGACAGCAGGTCGGCAAGGCCGTAGGAGCTCTCCTGTCGGCTAAAGCGAATTCGAAGCTCCTCCACGTAGACAGAGGCGGCCAAAGCATTCTGCTGGATAAACTGTCTCTGCTGACCGCGAGATAATCGGCGCATCAGTTTGCTTGGCACCAGGTGGCGACTAGCAAGACGGTGCAGAAGCCTGGTGGATGTCACAGCCGTGGGCCAGCCCGAGGCGCTGATGGTCGCCCGGTAGCGCACCCGGCTGCACTGGTCGGGGCAGGCTGCGTCGCAGGCGGCTGCCGCGGCTGACAAGAACGCCCGCTGCAGGCAGGGGCTCTCGCGGCCGCGTCGAATCTCACAGGCTTTGCTGGCCAGGCGAATCTCTTCGGGGGCGTAGTAGCGTGGGATGAAGCAGCGACAGGCCGGATGCTGGAGGGCCAGGCGCTGGGTACAGGAGAGTAAGCAGGTGGCCTGGGGGTTTAGACATCAAATGGCTTCATAAGATCGGCTTAGTGTATATAATCAAATTTTAATTCATGTATATCAACCTCAAATACGACTAAAAAGTAGGACAGGACTACTTCCTATTTTGGAAATTTGTGGAAGCTCGCGATTTTAAAAATGCACTATCAATATAGGAGATCGAGCGACATCGTCATGTGAGACCGATATTATGTTTATTCAGTATACTAAATTATTTTACTAATATTATAACAAATCTGATTTTAGGAGTAATAGCCCAGCTCTAAAATTCTTGCAAAGACATTCGTGACATTTTATGAAGGAGACGCTGCCTTTGAGCTTTCAGTGCCTGTGGATATTGTATTTGTACCCTTTGTGCCCCTCGGAACGATGGTAATGTTAAAAAATGAAAAAGGCCACTCTCGAAAATGTTCTTTCTTGGAAACCATTAACCTTCAATTTTTTCCTAGAAACCAAGTGCCCTTACTTTCTAATTTTAGCGGTCTGTGGTGAATGAATGCATCTCTCACCTTGGTGTACTTCACCAGACTAGCATTGGTTACCGGATCTGCCACCATCGCGCTGAACAGATTCCGCTCAGAATTCTCCTTGGCTCCAATTCGCCTGCACTTGCCGTAGGGCGGCGGCAGCACTAGCTGGACTCTCGGCGCGAAGCCAACCCTGGTGAGCAGCCCCGGCGCCAGGTCGAAGCCCTCGCTGCCCGACAGCGGCAGCTCGCCAGGCCGGTGCAGCACCAGGCGGAAGCCGACCGAGTTGGCCAGGCCGGCCACGTAGTCGGACTGGTTGGCGAACAGGCTCAGGAACAGGCCCGAGTCGGGCCCGGCCGACCGAACTCGCTCTGAGCCGCGAAAATTAAACGAATAACAGCGACCGAACTCCGGGCTGACAATCTCAGTGAAATTCTCCGGCGTGCACTGGCGCCCGTTGAACTGGCAGTCGGCCATGAGACCGCCCAGACTGGGCATCACGGAGGCCTGTGTGTGAGGGCGCAGTGCAGTTTTACAGTGCGGATTGGGGGTGGCCACATTCAGTTGTGCGACGGTTCACAGGCCATGAGGGCCAACCCGCAAGGCACAGCGAGCCAGACGATGTGACGTCGGACGATGTGCCAGAGGGTGCCCGCAACCGTTCTGCGAATATTTATTATTATACACCCCCAGATTTGGCAGTAGAAGTCGGCGGACGTAAAACAAAGATGCCAAGTTAAGCACGGGATGGAGTTAAGTTTAGTTTATTGCCAACATTGTAAATCGAATTCCAATCAATCACTCAGCCACTTTATAAGCTTGCATCTTCATACAAAGAGATTTGTTTTTGAACTTTTTATCTTGCCAATGCTTTTTAAAGCAAAATTGAGCAAGCTAAAGTTTCATTAAATTTAGCTATTACGACCTCCCGACGGAAAATTTCGTGATTTTAGCAATTTTTGTGATTGCCTACTAAAAGTAGACAGAACAGAATGTTAAGCGAATATTTTATACACGTATGGTTACAAAAGTTTATTAGAACTTCGAACATGCGCCTTTAACTGTGAGGCCCTGGCTCATCAGTTAAGATCAGCTGACGACGGACAATGAAGAAACAGAAACCGGTCCTTTTGGCCTGACGAAGAGCCCAGAGGCTTGAAACCGGTAGCCAATAATTTTAGACCTCAATACGCCGTGACCTCTCCTCTCTCCCTCTCTCTCTCTATCCAGGGACTTCTCTATATAGCATCTAACATATAACATATGATCTAACATATAATATAACATAGATGCTAAATAGAGAAGTCCCTGCTCTATCCCTTGTCTCTCTCTCTCCCTTAAGCCTCACCTGGTCGGCATCGGACAGCGCGGCCAGGGCCATCTGCACGGTGTCCCGCAGAGTCTGCAACCGCTTCGGCCTGTTGGGCTGGACGCGCCTCCAGGCGGACTCGGCCGCCGATGCGTGTGCCCACCTGCATTGACGAAGTCGACTCCAGCGATGGAAACCGCGCGGCCTTCGGGGCTTCAACCTTCGCCGATTTGACGGTGGCAGACTGTTTTCATTGTCCTGATGAGTCAGCACGCCTAGCAGGCTGCGCACTTTTGGACTGCGTGCGCTCAAGTAACGAGAGACCGGATTGAGTGGGCACAACGTCACCTGGAGTAATTCGAGAAAATGAGCTAATTGGCCCATCAGAAGGATGGAGTCTTGGGCCAAAAGAGGTTTGTTGCAGGACTGTCTCCCTCTCCCAAATCTACAGCCCTAAAGCTCTTGCCCTCAATGTACATTCGCAAATCTCTCTCCCCTAATCTACAGCCCCAAAGCCCTTGCCCTCAATGTACATTCGCAAATCTCTCTCCCCTAATCTACAGCCCCAAAGCCCTTGCCCTCAATGTACATTCGCAAATGTCTCTCCCCCAATATCCAATATCCATACTAAAAATGGTCTGTCGGTAGGTAGGTAGGTATGTCCTTACCCTCAATGTACATTCGCAAATGTCTCTCCCCCAATCTACAGCCCCAAAGCCCTTGCCCTCAATGTACATTCGCAAATGTCTCTCCCCCAATCTACAGCCCCAAAGCCCTTGCCCTCAATGTACATTCGCAAATGTCTCTCCCCCAATCTACAGCCCCAAAGCCCTTGCCCTCAATGTACATTCGCAAATGTCTCTCCCCCAATCTACAGCCCCAAAGCCCTTGCTCTCAATGATGTACATTCGTGAGTCTCTAATTTGGCATAAAATATTCTTCAAATAATAGGTTACAAATTGAGCAAACCCTCCTGGAGGTAAACAAGTGCGTACAACTGCAAGCAATCTGCTAATTGCAAGGTTAATACTTTCTTAGAAAGGCCAGACAAAATGCAATCACATCGCCACTTCCGCCTCTGGCTTATTTAAAAATTTCGAATAAACATGAAATTGAATTGACAAACAGGCCAACATTGAGGCAGAATTCCAGATAGTCTTTATCGGGTCAACAAGTCTGCAGTGACGATTCTTTAATACGCAAATTGCAGGATTAATTTAGTCGCCTTTAGTAAGGTACGTAAACTGCTTTTGCACCTGTTGACCTATTCACTGTTTTCGGGCAAAGGAAGCCTTCAACCCGCTCCAACCCGCAACCGCATTGAAGGGAATTATTTTCTTCCTCTTCTTTGTAAATCAATATAAATTAATTTCAACTCGTTTCTGAAATATTGCAGCAGTTGAATATTATGAAAGTTGAATATTACGAATAATATTTTAAGAACATTGCTGAAATCCTGACTCTTAGCAGGATTAGATTCAACCATAAATATGTCAATTATATAAAGACTCATTAGGGAATCGTTGAAATTCTGTAGCTCAGGGGGGGTATTGCTGAGATGTCTAGGTTCATGAGGGGAATTGCTGAAATTTTATTGCTTATGGGTAATTGGTGGGATGTAAAATAACAAATGATGCCATTCTATTTTCTATTAATTGAAGCGAAAAGAAATTTAGAATTTTTAGAACAGAGTTTCCTGAAAAGGGAGTTAGAATGAAAATATGGATAAAATAAACGGTGAACTTACTGCTGGGAAGGCCATGCTAGACACCACGTTCTCCTCATGCACCCAGCTGACTGGGTAGCTCCTGTACTTCATAATCAACGTGCCCAAGATGGCCAGAAAAGCACCCAAAGAGGCCAACAGTAGCAGAAGCCACAGAAGACGCCGACAGCAGGACGTAGTTGACAGGTGTGCCACTCCGTGCAGCGAGGTGGACGAGGACCAATCGGCGGCCACGGCCGACACGGCGGCGGCAGTCAGCAGAGCGGAGGAATTTTCTGCGTCGTCGCCGAGGATCGGTCGGGCCTCGGAGCTGCCAGCGAGGCTGTCGGCTGCAGCCGGCTTGCTGGACATCCTTCTGGAAATTTGTTTGAGACTGACTTCATCAATGTAGTGAAGCGGAAGCAGAAGGCAGAGTAACGACTCTAAACTCCGAGCTGACTTTATCAAACTCCGAGAAAACGTCATCAGACTCGCAGAAAAACGTCATCAGACTCCGAGAAAACGTCATCAGACTCCGAGAAAACGTCATCAAACTTCAAGAAAACGTCATCAAACCCAAAGAAAACGTCATCAGACTCCGAGAAAACGTCATCAAACCCTAAGAAGACGTCATCAAACTTCAAGAAAACGTCATCAAACTTCAAGAAAACGTCATCAAACCCAAATAAAACGTCATCAGACTCCGAGAAAACGTCATCAGACTCCGAGAAAACGTCATCAGACTCCGAAAAAACGTCATCAAACCCTAAGAAGACGTCATCAAACCCAAAGAAAACGTCATCAAACTTCAAGAAAACGTCATCAAACTTCAAGAAAACGTCATCAAACCCAAAGAAAACGTCATCAAACCCAAATAAAACGTCATCAGACTCCGAGAAAACGTCATCAGACTCCGAGAAAACGTCATCAGACTCCGAAAAAACGTCATCAAACCCTAAGAAGACGTCATCAAACCCAAAGAAAACGTCATCAAACTTCAAGAAAACGTCATCAAACCCAAAGAAAACGTCATCAAACCCAAAGAAAACGTCATCAAACCCAAAGAAAACGTCATCAAACCCAAAGAAAACGTCATCAAACCCAAAGAAAACGTCATCAAACTTCAAGAAAACGTCATCAAACCCAAAGAAAACGTCATCAAACCCAAAGAAAACGTAATCAAACTTCAAGAAACAGTCATCAAACTTCAAGAAACAGTCATCAAACTTCAAGAAAACGTCATCAAACCCAAAGAAAACGTCATCAGACTCCGAGAAAACGTCATCAGACTCCGAGAAAACGTCATCAGACTCCGAGAAAACGTCATCAAACCCTAAGACGTCATCAAACCCAAAGAAAACGTCATCAAACTTCAAGAAAACGTCATCAAACTTCAAGAAAACGTCATCAAACCCAAAGAAAACGTCATCAAACCCAAAGAAAACGTCATCAAACCCAAAGAAAACGTCATCAAACGCCGTCATCGAAATCCGAAAAAACAATCAAAGTCAGTGAAAATGTCATCAAAGTCCGAGAAAACGTCATCGAAATCCCAGCTGATGTCATCAGTGCAATGTTACAAAAGGCCTCCCCGCAGTGTGCATCGTATACTCATACAGTTCATGCGAAGTACAACCCGTCTGCCATGGGGCTAGAAGTACTCTATGTAATGGAAAGCTAACCCGCATTTCCTACACTGCAACCTGCGGTATCCCTAAACCGAATTCTACCGTCTGCATGAATCAGACCGCGAGCCCACCCGCTAATTAGCAGGAGAGCGCACGCTTGCCCCACACCGAAAGTTCACGCGGGATGGATTTCCAAAGGAAATTCAATTTTCTACAAAAGAAGCATCTATTTAGTGCCAAGAGAGCAATGGCAGTCATAATACGCTCGTAAGCTTAGTGATATTCTGAATGCCGCATTTCGTATAAGACCATTAGATTCCGCACTTCAAGCAGATTACATAGAGCATAGTGAACAGCTGTCTGCTAGCCGACTTCCTTTGTAACTTAGGTGGCCAGGCATAAAATCTTTTCATGGCGAACTTACCGGTAGAAAGTCACAATGGCATAAATAGCTTATGCGCAGTATTGCACTAATCATCCAGTTCGAAGGTAAAACTAATATTTGTACAAGAACAGGAAAGGGCATATTCTCAGGGACTAAAGGAGCCCGAAAGGCAGATTCTCAAGGACTGGGGGAGCGGACAGGCAGATTCTCAAGCACTGAGGCAGCGGAGAGGCAGATTCTCAAGGAGTGAGGGAGCGGAGAGGCGGATTCTCAAGCACTGAGGGAGCGGAGAGGCAGATTCTCAAGGACTGAGGGAGCGGAGAGGCAGATTCTCAGGGACTGAGGGAGCGGAGAGGCAGATTCTCAAGGACTGAGGGAGCGGAGAGGCAGATTCTCAAGGACTGAGGGAGCGGAGAGGCAGATTCTCAAGCACTGAGGGAGCGGACAGGCAGATTCTCAAGGACTGAGGGAGCGGACAGGCAGATTCTCAAGCAGTGAGGGAGCGGAGAGGCAGATTCTCAAGGACTGAGGGAGTGTGGCAGCAAAACTTGTAAGAAGCCGCCCAGCTCGCGTGTTCCCCCTCGCTAGCACATGATTATACTGGTTAGCTGCGGGCCATTGTGAGCTACTCAGAAAAATTCCTGACGAGACAAGGAAGACAAGATCACAGGCCTCGAAGGCGCACAGATGAAAAAAATCTGTCTAAGACATCGCTAATGGTGAAATTCAGCGCCTTGCGGATGTGAGAAACAAGACTTTTCAACAATGTGAAGATTCGAGCTTGTGAAGGCTCGAGCTTGTGAAATTTCGAGGTTCTAAAGCGGCCCCTTGACCTGAAGTGTAAATGACAGGGCCACTTTACACTCCCTGTGGGTGTTTGCTTTATTAAAAATCTTTAATAAAGTATCCACTAGTGTTTAGAAAGCTCCTAATTTATGAAAGTGCGGTCCGCATACTAAATAGTCAATGCACCTTACCAGCTCCGGAAGAACGGATGAATTGGTTAATGAACTCACCTTACTCACCTCGGTCTCAAAGCACTGAGCAGCGAGTGAGACACAATTCTTTATAGTCAGCTATTGGCACTAAATATAGGCAGCAAAGCTGAAACTGTACATGCCAATCTAGTCTATTAACAAACAAGAAATGTATTTGAAGAACTTAAGAATGCGCAATGGTGTCAGGATACCAGCATGCCACCGCAAGGCGCCAGTTGCCAGCGGGTGCAAGTCAAATAGATCACCATTTACTGTCTAATGCTCCTGTTTGCTCACGGCCGCGGCTGCACTATGAAAGGAATGAGTGAGAGCTAAGGATCAATTCGGATTGCGTGCTTCCTGCTGGAAATGCGGAAATGGAAATGGAAATGTCTGTCTGTCTGTCTGTCTGTCTGTCTGTCTGTCTGTCTGTCTGTCTGTCTGTCTGTCTGTCTGTCTGTCTGTCTGTCTGTCTGTCTGTCTGTCTGTCTGTCTGTCTGTCTGTCTGTCTGTCTGTCTGTCTGTCTGTCTGTCTGTCTGTCTGTCTGTCTGTCTGTCTGTCTGTCTGTCTGTCTGTCTGTCTGTCTGTCTGTCTGTCTGTCTGTCTGTCTGTCTGTCTGTCTGTCTGTCTGTCTGTCTGTCTGTCTGTCTGTCTGTCTGTCTGTCTGTCTGTCTGTCTGTCTGTCTGTCTGTCTGTCTGTCTGTCTGTCTGTCTGTCTGTCTGTCTGTCTGTCTGTCTGTCTGTCTGTCTGTCTGTCTGTCTGTCTGTCTGTCTGTCTGTCTGTCTGTCTGTCTGTCTGTCTGTCTGTCTGTCTGTCTGTCTGTCTGTCTGTCTGTCTGTCTGTCTGTCTGTCTGTCTGTCTGTCTGTCTGTCTGTCTGTCTGTCTGTCTGTCTGTCTGTCTGTCTGTCTGTCTGTCTGTCTGTCTGTCTGTCTGTCTGTCTGTCTGTCTGTCTGTCTGTCTGTCTGTCTGTCTGTCTGTCTGTCTGTCTGTCTGTCTGTCTGTCTGTCTGCCTGCCTGTCTGTCTGTCTGTCTGTCTGTCTGTCTGTCTGTCTGTCTGTCTGTCTGTCTGTCTGTCTGTCTGTCTGTCTGTCTGTCTGTCTGTCTGTCTGTCTGTCTGTCTGTCTGTCTGTCTGTCTGTCTGTCTGTCTGTCTGTCTGTCTGTCTGTCTGTCTGTCTGTCTGTCTGTCTGTCTGTCTGTCTGTCTGTCTGTCTGTCTGTCTGTCTGTCTGTCTGTCTGTCTGTCTGTCTGTCTGTCTGTCTGTCTGTCTGTCTGTCTGTCTGTCTGTCTGTCTGTCTGTCTGTCTGTCTGTCTGTCTGTCTGTCTGTCTGTCTGTCTGTCTGTCTGTCTGTCTGTCTGTCTGTCTGTCTGTCTGTCTGTCTGTCTGTCTGTCTGTCTGTCTGTCTGTCTGTCTGTCTGTCTGTCTGTCTGTCTGTCTGTCTGTCTGTCTGTCTGTCTGTCTGTCTGTCTGTCTGTCTGTCTGTCTGTCTGTCTGTCTGTCTGTCTGTCTGTCTGTCTGTCTGTCTGTCTGTCTGTCTGTCTGTCTGTCTGTCTGTCTGTCTGTCTGTCTGTCTGTCTGTCTGTCTGTCTGTCTGTCTGTCTGTCTGTCTGTCTGTCTGTCTGTCTGTCTGTCTGTCTGTCTGTCTGTCTGTCTGTCTGTCTGTCTGTCTGTCTGTCTGTCTGTCTGTCTGTCTGTCTGTCTGTCTGTCTGTCTGTCTTTCTGCGTTAGTTTTCTCTCCGAATGTTTGTTTTCGAGTCTGTATTTGCATCCTTTTTGTATTTTTCTCGCCTTTCTTTGTCTATCAGTGTCTTTTTTGCCCTAACTACGCTTTTAGAATGACGCACTGCTCGTGACAGTCTATCACTGAGACAACAGGTCACAGAAGCCCAAATTCAAGCCCGTAATCAATTTTTTACGCTCAGTAGTCAAGTCACCCTTCAATCACAATGTCCCTCCTGTCTTCTGCAACAGAGCCTGATTTCCTGAGCCCATGATAGTGAAACTGCAGTAACTGCAGAGCACTAATCAGCGTACTGAAAATTTCGTGTTGAAACACCTGCCACAGATAATGCTTTTGAGTGCCTGGATGTGAAAGCAGCTGAGGCCAGTAAGGACTAGATGGGGCTGTCACAAGAGGAGCAGTGGGCATGAAAAGAAGAGTTGCACCCAATCAGCTCATGCGGGTCTGAGCCAGGTCAGCTAGTGCACCAGCTTCTCTCAAAGTCCTCGACAGCTCAGGCCAAGCGAACGGAGCGAAGCGGGCTGGATACCTCAAGCAGACTGCCCAGATCTGATCAATTAAGCAGAAAAGGAGCATTCATGCCTCTCTTCTTGGTTGAAGTGGTCAGTTTAATGCGTCCGCACAGCAGCAAACTTCTTCAGGAAGCAGAAGAAAGAAATCATTTGCAGCAGAAATCAAAGCGAAAGGCTTCTGCTTTGCTTTTGCGCCTTTTAATTACAATCGTCTTGCCTGTTTACTAAGGCTTGTTATTGAGCACATGATAGGAGACTGAAAACTCGCTGCTCTGTTGATCAAGGGGACATGTTGCCTGATGGGTAGGACATGTTGCCTGATGGGTAGGACATTTTGCCTGATGGGTAGGACATTTTGCCTGATGGGTAGGACATTTTGCCTGATGGGTAGGACATTTTGCCGGATAGGTAGGACATTTTGCCTGATGGGTAGGGCCAGGGCCAGCCCCAAGGCACAGACATCGTAGATCCTTGAGGGTGAGAGAGCCATGAGGGCTGGTGTTCATCAGCCTTGATGACTGCAGCTTGAATCATTAACACATTGTTGCTAAATGTTACAAAAAGCATAATAGCCAGCTCGCTCGCATATAAATACGCAGATGTATTATCAAACGTTGTTAGCTCGCAGGCTGGCTTCTTTAATATTGTATTTTAAGGACTGGGTCCTACGTTCCTTCAGCCCTAGCCATATGGGCTGAGAGTGTAGAAGCAGGTGAGAAGCCCCCTTTGGCAATGCGTTAGGTATGCAAATTAATTCTCTGCAAAGCTGCATTCAATTAACAGCTGTCTCTGATATACAGAGACGCCCATTCTGCCGAAAAAATCCCTAGTCGCTTTTTAAGAAGCTGAAAGAATTCTGACGTAAACAATGATTGGATATGAGAGGCGAAAGGTCTGTTTCAGGCAGTCTGCAAATTAGATGGCATTCTAAAATATAATTGAAATTGACATTTCATCAGAATCACAACAAAGGCATTTACTTGTTTGTTATAATTTTTGAGAGGCAGATTCTCAAGCAATGAGGCAGCGGAGAGGCAGATTCTCAAGCAATTAGGCAGCGGAGAGGCAGATTCTCAAGCAATGAGGCAGCGGAGAGGCAGATTCTCAAGCAATGAAGCAGCGGAGAGGCAGATTCTCAAGCAATGAGGCAGCGGAGAGGCGGATTCTCAAGCAATGAGGCAGCGGAGAGGCAGATTCTCAAGCAATGAGGCAGCGGAGAGGCGGATTCTCAAGCAATGAGGCAGCGGAGAGGCAGATTCTCAAGCAATGGGGCAGCGGAGAGGCAGATTCTCAAGCACTGAGGGAGCGGAGAGGCAGATTCTCAAGCAATGGGGCAGCGGAGAGGCAGATTCTCAAGCACTGAGGGAGCGGAGAGGCAGATCCTCAAGGACTGAGGGAGCGGAGAGGCAGATTCTCAAGCAGTGAGGGAGCGGGGAGGCAGATTCTCAAGCACTGAGGGAGCGGAGAGGCAGATTTTCAGGGACTGAGGGAGCGGAGAGGCAGATTCTCAAGCACTGAGGGAGCGGGGAGGCAGATTCTCAAGCACTGAGGGAGCGGAGAGGCAGATTCTCAGGGACTGAGGGAGCGGAGAGGCAGATTCTCAAGCACTGAGGGAGCGGAGCGGCAGATTCTCAGGGACTGAGGGAGCGGAGAGGCAGATTCTCAAGCAGTGAGGGAGCGGGGAGGCAGATTCTCAAGCACTGAGGGAGCGGAGAGGCAGATTTTCAGAGACTGAGGGAGCGGAGAGGCAGATTCTCAAGCAGTGAGGGAGCGGAGAGGCAGATTCTCAGGGACTGAGGGAGCGGAGAGGCAGATTCTCAAGCAGTGATGGAGCGGAGAGGCAGATTCTCAGGGACTGAGGGAGCGGAGAGGCAGTCTATTTCTATTTCTATTTCTATTTTCTTAGAAATGCACGTGACTTTGGATCATCGGAAACTTATAAAAAGCCCTCCTCCATGAAATGAACTAATCAAGTCAGAATCGGGGCAGTCAAGTCACTAGACTGGTAAACCTCAAAGCCATTAGATTTTTTTGTAAGAGCTGAAAGTCCAAAGTGGATTAATTAATATTATTATTACTTCATAGGCGGCAGGCTGATTAACATCTGCACGAAAGTTGCCGCAACTCTCCCTCCCCTGGGTGCTGAGGGGCGGGGAGATTGCTAGGAAGGTGCTGCAGTCAAGCACACAGGAAAGCTGTCATCAAAAACGCATTTCATATTTCGCATTTTAGCTCAATTTTTTCCTTATCGAATCAGCCTCTCTAATCAGAGCGCATGGAGAGAGACCTTTGAACGGCAAGGCCCCGTATTAGCGAGTTCTAAATGGGTCACACGTTTCTTGGAAAGCCCATTACCCCCCTATGCGCATGGTGATTCATTACGGCTTAACTGATTTCATTTTTTGCAGAACTGTTCTTGTATTTCTTGTAACGTGCATCTTTACAGTGATTTCTGGCGTTTAAAAAGATCTTGCACAGCATTGTTGTGCAGGTAGTGTTTCTAATCGGTGAACTGGTGCAAATTAAATTTAAAAAATCAATAAAATTAGAATTACAGCAACATTCGAAACTGATTTTTGTCAATTTTTAATTTTCTAAAAATTGACAGACTAGAACAACAGGGGAGCCATTTGGACAGCTGTGATTGTTTCAGTAAACAGCGCTGATGCAAATGTTAACAAAAAATGCGAGACAAAAATACAAGCAGTGAAATATCGAAGAATTGAAAAATTTCTCTAAAAACCCAACTGGTAAAAGCGAATAAACAAGATTATTAATGTGAAACTTTACAACGGATATTGATTGCAATGCACACAAGCATAAACCAAATTAACGTTACACAATTCGGAAAAATGGACCGCATCATTGTGTTCATATCTGAAAACAGCTGGACCGCATCATTGTGTTCATATCTGAAAACAGCTGGACCGCATCATTGTGTTCATATCTGAAAACAGCTGGACCGCATCATTGTGTTCATATCTGAAAACAGCTGGACCGCATCATTGTGTTCATATCTGAAAACAACTGGACCGCATCATTGTGCTCATATCTGAAAAACTGGACCGCATCATTGTGGTCACTATCTAAAAGAACTGGACCGCATCATTGTGTTCATATCTGAAAACAGCTGGACCGCATCATTGTGTTCATATCTGAAAACAGCTGGACCGCATCATTGTGTTCATATCTGAAAACAACTGGACCGCATCATTGTGCTCATATCTGAAAAACTGGACCGCATCATTGTGGTCACTATCTAAAAGAACTGGACCGCATCATTGTGTTCATATCTGAAAACAACTGGACCGCATCATTGTGTTCATATCTGAAAAAACTGGACCGCATCATTGTGGTCGCTGTTATAAGCGAAACCACTAGAAAATGAATGCTGAAAATTCACGCCGCCGTTTCCATGACAACAGACACCGGCTGTCGGTTCTTCCGTTTGCCGACGGCCCCGCTGCAATCGGTGTTCAACGAGCCGCGGTGGCCGTTCCCGCCGACGACGCTGCCAGCGGCGGAGCTGGCCGGGCGCATCGGCTGCAGCGACATCTGGCGGGTGGCGCTCCGGCAGCTGCTGGCGAGGAAGCCCCGCCTGGTGCTGCGGAAGTCGCTGCGTGACTCGCCGCGGTAGCGGCTGCCGCTGCCCTCGGCGTCAAATCCGCGAGGCCCGGCGCAGCAGGGCAGGCAGGCGGTGAGGCCCGAGCGCACCTGCTCATTAAGCCAGCCGTACAGGTAGGGGTTGACACAGGCCGAGCCCAGGGCGAAGAGGCGCACATAAAGTTCGAGCAGATTCCAGGAGCCTTGCACGATCGAGTCCGCTATGGGCGAGTTCAAGGGATTTATAACAGCTTTAGCTATGGTTGAATTGCACGAGAGAAAGGGCCAGGGGAAGAAAAAAAGCAAATAGGATCAAAGAACTTTTTGTTGCGTAATTCTCAAACAAGAATCAAGTCGCCAACCTTCCCAGGAAATAGGGAGGCCACGTGGAGCTTCTGGACCTTCAACAGGTGGCACCAGTTGGGGACACGCTGTTTCGAATTTCTCTAGCTTCGCTGACCAATCCTCAACAGTGAGCAAACCTCAACTGCCGGATCCTCAGCTAGTCTCTCAAGTAAAATTGTCAGGGGAGAGGGAAATTGGCATAAGGGTAAGGCGCTTCAGTCATTGTAGTCGAAATAGCCTAAGCACTCTGTGGTTTCTGCGCGTTTACGCCCACATTCAGGTTAAAAAACTGCAAACACGCTCCACGGGTTGCTGGGAGGCATGACCGGGTCATTATTGTTCGCACTTGATGACACCGACAGCCGGGACAGCTCGGCTTTCGGAGAGGCAGACGCGGAGGAAGGCGGGAAGGGGGAAGAAAGTGACAGAATGGAGGATTTGTAGCGGAATCTGGGAAGTGGGAGGATTTTTTTAGAAAAAAAATCGCAATTTTCTAGCCGCGGTTCGGTCGCCTCGCCTGGCCTTTTTCCAATGACCCGCTGTGGGCTCGCTGGGATAGGGAATGAATGCGGAATTTATTGGCCAAACCGAGAGAATATTGGAATTAAATAATGGATTCGCATCTGGGTGAAGGGATATTTTTGGGATCTGTTGGGTCAACCGAGATCGTATGGGAGCAAAAATGAGGAGTAGCTGTAGAAGTATATATTTGTAAAAAATAGATAAGAGAAAATAGATCGACTGAAGGACTGAGAAGGAGAGTTAGGTGGCTGTCTGGGAGAGAAGTGGGCACACGGGAGCGAAGTAGACAGGGGATGAATGGGCACGGGGGAGAGAAGTAGATAGGGAACGGGGGGAGATAAGTAGATAGGGCACGGGGAGAGAAGTAGATAGGGCACGGGGAGAGAAGTAGATAGGGCACGGGGAGAGAAGTAGATAGGGCACGGAGAGAGAAGTAGATAGGGCACGGGGAAGAGAAGTAGATAGGGCACGAGGGAGAGAAGTAGATAGGGGGCACGGGGAAGAGAAGTAGATAGGGCACGGGGAGAGAAGTAGATAGGAGAGGAGTGGGCATAGGGGAGAGAAGTAGATAGGGCACGGGAGAGATAAGTAGATAGGGCACGGGGAGAGAGTACGAGTAGATAGGGCACGGGGAAGAGAAGTAGATAGGGCACGGGAGAGATAAGTAGATAGGGCACGGGGGAGAGAAGTAGATAGGAGAGGAGTGGGCACAGGGGAGAGAAGTAGATAAACAATATGAGAGCCTATGAAAGCCGAGGATGAGGAATAGACAAACGAGAGTTGAGCATAGGGGAGAGTAGACATGCAGGGGAGAAGTAGACAAGAGCTAATATATCTTCAACTACCCGAAAAGCCTTAAAACCTTAAAAGACAAATTTAGTAGGTCATGTAGTCGTCTATGACTGCCAATCGTAAAAGAAATGTGCAGAAAAGTCCCTAAAAATCCCAAATTTCATCGTGATAGTATCATAGTTGAAAAACGCCCAAGTACTTTTCAGCTAAATATCGAATTCGTAGTATCCAGCATTTCATGTAGCCACGTCTGGCTAAGCAATAAACCGCCTGTTTCAAGACAGTTAAGCGCACTTGCCTTTGGTGTCCTCTCTTTCGCCAATAAAAGATGGAGCTGCTTGGTTGGGGGCCAAGCTTAGTGAGGAGGAGGCGGAATCTGGGATGAAGTCAGCGAAAAAGAACTCGTTAAATCATTTATAAGAGGTGGCTGCCCCAACCCAGTTAATGCTAGCTCCACTTTGTCGATGCCTTCTGGCGGTTGCTTGCACTGGAACAACAAAACTCCCCAGTAGACTTCTCCATTTCGTCCAATCACTGTTTCCACAAGTTCGAAGCCTAGCAAACATGAAAAAAATTTGAAAAAAACACGAGTAAAAGCCAAGCAGACACTACGAAGTGTCAAATGTACCTGAGCTGTTCAGGTGTACGCACCATTATCCGAGTCAAAACCAATCTCACAAAACATCGCTGTCCGAGTCTAACAAGCCAAGCCACAGACTGTCCGAGTACAATTCACAGACTTTCACTGTCCGAGTACAACCCACAGACTTTCACTGTCCGAGTACAATTCACAGACTTTCACTGTCCGAGTACAATTCACAGACTTTCACTGTCCGAGTACAACCCACAGACTCTCACTGTCCGAGTACAACCCACAGACTTTCACTGTTCGAGTGCAACCCACAGACTCTCACTGTCCGAGTGCAACCCACAGACTTTCACTGTCCGAGTACAACCCACAGACTTTCACTGTCCGAGTGCAACCCACAGACTTTCACTGTCCGAGTGCAACCCACAGACTTTCACTGTCCGAGTACAACCCACAGACTTTCACTGTCCGAGTACAACCCACAGACTTTCACTGTCCGAGTACAACCCACAGACTTTCACTGTCCGAGTACAACCCACAGACTCTCACTGTCCGAGTACAACCCACAGACTCTCACTGTCCGAGTGCAACCCACAGACTTTCACTGTCCGAGTACAACCCACAGACTCTCACTGTCCGAGTGCAACCCACAGACTTTCACTGTCCGAGTGCAACCCACAGACTTTCACTGTCCGAGTACAACCCACAGACTTTCACTGTCCGAGTACAACCCACAGACTTTCACTGTCCGAGTACAACCCACAGACTTTCACTGTCCGAGTACAACCCACAGACTCTCACTGTCCGAGTACAACCCACAGACTCTCACTGTCCGAGTACAACCCAAAGACTCACTGTAAGAGTCGAAGAGAGTCCGCAGGTTCTCATTGACGGTGTCCCACGGCTGGGTCATGTTGACGCAATCCAAGAAGGCGGCCACTTCGACCGGATCGGCCCGCCTCTTGAACTGCTCGATCTCTGACACCACGTTGAACACCGACCAGGGACTCCAGAAGATGGCGAAGCTGATCACTATGGCAACGAGGATTCGATTGGTGCGCCGCTTCCGCCGGGTCTCCCTGCGCTGCCGGTTGGCCGCCCGGACCTGCAGGCGGCGGTAGATGCGGCTGTACAGCGCCCCGGTGACGAGCAGCGGAGTGCAGAACTGCAGGCAGAAGGCGCCGATCGAGTAGGCCAGCCGCAGCCGCTTGTCTGGCCACTGCTCAGTGCAGAACTGGCTCCGTCGGCCGTCTGGCGGCGCGTTGAACGCCACAGTCGGCGAGTGGACGAGCGCGCTGATCAAGCCGGTCAGCAACAGGAGGCCGACGGCCACCGACCGGGACATCCGGCGACGATGCGGCTGGCAAATGAGGCGGTGCCGATCCACCGCGATCCACAGGATGATGAGGCAGCTGGCGTAGATCGGCACGTTTAGCGAGGTGAGCAGCAACTGGCAGTAGAGCCGGCCGGGCGGGCTGGCCGAGATATAGCCCCGTCTGGACAGGTCGTAGTACATCAGCGAAGGCATCAGCAGGCCGCAGATGAGGACGTCCGACAGGGACAGGCCAAGCACGAACAGGTTGGTCACGTTGGCGAACTGGCGCCTACGGATGAGCATCCCGGACACGAGCAGATTGCTCACGAGGCCGACTGCGATCAGCAGGCAGTTGAGAGCAACGGCCTCGCCTACGGCGGCTGTGACTTTGACGCCATCGTCGGGATGGCTTAAATTCGACTGCTGCAACTGCGGCTGTTGCAGCGCCGCCTTGGCCTGCAGCTGCGGTTGCGTCGACTTTGACGACGGGTGCGACAGTTGAGAAACTGGACCCGAGCTGTTCAGGTTGGACAGGATGTGGCTGAAGCAGCTGGATCTGAGGGATGGAAAGATAGAAACTGGACCGCATCATTGTGTTCAGTGTTTCATTTAGGAACTGGACCGCATCATTGTGTTCAGTGTTTCATTTAGGAACTGGACCGCATCATTGTGTTCAGTGTTTCATTTAGGAACTGGACCGCATCATTGTGTTGGCCGTGGTGCTTTTAGGAACTGGACCGCATCATTGTGTTCACTAGTCCATTTAGGAACTGGACCGATCATTGTGTTCAGTGTTTCATTTAGGAACTGGACCGCATCATTGTGTTCAGTGTTTCATTTAGGAACTGACCGCATCATTGTGTTCCGTGGTTTATTTAGGAACTGGACCGCATCATTGTGTTCCGTGGTTTATTTAGGAACTGGACCGCATCATTGTGTTGGCCGTGGTGCTTTTAGGAACCGGACCGCATCATTGTGTTCACTGGTCCATTTAGGAACTGGACCGCATCATGTGTTCAGTGCTTCATTCAGTGATTTGGATGGCATCAGTGGTCTATTGGACTTTATTATTTTGTTTCCAATAAGAAACTGGACTGAAGTCATTGTGTTTATAGTGGCTCGTTTAGAAACTGGGACTGCATCACTGTAAATGAGAGACTCTACTGCACCCTAGCGTTGTTTCAAGGAACTTGACCATCTGATCATCGTGTTTAGTAAAGGAACTGGACCGCATTAATTTGGTTTGGTTGATGTTGGTAAAACTGCACACGTACGTACAAGTAAAGCTACACAAGTATCACCAATGCAATCTCTGAGGCAGGGACTTGAGCTCAACTTACGCTTCGTTAATCGCAGACGAGCCGCACCAGAGGCAGTGGGCCATCAGCACGATCGGATGCTGGACGGTGAGGGTTCGCTCCTCCCGTGTCGCTGCGAATCGAGGTTTTGAGTATTTGAGTGTTCAATGCGCATAGCCGTGTACTTAATATTAGCAACAGAATTTGAGTTTCAAGACTCTACAGTATCAAGTTTTCAATACGACTAGCAAATTATAGTATTTTTTGAAAATTGCCAGCTTTCGAGGTTGAAATTTATCGCGATGAAGGGACCGCGCAGGTCTGTCATGTGAAAAATTGCATCATTATGCTATTATCGACCATGCGAAATTTCGATATTGTGAAAGATTCTGTCTTTCGGCGACAAAGTTTCTTGAGTTTTACAAAGCATAGCTGCCAAAAATTTCAGATATCAGCAATATTCCTCCTTACACATCAGCTCCCCGGAGGTCATCTTGCAGAACAGGCCCTGACGGCAGATCTCGCGAACAGCCTCATCCAAGAGTACCATGATGACTTTGCAGTTCGAAGCCGCGGGTTCAACTATACTTTTACGAAATGTTTTCTTAGCAGCTAACACAAGCAAACCGAAGCGCTGCGATATGGGCTAGAAAGAAATACATGTATATACGAGTATTACAGCAGGCCAATGAAGCATTCGAGTGCAGTGATTGGCCGAGGCAAGCCAGACCCTCTCAGCTAGGGAACAGCTTTAGATAACACGTTGCTCGCAATAAATCACAGGTATATGTACCAGATATACTTTCACCTGTCTGATCCAGCGCAAACCTTTGCTTTCCTATGTAGTGAGGTGTGAAATAAAAAACACAGTAAAATAGCTCCCGATCGAAGAACCTAATTCAACAGATAGACAAGCAATGGTAGAATATTCGTATGGTACTATAAGAAGTAAACAATAAGAAAAATCACGAGTGGCGTAGCCACTGCTTGTCTGCCTTGAAGTAGGGCCACTCGTGATTTTGTTTATTGTTTACCTCTAGTACCATATGAATTAGCTTATTGTTACTATATCGTTTAGCGTACTCGACTAGAAGCATTGTTTAACGCTGAAGCGTTGTTTAATACCGATTGTTTAACGATGTTTGTTTAACGATGCCTCTGCAAATCAGAAACGTTCCAGACTGCGCAGATTTTGGCCATAGACATACATCAGGCCGCTACAACTGTGCTATAGACTATGGGGTGAAAAAAGGAGAAGAACGCATAGGGCTTTGGTTCGATTTTTATAAGCTTGATTTGGTTGAACACTGTCTACTCTTCTTTAGAACGCATCTAATAAATTGGAAAAACTTGCCAACCGACTCCCTTAACGGTGTCTGCCAACGAAATGCATTTTCTTTCTATGTTGAGTGCAAAAGACCACGCTGATGACGCTGATCTAATGAGTTTTATTCACTACCTATATAGATCCAACCAATGATGACCCAGTTGCTACTGAACACTACTCTACCCGATCTACCAGAAGATGCTGTTCTGCCGATTATCGATCTAGATCGCGTTGAAATCGACTTGCTAGCCAAGACTACGCGAGAACAGATTTTCCAGCATGGTAAAGCGTTCGTGGAGTTTCTAGGAAGACAAACTGAAGTTTCGCCTGTGACAATGTCGGAGACCATCCTAAACGAGTTTCTAGGACTTTATTACTTCTCTTTGAAGAAAGTTGACGGTGAAGTTTACTCACCTGCTTCCTTGGTTTGCATGCATGCCGGCATTCAGAGATATTTCTGCTTGGTTCTCAAGCGCTCTGTCAACATAATTTCTAGAGAAGAATTTGCTGCTGCAAATCGAATGCTGCTTGTCAAAGTACGAGAGTATATTGGATCTGGTTCTGTCAGAAGACAATATCCACCCATCGAGGAAGGTGACCTAGTAAGACCTCGCAGATACTGCTGTGGCTATAAGCCAAGCCGAACCATAAACAAAATGATTTGCTTCCCAGCGCACCGTACGCTTTAGCGATCTACGCGTAACAAGAGCAAGCTAGGCTTGCAGAAATAAATAATAAGACAAGAGTCGAAGAACGGCTGGTTAATTTAACATTTTAAGTTTCAGACTTGCTCATTTGATTTGTCATTAAAAAACAGAAGACACAACAGTGGCATCGCAAGCAGGATGGCACCACCAACACCGGCAGCAGAGAAAATGGCATCGCCAGTGAAGTCTGCAGCAAAGACGGTAACTAAGGATGGCAAAGTGCCACTGCCTTCGAGTCTGGAAGGAATCGGCCAAACTGCACAATTCCACCAGCCAATGATAGGAAACAACATGCTCAACATGATCGACATTGAGAAGCTGGAGGAAGGAAAGTCGCTTCCACGATGGATGGAACGCTTCACAGTTACGGCCAATCTCTGCAAATGGGGAGAAGAAGAAAAGGCGCAGATTTTGCTCATGCGTCTGTCTGCTGGTCTGTACGACACTCTGGCGGATCATCTGGCTCTGTGTACATTACCGAGCACAATGTCTTTCGAAGAGCTCAACAAGGCGCTGAAGGAGATCCTGGTGCCTAAAACATATGTCCTGTCTGAATGGTACGCCTTTCAAAATGCCAAGAAGGACGCAAAAGAGGGCATTCGAGCATTCGCTGAGAGGCTGCTCAAAGCGTCGGATAAATGTGCATTTAGCAACAACGAGGAACGGCTCCGGGACCAATTCATCTGCGGACTGAATGACAAAGTCATCATAGCAAAGCTGCTAATCCGAGATTTTGAGGAGCTAACCTTCAAGGCTGCTGTGGCGGAAGCCGAGGCGTATGCGTCAGCGACGGCATCAAAAGCGAAAGGGACGGTCATGAAAATCGGCAGCTCAAAGCCAAAACTGTCTAGGCCGATCCCACCCAGAGGAGACAAGAAGTGCCCTCGTTGTGGTGGCAACCAGCATCCAAAGACAGCATGTCCGGCTATGGGAAAAACCTGCAAGCCAAACCAAACCTGGTAAGCCAAACCACTTTCAAAAGGCATGTCGGTCAAGCATATCCAGTCAACAGAACTTTGTGGCTGAGGATTCTGCAAAAAGAGACATTTTGCACACTGACACTGGCAGAGAAGCGTCGTGCTCTACAGTGAAGCTGGCATGTCAAGTAGAAGGCAAAATGCAATCCATAATCTTTCAGATTGACACGGGAGCTTCGGTTTCAGTTCTGTCCAGCAAGCTGTGGTGTAAATTTGGAAAGCCAAGTTGCAAGGTAGCACCTCGACTTTGGTGGGCTACACCGACGAACAAAAATTCGACCAGTTGGGTTCATTGCCTGTCGTCACGGAATGGAAAGGAAGAAACATCAAGATTACGTTTCAAGTAGTCCGCTCAAACCGCAACTTTGCATTGCTCGGACGAGATGTCATCAAACTCAATCCGGAATGCGTCTCTATTGGACATACAGAGATGAAAGATTCAGTTCCGTTCAAGGCAAGCTTACGATTAGTCGATGGCGCAGTGCCCAAGTACATCAAAGCGAGGCCTGTGCCATTCGCATTGCGCGAGCGTCTGAAATGCGAGATCGACAAGCTTGTGACTGACGGAGTGATCGAGCAAGTTAGCTTTTCGCAGTGGGCGTCACCCATTGTGACTGTGCAAGAACCCAATGGCGGTCTCAGGATCTGTGTCGACTATAAGACGACAGTCAATCCACAGCTACAGCGGGATAGCTACCCGTTGCCGACAGTTGAAGAAGCATTCGCAGCAGTGACAAATTGCAAATACTACACGATTCTGGATCTCGAGAAAGCATATAACCAGGTGCACCTAGACGACTCTTCCAAGGATATCACTGTGATGTCTACACCATTCGGGAACTTCAGATACAACCGTCTAGTCTTTGGGTTAAAGACTGCCCCCAGTATTTTCCAACGTTACATTGTAGAAGTGATTCAAGGAATTTCTGGACCAGTAGCATATGTCGATGATATTCTCATTGGCGGCGTGACCAAAGAAGACCTCAGAGACAGAGAAGCCGAAGTTAGAGCACGGTTGGCCAAGCACAACTTGACAGCAAACGAGGAAAAATGTTAGATAATGCAGACTCGGGTCCGCTTTCTGGGTCACATTCTCGAGTCAGGGACAGTGAAGCCAGATTAAGAGAAGGTGCACGCGTTAAGGGAGATGTCAGCCCCTAAAAATCTACCGGAATAGGAATCGTTTCTTGGCCTCGTTAATTTCTGCGGTAAATTTATTCGCAACCTCGCAGAACTCATTGAGCCCCTGTCACAGCTTAGACGCAGAGGAGCCGAGTTCACTTAGACAGACAAGCACGAACAAGCTTTCAATAAGATCAAGATGGCACTGTCGACTGAGTCTATGTTGCATTCGTACGATCCGAAGAAAACAGTGGAAATCGAATGTGACGCTTCGCAGGTGGCCATTGGTGGCGTGCTCTCTCAGGAAGGCAGACCCATAATCTTCATTAGCAAGTTGTTGTCACCGGCGCAAAAGAGAATATTCACAGATCGAACGCGAAGCATTGGCGATTGTCTGGGGCATTCGACGATGTCACCGGTTTCTTTGTGGCAGAGAATTCTCGCTAGTAACTGACCACCGTCCTCTGACCTTCGTGTTCGGACCCTCTAGTCAGCTACCAGAAAGGGTTTCGGCGCGCCTGCAAAGATGGGCTATTTTACTGTCCGGCTACGACTACAGCATAACATATCGGAAGTTGGTGGAGATGCGATCTGATGCACTATCTAGGTTTGTAAACGCTTCGATGGAGGCTCCAACTCACGCGACTGGTGCAATCCATCTTTCAGAAAGTCATCTGCTCAAGCTGACCGATTTTCGGTTTTGGCCCAGGAAGTGCCACGAACTGCGAACTCTCCGAGAGGCAATTCAAACTGGACAGTTCTAGAACAGTGAGATGGGTAGCTACAAACCACTGGCTGGAGAACTATCAACTGAGGGAGACTTGGTGCTTCGTGGGTCCAAGATAGTGTTGCCAGTTGCACTTCAAGATAAAGCAGTGAACGCAGCTCACGGTGTACACCTAGGCATGACACGCACTAAGTCTCTATTGCGCGAGTACTTCTGGTGGCCAGGTGTCGATAAGGCGGTAGAGCGTGTAGTTGGTTGTTGTCTGACATGCAAGAAGGCGAAGCCTCTAAATCGAAATTTCCGAACTTCATGGCAAGCACCACAAGGCCCCTGGGATCGAATTCACATCGATTTTGCGGGTCCGATAGAAGGACAATAATTTGCTCGTCATGGTTGATTCTCATTCGAACTATCCAGAGGTGCACGTGACACGGGACATGACATCCGCTACGGTGATCTCGAGGTTGAGAAGAACATTCTCCCAGCTAGGGGTACCGAGAGTCCTGGTGTCCGACAATGGATCAAGCTTTGTTAGCCAAGAGACACAAGGTTGGTTGACTCAAATCGGGTGAGATCATGTAACGACCCCAGCATACCACCCAGCTAGCAACGGTCTGACTGAGCGATTTGTTCGTACAATAAAAAAGCTGTCAGTGCAAATAGATTTTCCCAAGCCGCAATCGACAGGTACCTTCTATTCTAGCAGAATTACTGATGGGAAGAAAACTGCGTGTACCTTTGATGTCAGCAGCTGGATGGAGTCCTGGTGAAACCGTAGTGTACAAGACGGAGAAGTCAACACACGAGGCCAGGCTGATCAATCCATTGGGAAGGAATACCGCAATTGTCAAGCTGGAAGACGGAAGATTCCAGAAAGTGCACAGAGATCAGCTTCAACGAACAAGCTCAGACCCGAAGTCTCAGGGAGACGATCAATGAGATTCGAACAAGGATGTCAGCATTGGAAACCCAATGATGCGTAAAAACGATGGCAACCCTGGTGGAAAGCATGTGCACGATGACGATGGCATTTCGGAACTGCAAATGGATTCTGAGTCTGAGTCAGTCCGAGTGGACCATACGTTTAAGCCAGCTATACAGGAATTGCCACGGCGCAGCACGCGGCAAGCCAAGCAAGCAAAGAGTGATTTACGTATAAGATAATACCCCCCAAAACGTTTCTTTGGCCATGAAGTTGGCTGAGGACTCGTTTTTGGCCGAGGCGCAGTTTTTGGGGGGCAGTATCGTATTTAATCTTGAGCATAGTTCAGCCTGGGACCCTCCCCAAAATGTGTATATGGCCGTGAAGATATTCTGCAAGGCGAAATCAATCAATTAATAAACTGAATCAATTGATATGGAAAATAGAGCTTCTCAAAACCCGTCGGAGTTTTTTATTTCTGAGGAGCTGCTCGACTTCTACGAAGAGAAGAACGGAGGAGTCCAACGCTTCAAGATGATCACAAATGAAGACATTGAGAGAGAGCTGTTGGCAAGTGCACCTGCGTCAACGAGGAAAAAGGCCGATTGGGCTATGAGCGTCTTTACTGCATGGCACGAGGCTAAGAAGACTGCTTGGGCTGATGGAACTACAACTGGCCTGATGGTGATTAAGAGTTGCGAAGAAATGAGCAAAGGCGATCTGAACTACCTGCTCAAGTTTTTTGTATTTGAAGTGAGAACCCACGAAGGTGAATGATACACCGCGTCGACGTTAAAAGACCTGTTTTCTATGATCCAGTACTACTTTCAAAACACCTTAAAGAAGGATTGGAGTTTCTGGAAGGAACCGGAATTTAGCGAGAGTCGACGAGCATTGGATGCTTCAATGAAGCTCTCAACGAGGGATGGAAAATGTGCCGGACTCCGTCGAGCTGAAGCCATTCCGTGTTCTGTCGAGGACCGCCTCTGGGGCTCCGAACTTCTTGGAGATTGTGTGGCTTGTTGGCAAGCATTTTGCTTTGCGTGGTGGTTCCGAGCTCAGAGATTTGCAATTTGAGAAGCAGATTCGACTGGATTGCGTCGATGGGAGCGAGTGTCTAAAGTACGTGAACAATTCTGTGACGAAGACGCACCAGGGCGGACTGAAGGAGTTGCGACGGGATCCAAAGGTCGTCCGTGCATTCAATTCTGATAGCCATGAGCGATGTATCGTGTGTGTCTACAAGGCTTACATCGCAAAGCGACCTGAGGACTCTGACCAAGCGCTCTTTTTGTCGCCCAATCGGTTCTGGGCGCCGGGAAAGTCTGGTGGATGGTTCACGAAAACGCCGATGGGTCGACATTCTTTGGCCGGACTGGTGTCCAAATTGACGTCTAAGGTGGCGCCGGAAGATTCTGGACGGTACACCAACCAAAGCTTGCAGAAGACAACTGCTACCCGATTACACGACGCTGGAATTGAACGCGCGGACATTTGTTGGATCACAGGTCATAAAGTTTTACTTTTCTTACATTAAAATATTATCTTATATTAAACATTTTTTCTTTTATTGAAAAAACATTCGTATCACAGGTCACAGTAGCAGCGCCATTGAACGCTACATTGGCATGTCTGTTGGCGTGCAACGTCGTACTAGTGCCATCATTGCCGGGAATTCGACGGGCAAGAGTTCCGATGTCAATGAAGCTGTTCTGGCTGTGGATCTGGCTGCGGACGGTCCAGAGTCGCTCCTGGTGGCTCCTGACGCCAAGGAAACGGCTGTCGTCGCGCTAGAGAAGGTTGGAATTTCTGTTCCGGAACCGAAAAGAAGAGAATGAGAATAGAAGCTGACGGAGTCAACAACAAGGTAGTGATCTATTTCGACTAATGAATATCGTGTAGACTTGAGAGTTTCGTGTAGCAATTCTTGTGAGGTACGAGTGTATCTGCCAGCTGTTGAGGTCTTGTTGTTTTGCCATGTTTATTAAAAACAGTTCAGTATGTTTTGCGTTATTCGATAATAAACCAATATATAAGTTTTCTTACCCTTATTTGAAATTTTCCAAAGGCCGTTTAATGGCCCGGTCGAAGAAATTACTTTTTTTGGCCCGGCCAGTTAAATGACGGCCATAGACTATTGGCTGGGCCATGCCGAGGATAAAAAAGTGACTATTTTGAGACTTCCTTGATCACTCAAGTTTGGGACTTAAACTGTTCGTTATTTTTATAAAAGGGGGGGGGATGCTGTGGCTATAAGCCAAGCCGAACCATAAACAAAATGATTTGCTTCCCAGCGCAACGTACGTATAAGGTATCACCCCGACGCAGTCCTCAGTCTTGTATGTGGGCCAGATAAATCAGTCCATGGGGGTGATACCTTATACTTAACATTTTAAGTTCCAGACTTGCTCATTTGATTTGTCATTAAAAAACAGAAGACATAACAGATACTTTGACAGAAGTACAACAGAGCGAGCAGCGTCTTCAGGATGAAGTGATATTTATGTTACTCTATAGCCATAGGTTAGATGAACGCGGCCAAGAGCACCTGAAGTATCTGAAGAAGAAGGGTACTTTGGTAGAAGGAGTAGACGCTGATGGCCAAGCATATTTGAACCTACCGGATATGCCAACAAAAAATCAATCGACCGATCCGACGCGTGCTCAGAACAACATAGCAAAGCAAGCTCGTCTCTATGGACAGCAACGAATCTCCTACCTGAGAACACAAAGGATTCATCCTTTTTTCCACACCCCTTAGCAAACGATGGAAGCGGCAACCTGCGTTTCTCTATCAACCAAGTTCGAGGCATTAATTGGGTAGCTAATTTTATGCGTCACCTAAGTGACGTATGCGATTTGTCTAAAAAGTATGCTAATAATTGCATTCGGGTAACTCGCATTTCGGATTTCGTAAGTATAGCGCTGGAACGACCATTAGCAACTACGTACATCTAATGCGAATACCGATGTCAAGCTTCAAACGACGGAGCTGCCAAAGCTGCTGACGAGGCTGACAGTGAGGCTATAGCGCCCGTGATTGCAACAGAAGCTAGCGGTGGAGCCAGGACTGCTAATTCAGACACTTCCGAGATTGTGCAGATTACTACTGATGACAGCGATAAAATAGCAAGGGTCTTCCTGAATTTCAATGGAAAATTCGAGAATTGCACGTTCCAAATCAGGGAGACGTAGAGATCAAGAACATGCAGTGCTTGTAGTAACAATTTGAACTGGTTATTATTGCAATACCATCTAGTACACGTATATTGCTAATCGCTAGTATGGTTTCTACTGTTTTTTTCGAATAAAACCTCGTTTCTTACCATAGTATATGGTAAAATTTGCCAAAACATCGTTAAACAATGCATTTTCAAGTGAAGCGTTGTTAGTATGCTAAACCATAATAAAACAATACGATCATAGTACAAATTATATGTATATTTGATAACCACTTTCAACCATTCAATACTTTAATTAAACTATTTTTTTAATTGGCTGGAGAGATGAGTGAGTTCAGTTACAGAGATCAGTAAATTCACATCTGAGTCAGTCCCACACCTCCAGCTGTAGCTGAAATTTAAAATTTCCTTTCCTTATTCGGGGTTTCCTTACTCGATGCACATAAGTGAACGCAAGAGGGACCAATCTAGCTCGTAGCTGAGCCAATGAGAGAGCAGTAAGGAGAGAGGTCTAAGTTACACCGACGAAAGTCAAGCCTAGACCCAATCTAGCTCAGCCAATGAGAGAGCAGCAAGGAGAGAGGTCTAAGTTACACCGACGAAAGTCAAGCCTAGACCTAATCTAGCTCAGCCAATGAGAGAGCAGCAAGGAGAGAGGTCTAAGTTACACCGACAAAAGTCAAACCTAGACCCAATCTAGCTCAGCCAATGAGAGAGCAGTGAGGAGAGAGGTCAAAATTCAGACTCAAGCGGGCGAGAGGAAAGCTTAACTGTTTATCGGCCTGGCTGGGCCTGAGATGCCAACCCTTTTTCTTGCTCGCTACGCACACGCACTATTGTAGATTTGGGTTTTTTCAAATTTTCCTGCAATCTTTATTCCTCTCAGCTAAATTTAAAGGCTTGAACTTTCATCAACACAGAGAGCAGTCTAGAGGCGGCATCTTCTTTTGTCTGAGTTCCCACTAATAAAGACGAATTGTACATAAATTGCACTAAAACAGCAACTAATCCAATATTTCTAAAAGCAGTATCATGTCAGTCTCGCTTTGGCCGCTTCTTAGCCGGCGCCAACTCTGAGGCTGGCCCGGCGGCTGCGGCGGCCGCTTTAATCTTGTGCCCACCGCTGCTAGCTGCGGCTGAAGAGGCAGCTGCGGCAGCTGCCGATCCGCCTGAAGAGGCGGCCGGCGGCCTGACGGGCAGATCGGCGGCTACAGCAGATTGGCGGCCCTTTCGCCGGCAACGCAGGCAGTACCAGACGCTGCGCTGGTCGCTGACTTCACTCTCAGACACTGGCGGATTGTGACAGTCCAGGTGGTACATGTCTTTGCAGTCGAAACAGTCCACTAATTGACCGCGGCTGGAGCGACACTTTACGCAACAGTGCGCCGGGTCGGACTGCCAAGCCGGCGCAGTGGACAGCTGATCGCTGCTAGACAGCTCCGGCCTGGACCGCGACTTGGACAAAGAGCCGCTGCCGGTGTCCGGGCTGCCGCTTGCCGACGCTGCTGGTTAGTGAAGGACAGGCGAAAGCAAAAAATTGATATTGAGTAGCGACTTCCCTCATCATATATCTAAGCACAACTGCCTCTAATCGGCCAATCGAAATCCACCTCGGACCAATCAAAATTTATCTGTCAATCAGGGACCAATCAGAACTGAACTCTCAATCAGGGACCAATCAGAACCGGACTCTCAATCCCGGACCAATAAGAACCGGACTCTCAATCCGGGACCAATAAGAACCGAACTCTCAATCCGGGACCAATCAGAACCGAACTCTCAATCCGGATTCCGGGACCAATCAGAACCGAACTCTCAATCCGGATTCCGGGACCAATCAGAACCGAACTCTCAATCCGGGACCAATCAGAACCGAACTCTCAATCCAGGACCAATCAGAACCGAACTCTCAATCCGGGACCAATCAGAACCGAACTCTCAATCCGGGACCAATCAGAACCGAACTCTCAATCCGGGACCAATCAGAACCGAACTCTCAATCCGGGACCAATCAGAACCGAACTCTCAATCCGGGACCAATCAGAACCGAACTCTCAATCCGGGACCAATCAGAATCGAACTCTCAATCCGAGACCAATCAAAACCGAACTGTCAGTTCAGGACCAATCAGAACCGAACTCTAATCCGGGACCAATCAGAACCGAACTCTCAATCCGGGACCAATCAGAACATACCTCTTGATCCGGGACAAATAAAAGAAATCAATAACAGTCTTGAATCTTACCCCCGCCATCGCCGCTAAAAACGTCAATAAGCCGCAAACGACTCTCGGAATTAGTCATCTTAGCCTTTTTCTTTTCCGGTTCGCCAACAACTTGGCCATTATTGCTGTTCCTGACACTGTGTTGCTGCTGCTGCTGCGCCGCTGACCCACCGGGCACCTGCTCAGAACCGATAGCCTGGTCAAGGAGCTCGCGCAGCTGCTGAACACTGTCGGGCCGGCTCGAGGCCAGCAGCTGCAGGGTCCGCGCCAGCCAACCCTCAGTGTCGGAGCCCGCTAAAACGCTTGACGCGCCGCCTAACGCGCTGCCTGGCCGCGGCGAGTCGCTTCTTGACATGGCCCACACCTGCGGCAGGGGGCGGGTGGGTCTGCTCGTGTCTGATTTCTTAGAGCGAATCTATTCTTATGCCTCATTTCTATGGGAAACCCTTTCTTATGCCTCATTTCTACGGGAAATCCTTTCTCATGCCTCATTTCTATGGGAAATCCTTTCTTATGCCTCATTTCTATGGGAAAGCCTTTCTTGTGCCTCATTTCTACGGGAAATCCTCCTTATGCCTCATTTCTATGGGAAATCCTTTCTTATGCCTCGTTTCTACGGGAAATCCTTCTTATGCCTCGTTTCTACGGGAAATCCTTCTTATGCCTCATTTAAAGCGTGGTGGAGCCGAGTACGCGGAGGTGAGCGCTGCAGTTCGAGCCGCTGCGGAGCAAGCAGTCCCGCTGATGCGACCGGCCCAGCGCGGGCAGCCGGTCTGGCAGGACGACCCCGCGATCGACAAGCGAGGGAAGATCTGGAGAGGCTCCGTCTGAGTGGGCGGCCAACTCGCGAGGCGGAGGAGGCTCTGGCGGCTGTCTACCTGCAGCGGCAGCAGTCCGCTGTCGATGACGCCATCCAAGCCGTCTCTGCCGCAGGGCCCGATGCCAGAGGGCGCGTGGCCTGGTCCGCCATCAACACTCTGACGGGGCGAAAGCGGCGCATCGCGCTCAACCTGGCAGGCGACACTCCGGATGAGCGCAGGAACGAGCTGCGCGAGTTCTTCGCCGCCATTGTCAACGCGCCGCCCCCTCCGCTTCCAGAAAATCTGAGGCTGCCGCCGGAGACGCCGTTGCCGGCGGAGGAGAGCTTCAATGTTGCCCCAGTCAGCACAGCCGACGTTGTGAAGTTCGCTCGGCAGTCGCCGGGCGGCAAAGCGCTTGGTCCGGACGAGGTGCCCACCGAGGCGCTGCGGATCCACTGCGTGGCCATTGAGGTCGCCAGAGTGATGAACCGCGTGCTTTTCGGTGAGGTGGCGCCAAACGAATGGACCACGGCGCACATCGTCGCCATTCCAAAGAAGCCGGGCACCACCAAGCTCGAGGAGCATCGAGGCATCTGCCTACAGTCCTGCGCCGCGAAGCTGTTCAACCGCATGCTGCTATCGCGGTTACAGCCTGTGCTGGACCCGTACCTGCGGCCTGAGCAAAACGGTTTCCGGCCCCATCGCGGCACAGTGACGCAGATCCTGGCTCTTCGACGAGTCATCGAGGAGGCGCGCATCCGCCAGTTGACCCTGATCCTGATCTTCGTCGATTTCAGGAAGGCTTTCGACTCGGTCGTGAGGGACGCGCTCCCAGAGGTGCTCCGTGCGTACAACGTGCCAGAGCTGCTGATTTCTGCTGTCATGGCGCTGTACCACGGCACGACGGCTGCTGTCTCAACACCGGACGGCCTATCGGATTTCTTCGAGACATCCTCCGGGGTGCTCCAGGGAGATACGCTAGCGCCGTTCCTATTTATTCTGGTGCTTGACTGGGTGCTACGGACTGCTCTGCCTTCCAACGACGACGGCTTCCTGCTGCGGCGACGCGTGGGTCGACGCCAACCGGAGAGACGGCTCAGCGTGCTTGGCTACGCCGATGACCTCGCCCTGCTGTCCTCGACCGTCGAGGGCGCCCAACGACAGCTGGATAGGCTGGTTGCCGTTGCGGCGAGCGTCGGCCTGGTGGTCAACACGCAGAAGACCGTCTTGCTATGCGTGCCGGACGACACCGAGGCTGCAATCTTCTGCCGAGGCGCTGACGGACAGGCGAGTGAGCTTCCAAGATGTCAGCAGTTCGTCTACCTCGGCGGTCAGGTTTCCGACGTCCGCGAGGATCTGCGGCGTCGCCGAGGACTTGCTTGGGCTGCCTTTCGTTCTATAAGGTCAGTCCTGCAGTCCGAGGCCCTACCGGACCGCCAGAGGGCGGCGCTGTTCCAGGCGGTGATCGAGACCGTCCTGTTATACAACGCCGAGACCTGGACGCTGACAGACTCGCTCGAGGCTCAAGTCGACGCGGCGCACGCTGGCCTGCTGCGCGCCGCCTTCAAGATCGGCAACGAGCGAGTCACCAACACGGCGCTCTATCATCGCGCCGGCCTGGCCCGTCCTAGCGATCTGCTGCGCCGTCGGCGACTCCAGCTGGCAGGCCACGTCATCCGCGCCGAGGCCTACTGCCCGGAGCCGGTGCAGGAGGTGCTGCTACTTACGTTGCAGGCACCCTACCGGCGGGGACAGGCGAGGACTCGGCGCTACGTCGACTGTCTGCTGGCTGACGCCGGCGCCCCGGACTCTGTCGGCGGTGCGGCTTTTGTTCGCGCCCAAGCTTTGAAGCGCGCCATCTGACGCTGCTTTTGTGATCTGGCAGCGTACTCTGTTGTTGTGTTGTTATGGGAAATCCTTTCTTATGCCTCATTTCTATGGGAAAGCCTTTCTTATGCCTCATTTCGATAGGAAATCCTTTCTCATGCCTCTTGAAATGCTTGATTCGCAAAAAAATTAGAAACTCACATAAGGCTGATATAAAAGTAGACAAAAGGAAAGTTATAGCAACTTTATTTAAAAGTAGTAGCAAAATATAATAAAGAAAATAGATAAGGCAGCAGTGCGGTGATACAGATTGAGATTATTAGTAAACGATAGGAAAACTCTAAGGCAAATAAATTGTAGACGTAGAACAGAAACAACGAGCACGATAAAAAAGTGGCAGTGGGGTTAGGGAAGTGGCGACCAAGACAGGCTCCATGGAATAATATCGACACGTGGACGGAGGGTAAAAAACACGATTCAAAGCAACAAAAGCTGGCAAAAGCAAATTAATTATTACGAAGTATATAAAAAACAGCAGTGGACAGATCTTTTGTGTCGAGTACAAATACATTTGCTAGAAAAAATATTGAAGATCTGTGAGCACAGTTTGATCTTTTCAAAACAGATTGAAAGATACTTTTTTGAAATTAAGCTTTACAAAACAAGTAGCAGAAAGTTTCCTTAGCGTGCAACAATATGTTATTTATAATCAGCAGTTGACAGTGCTACAATAAAACGGGAGCTAAAAAGGTAAAAAAAACTAGAAAAGATTATCCAACGATTACGAATGATAGTTTAAGGGTGGTAGGCATTTTTAGAATAACTTTCTATCCCGCAACAGACAAAATCAGATGGATGTGGCTAGGGTAGAAAAGTAGAGTAAACCTAGAAAATCGATAACAGACACCCGCCTCGTTTTCTGTCTGGCCTAATTCTAGTAAACTTGATAAACAAGGCAGTGAGGGGAGGCAGGAAAAGGGTTGCGTGGGGTGGGGGTTGAGGGCGCCGGCTAGAAAATCGATAACAGTCGCCCGCCTCATTTTCGGACTGGTCTAACTCTAGTGAACTTGACAGAGGGGGCAGGTGGGATAGGAAAGAGTCGCGTGAACTTTGGGTAAAGCGACGAGAGAAAATCGATACCAGTCAGCCACCCACCCCATTTTTCGGTCATTGATCGGATTCTGTAGTCGATTAAATTAGATAATTTTAGTCATGTTCAGCCTACCAGTTACCACTGATTTTCCTTTTAAAATGAAGTGAAACTTTTTAATAGGTTTAAACATAAACCATAAAAAAGAAATATCAAAGTCATGGCGAATTTCAAAGGTTTGAAAGAAAAATTGTTAGTATCACAGAAAGTCAGCTACTTTTACGAAAGAAAATTGCGAACCTTTCATAATAGACAGTGATTCTAAAAAGGATCGCAAGTAAATTTTCACAACCCATTGTTCCGTTTCTGCCACAGAAAAGCATTCAATATAATGCATTAAAGTTTCAAGAAATTTTGGTTTCGACTCATACTCGTACTAATTACAACTTTATGTAGGCGTTACATAACATAAATAGATTTATTGTAATTTTCATTTCGCAACCTAAATTTTAAAAGGGTTACTACGTATAAAAGAAAAATATACATCAATAATAAATATTATTATAGCATGGGATTCTAATGCAACGAACTGCCTAATAACTAGGAGCGCTATGCTACGCTATCAGTATTTTAATATTAAAGCATAATCAAGTACTAGAATATACAATTTCTTACTGTTACACACATACTCATAAGGATAGTATGGTTTAAGAAAGTGTTCACTTACATACTACTGCCACCTAAACTAGTAGTTTAAGGCTACCAATAGATATTTTTCAATAAATTGTGACAAACCAGCAAGGATTTGCTTGTTAAGAATTGCTTGTTAAGTAATAATCCAATAATCTCTCTTATTCTTAGAAAACATCACAAAAATAGCAATGAGCATCGTGAAAAGCGAGCGAAACCATCAACCAGTCTAGTCGGCGGCTGCGGCGGCGGAGGCGTCAGCCGCGGTGGGCAGACAGGTCGGCGTCGCCTCCGGCACCAGCGGGCCGAACCGGCTGAAACTACGGCCCAGCGGAGCTTCAACACCGTCGAGGCGTCGGGGCAGGCCGGCGCAGGCGGACTCCGGACCGTGCGGCTGCCAGGTGAGGCAGTCAGCTACGGATAGCCGGCCGTCGCATGCGGTGCGAGCGCGCGAAACTCCGACCGCTGGCGGCTTCGGCTTCACAGCGCAGGGTCGGGCGAGCACAGCAGGCCGGCCAATGGCCTCAACGACAGTCTTGTTGGGGTTGTACAGCTCCGGGCCAAAGGCGTAGCTAATTAAGAGACGGCGGAGGTGTAATAATAATCGTTTGCGGCGATAAAAAATGCAATAATCTACCTGTCGTAATTGTAATGCTGATGGACATGCTTGGGCGCAACCTGGATTCACCCAGCTGTTTCTATTGGCAACACACACACACACACACACACACACACACACACACACACACACACACACACACACACACACACACACACACATGTAAGTCGCTATTGGACGGAATAGTAGTCGACTGCTCTCAGCCAATAGCGACTTACATGTGTGTGTTGCCAATAGAAACGGCCGAGTGATTCCCAAGGTTGCGCGTGTATGCTGATGGAGCTGGGAAAATATACATGAGTCTACTTTGTAAATCCTATTTAGTTGGATTTATTATAGCCGGAATCATCGTCAGGGGCATTAGTCTACATGGCAACCATGTTGAATTGATGAGGCAGAGCTCCGCTCACCGATAGCTGGTTGTCTGCCGGACCTGCGCGTCCTCGTCAAACGACGTCTTTGGCCGGGACACCAGCAGCTGAGCGGGCTGCCGGCCAGCAGTGAAGGCCTGCTTGTAGGCTGACAGGGCCGGCTCGGCGCCCTCCTTCAGGTTGCGCATCTGCGGCGCCCAGCTGATGAGATCGTCCGTGACGCGGTTGCAACGGGACTCGGGCACTTTCCGCTTCTTGCCGACGCCCTTGAAGAAATGAGTTCCGAAAACAAATAAATCATTGGTTGTCTTTTATTCGCACTGATCTGAGCTTCTGACTCACAGAATTTGGCAATGGAAAGAAGTTTAAGTCCCTAGTCCCGACTCGCGGTAAAAGAAAAACGGCACTTATCTAGGATAAAAATCAAGGAGCTAGTTTATTTTTGACATTGGAGGTCAAACTTCAGGCATTAAGAGCACGACAATATTAGAAACTGGACCTGGACCCTGAAATTCAACACCAGACGGAAAAAACCCAGCCATTCATTTGGTAGTACAAGCGTAATTGTTCTCGAGAGTTTTGCTCACCAAATCCAAATAAGTGGCGTCTGTGATAAAGCTGTAGCGATTGTCGTGCTTGGAAAATATATGCCTCACCGGATCGTCCTGTGAGCGAAAATTGTGGATGGACATTCACTTATGCGCTAAATATTAATATAGGTTATAATACATAGCTTCCTATTTAGAATATGCAGCTTCCAATTTAGAACATGTAGCTTCCCGTTTGGAATATGTAGCTTATGACTGGAATCCATAGCTTCCTTTTTGGAATGTGAAGCTTCCAAGTTACGTGAAGCTTCCACGTAGCTTCCAGTTTGGAATATGTAGCTTCCGACTAGAATCCATGGCTTCCTATTTGGAATATGTAGCTTCCAGTTTGGAAGCAATGTTGCCACCGACTCTTGGCTTGCAAAAATCGCATATGTAATAAAAAATCGCTGCAACTTTGAAATAAAAGGCTTTGTTTTGAGCATGATTCTTATCCTAGAAACTCACGATTCTTACCCCCAGAATCTCACGATTCTTACCCCCAGAATCTCACGATTCTTACCCCCAGAATCTCACGATTCTTACCCCCAGAATCTCACGATTCTTACCCCCAGAATCTCACGATTCTTACCCCCAGAATCTCACGATTCTTACCCCAGAATCTCACGATTCTTACCCCCAGAATCTCACGATTCTTACCCCCAGAATCTCACGATTCTTACCCCCAGAATCTCACGATTCTTACCCCAGAATCTCACGATTCTTACCCCCAGAATCTCACGATTCTTACCCCCAGAATCTCACGATTCTTACCCCCAGAATCTCACGATTCTTACCCCCAGAATCTCACGATTCTTACCCCCAGAATCTCACGATTCTTACCCCCAGAATCTCACGATTCTTACCCCCAGAATCTCACGATTCTTACCCCCAGAATCTCACGATTCTTACCCCCAGAATCTCACGATTCTTACCCCCAGAATCTCACGATTCTTACCCCCAGAATCTCACGATTCTTACCCCAGAATCTCACGATTCTTACCCCCAGAATCTCACGATTCTTACCCCCAGAATCTCACGATTCTTACCCCCAGAATCTCACGATTCTTACCCCCAGAATCTCACGATTCTTACCCCCAGAATCTCACGATTCTTACCCCCAGAATCTCACGATTCTTACCCCCAGAATCTCACGATTCTTACCCCCAGAATCTCACGATTCTTACCCCCAGAATCTCACGATTCTTACCCCCAGAATCTCACGATTCCTACACCCAGAATCTCACGATTCTGGGTAATTCTGGGGTAATTGTGGGGGGGGATTCTACCCCATAAGAATAAAACATTGCTGAAAATTGCTGAATATTACAAAAAATCGCTCAGCTATTTAAAATCGCCCAGCGATTAAAATTCGCCGGGGTGGCAACTCTGTTTGGAACATGTAGCTTCTGACTGGAATCCGTAGCTTCCTATTTGGAATACGTAGCTTCCCGTTTGGAATATGTAGCTTCCGACTGGAATCCATAGCTTCCTATTTAGAAAATGTAGCTTCCCGTTTGGAATATGTAGCTTCCGACTGGAATCCATAGCTTCCGACTGGAATCCATAGCTTCCAAGTTGGAATACGTAGCTTCCAAGTTGGAATACGTAGCTTCCAAGTTGGAATACGTAGCTTCCAAGTTGGAATACGTAGCTTCCCATTTGAAATATGTAGCTCGTGGCGGCAGGCGGTCAGACTGTACGCGACCGGCAGCACCAGTGCAGCCGCACTGGAAACCCCACAATCTCTGTCTAGCTGAGGCTAAGCCGGGGGGGGGGGGTTGGCGTAGCCTATCATGCCACGCCACCTTTCCGCACCTCCCTAGGCCCCTCAATCTCGCGCTGTTTGTAAATATAAATACACGCGCAAAACAGCACAAAATCATTCTATCCATCTATTAAAACTAGCTCGTAAAAGGCCTTCTGCCTCAAGCTTATGATTGGAATCCATAGCTTCTTATTTGGAATCTGTAGCTTGCAGACTGTAATCTGCACTAGCTTTCTTTTCAGAATCTCCATACTGCAGCTTCCATTTCGAAATCGGGAGTATGGTTCTTAAGTTTTATCCCAAATGTTGTTTTTAATTAAGAAACTTTTATTGACGGCATATATGTCAAGCTAGTCAACTACAAGGCTAGTCAATAAAAATCATTGGAGATGAAATTATAAAACCATACATTAACCATAAAACGTTAGCACAATTAGTAGACGCTTATTTACCTTCATTCTGGTGAGAAATACCCGAGGCGGCTGAGGCTTGGCAAGCCTGCGGTATTCTGTATAGATGTCATTGCGATGGCTGTCCCTGTTGTGTCCATAGTAACCAGAGGGAAACTGCGAATTTGTGATTGATGAGACACAAATGAGTTAAAACTGCACAAGCATACTTTTTATATACTGTATGGTTACTTTATATATGATTTAAAATTAGCTAAGCATATTATGAATGATACATCACCAAGATTTACAATTTGACTTAGAAGAATTTTATACATAGCACTAAAAAATTACAACCAACTTTTTTGAATGCACAATATTAAGCAAAAGAAATGGATAGAGATAAGTAGTTAGGTAAAAGAATATACATGAAAAAACAGCCTTTTTAAATACTGCTTATTTATAAACATTAATTAGATTACCAAAGATTTTTTTTATCTGCAAAGCTGAAATATGTATGAGTTGTCAAACATTACACTTTTAGGTTATAAAAAACAAAGCATATCTTACACCTGTCTAAAATTAAAATCAATGAAAAACCACTATAAAAGGGGTCAATCTGATTGCACAATTAAAAATAATTGTTAATCAAAGTTTTATATAATATATTCTAGCATTCACAAAGCTATATAAATTAGCAAAACAGCTTAGCCATAACATTTAACTTAGCCATTGATCATTTGAACTATTGTGTTGACTATAATAATTATGATTATTATCTTTTAGCTAAAAGCTAGCTCTATTTTTTAAAAACAATAAATAAAGTATATGATAAAGAATAAGCATCTATCAAGAATCAAGGGGAATCCCTACAATGTCGAGGCTTATAGGGAATTGCTATAATGCTGTAGTGCTATAATGACTCTTGGGGAGAACTACTAAAATGTTAATGCTATAGGGTTATAGTTAGGGTTAGGCTAGGGTTAGGGTTAGAATATTGACAGATTTTTTTAAGATTTAAAGGCTTATGGGGGTATTGCTAAGATGTCAAGGGGGGAAGTGATATGTTAAGGCTTGTGGGGGGAATTGCTAACATGTCAAGGTTTACAAAGGACTGCTAAGGAATATTGCAAAGAGATGCTACATGTAGTTTATTAAAAAAACTTGTACTACATTTTCTGGCTTCTCAACAGAGGGTGCTGATTGCTAGTCTATCCTAATCCTATGCCAAATAAAGCCAATAGCAAGGGGTTCCAATCACTTTGTTTGCTGTCAAATTGTGTTGCCAACTTATTTGCTAATGGTATTTAATTAGAAATGCCTTTCTACATAATCTAAGCTGCAAATTTAAATTATAACTGAAGCTAATAAAAATAGATAAAAAAAATGCATAAAAAATTGTGCTGAATTTGTGAATTTTAAAGATTAAATAAAGTAGGAGTATTCTTATTAAATCCTATTAACTTTAGCATACTATTATTAGTTAGAATTTCATCTTATATCTAAAATCCAAGTGGATTGATTGATTGATTGACTAGCTAGGTTTAACATATATCTCCTCTGAGACAGCTGCTAACTCAAATGTGAAACCTATATATATCAATGCAGAATTTTCCTATATAACAAAATAGTTATTTTATTGTTGAAAATTTCAAAAAGTTATTTATTTTCACAATAACTCTAAGGATTATATGCCTTTCTAGAATAGGCTGCATATAATGAGTGATCCAAAAGCTAAAGGTAATCAGACATTGGCTAGAAATTTGCTAGCATATATCAAGTGTTGCTTCTTTGATATCTTGAACTTGAATGATGAGTTGTTTGCACTTGCTACATTGCTAGACCCACATTACTGAGATATGGGCTTTTGTAGTAATGCAATAGTACTAAAACGAAGCACAAGCCATTTTGAAAAAAAAACTAACAATGGCTTAGCCTAACCTGCTTACTCTATGTGGCAATAGCACCAACTATGCTCTAATTGTTCTTGATGACTTAGAGGCTCTATATTTATAGACTACCACTGCAAAGCCAACTTCAATGGGACTAGTGCTTAATAAGGTGGCTGATTATCTGTAGGAACTTGTGCTTCCACAACCTAATAAACCTAGTTAGCAAACAGCTCTCACACAATATTGGTAGGTAGACAATAACAATAGATATAAGTACACATATTTGGCAATGCTTATTATGTGCATTCTTATTACACTTGCTTCTAATGCAGATTTTGAATTTCTCTTCAATGCTAAAGAACTCATTATGACTAAGAAAAGAATAGGCTTTCAGCTAAAATGGCATAATAATTGTAAGGACTTCTAGACCAACAGGACGCAAAACTCAAAAATCGTGCAATTTTTTGGAGGCCACGATCTCCCGGAAAAAATACACTGCGAAAATAGGAAAAAATCAGTTTTTCGTCACAAAATCTGTGATTTTATTTGATCTGGGGCAGTGAAGACTACCATTCTTTTAATTTAGCATGCACAACATGTTACTCTATTATATTTTCATATAGCTATGTAGTGAAGTTTTCATTTTCATATTGTTTTCACTTTATTTCTCAAGCCCAAAGCTGCAAACACTCACAAGTGGCATTAGCCAAACTTTTTGTGTTGTTCTTTTTTAAATAAAGTATAAAAACATTGCATGTAGGTACTCTTAGTCTTGAGCTATTATTGTAGGTTTAGTATCTAGCCTAATAAGTAATTAAATTTAGACAAAGATTTTTTTATTATATATAGATTACCAATACATAGTTTCATATTGTTGTTTACCTAGGCTTGAGAAAGCTGTATTATCAGTTTTTAAGCCAAGCCTATATTTAAGACTAAGATTTAAGAAGAATAGACTTAATCACAAAAATAGGCCCTAACCATTTTTACTAGGTAATCTAATAGATTAGGTTACTAATCTATAAGAAAAAACATTGATTAGTATTTTTTATAATTTTTATTTTAAAGGCTAAAAAAATTATTATATTACAAATTTGAATAGCTTTTCTTTTCTTGAATTTGATATTTGGCTAATGCCACCCGTGAGCACCTGCAACTTTGGGCCCATGAAACAAAGTGAAAACAATATGAAAATGAAAACTTCACTACATAGCTATATGAAAATATAATAGAGTAACATGTTGTGCATGTTAAATTAAAAGAATGGTAGTCTTCACTGCCCCAGATCAAATACAATCACAGATTTTGTGACGAAAAACTGATTTTTTCCTATCTTCGCAGTGTATTTTTTCTAGGAAATTGTGGCCTCCAAAAAATTGCACGATTCTTGAGTCCCACGTCCTGTTAGTCTAGAAGTCCTTGAATAATTGTTGTTCATTGAAGCTACTTTGAACTTAAACTAAAGCTCTAAATATCTTATGAATAATGACATTCTTGGATATTTTGAATGAATATGAATAAAATATAAACTGTATCTAAATTGCAATTGCAAGCTTGATTCAGTTGATTGTTTTGTTGGCTTTAAAATTTTGAATCATCTTTTATTTTTGGTTTTTGCTTATATTATTTTGTCCAATCTTGTGTATTACTCCAGAAAGCCATGGTGTTGTCTTTCTATATCAAATTTCAATTTTAGGTTTCAATAGTAGCAAAATTCTTTTTTGGGCTTTCTCATATATTGGATATTAGACAAAGAAAAGTCTAAAAAATAATAAAATATTTTATATTTAAAGAGAAAAGGTAAAAGAAAACCAAAAAGATAGAGGGAAGATAACCTGAAAGAATAGACAAGATAAGTCAATGGAAAGGCTAAGAAGAGCAACAAAGGACAGGCAGTGGTGGCAGAAGCTAATACATGAATAGGTGCCCATAGCCATAGCCATGACAGCTATGCCTATAGTAAAGAAGAATTTATTTTTATTTAGAGTATACTATATTAGAGTAATAGTAATACTATAAAGCTTGAATGAAGAAGGAATATTTTGTGTTGGAAATCTTGGTTTAAGAGGGCCTTATGCCCCAGTGTGCGGATCATGTACCCGTGTACGCCGGAAAAAATTCGGGCGTCAAGGACTTTGTATGCCAGTGTACGCCAAAAACAAAAAGTTGCACTAAAATGTACACCAAAAATTCCTAAAAAAAGGGTCACTCGGTTTTCACGAGTAGAGTTTTCTAGGAAAGGCTTTCGTATGAAAAGTGTCTTTAAAATATTACGAATATTGTCAGTTTAAACAAACTTAAATAACACCTAGAAAAAATTTAATGCAAAGTTAATACTTTCAGCAAAATTTTACACTAATTTTATTTTTTTTTAACTTAAAATAAGCAAAAAGTTTATCACTGACGATATAAATTTTCCTTTACTTTACGTAAAAACATTAATTTACATTACAATTTTCATGCATGGCATGAATTGATTCACCAAAATTTGTACGCCAAAAAAGTATGCGTGGCTGTGTTACTTGTGTACGCCAATAGTGTACGCCAACAAAGTGCGCCAAGGGTTGTGTACGCCGATTGTGTACGCCAAGGACTGAGGGTGGCCATTTTGTACGCCGGAAAAGTTCCGGCGTACATGCATACCATCCGCAACCTGGCTTATGCCATGGTTTATATCATATCATCATACCATATTAACAGTTAGTTTCTACTCTAAATATTATGTCCTATGACTACAAGGCCTAAATAAATGCACAGGCATGTATGGCTGTATTAAAATTTAATATTAAAAGTAAAATTATATAGAAAACGTCAAAAAAGGCAGTGAAATAATACCTACCCAGCTTCCAGTCAAATTTGTTACTGCAGGGCCACAAATTGATGCCTTTGCCATATTTTATGTTGTGGTAGGGCAAGTAGCCCAATAATAAGGCAAACAAATTAAAAAATGGCAAATATAAATAACTAGCTCTTCTCCAATAACTATTAAATTTCAAATAAAATACACACAAACACAAATCAGGCACAGCTGCGCAGATTAAATAGCCATAACGGTACTGAATTTTCAAAGTAAACAAAATCTGGTCGCTATGTTCTGATTTATTAAAGTAAAACAAACCAAATTAAATTTGTTTATTAGTTCTCTTAACAAGCAGTAAGCAAAGCTTCTGTTAGTTATTTTTTTCTATTTCTTTTAATATCTTCTTGTTTTTAATTTTCTTGCTTGCAAGATGTTGTTGTTCAAGTTACAGGTTGTTTAAAAGTGACTTAAAGCTGATTTTCATTTTCGACACGTCGACGATGGGGAGGAATCAGCAGGATCAGTCTGTTAGTCAGTATTTAGTCTGACATTGTCAAGTTATTCTTCAGCGACTGTGTTAATTATGGTGTTTATGTTTACTAAGTGATGCCTTATATGCTCAGCATGCTTATATTATTAATTTAAATTTGTACTTGGCCTTAGTATTTTACTACCTACCAGCAGTAGAGTGAGTAGGTCATTTTAACTTTGAAAATGGTTTGATTGAATAGGCCTATGAACTTCTTTAAATTTGGATCAAATTTTGCCTTTGGTTTGGATTTATATTCATCTCTAGGCCTAATCTAACTTTCTAACTTGCAAATTAGGATTAGAATCCATAGGCATAGGTTTAGGCCTAATTAGTTTATGAATGGCAGAATGCAGCAAATGCTATGTTTAGTATTTTTGCTTGTCACTTTTTAGTTGGTAGATATCAAAAATTGCATGAGGATTAATAATTAGTAGATCATTATAGCAATATAAAAATATCTGAAATGAAAGCTTGCTAAAATAATTTAAATTTATTTTGTTAGCTTTTTACTAGGTAGGCCTTTTATTTTAGAAATGATTTATTTGATTTCTAATCTGCCTAAGACTAAGTTTGTTCCTAACCTTATTTATTAGTTAAAATTAATAAATAAAGAATATTGATAAAATCAAAGCACTATTAGTATTATGTATTTTTTTTATATAAATTTATGTACCTAAATTAATTCTATCTAATTGCTTTATGTCAATGAATTGAGTCTTATTTTATTTTTATAATAGGGAGACTGATAGGAAAGGCAAATGATAAGTGATATACATGTATATGACTTAGCTTTGAGCAACATTTAAAGTGTTAAAAGCATCGGAAGATATGTTTACAAATGTGTCAGCAAAAGTTATATAGGTCAAAGTGCTTCAGGCTGCAGCTGCAAGCCATTTTTTCAAGCACTTGGAACTCTGCCATGAGTGAAATTGTGCCTACATTGAGAACTCAATTTAGCCCATCTGGTTATTGACAACTGAGAAAGCTTTTATACTGCAAAAATTCTTATCATGTGTTCTTAAAGGCTATTGAGTTTTCTTAATATTTATCTAGGAAGTTTAGAAGTTGTAAAAATTGAAAACTAAAAATTGAAATAAAGAATTGAGGATCCAATGTACCTTAAACAATCTATAATTTTATAAATTTCTTTATGCTTCTTAAACTATGGCTTGTTTTTTAATATCTCAATTATTACATAATCACAATATACTATCTCTACTGTCTATTTTAAATTATTAAATTTCTTTGCTCACAGAAAACAGCAACAATGGCCAGTGGAGATACCCGTAACTGGATTGAAGAGAAAATTGCCTCAAACAAAGTAATGATGTTTTCTAAGTCCAGTTGCCCCTTCTGCACCATGGCTAAAAAGGCGCTTGACAGCTGTGGAATTGCATACGCTGTGGAAGAGATTGAAAAACGGAAGGACTGTAGCAACATTCAGGACACCCTGTGCAGCATGACCAAGTCGCGCACAGTAAGTTACTGACTGTCCTTGAGTGTAGGCTGAAATCTTACACGCATACATTGCTTAGCTAGAGTCTGTGATCTCAGTGACTCAATGAATTGCCTGCAAATCCAACACTGAAAATTTCCCCGAGTCCACTGAGATTCGGCCCCCTAAGTCTACTGAGAATCGCCCTCCCCCTGAGTCCACTGAGATTCGCCCTCCCCCTGAGTCTACTGAGAATCGCCCTCCCCCTGAGTCTACTGAGAATCGCCCTCCCCCTGAGTCTACTGAGAATCGCCCTCCCCCTGAGTCCACTGAGAATCGCCCTCCCCCTGAGTCCACTGAGAATCGCCCTCCCCCCCCGAGTCCACTGAGAATCGCCCTCCCCCTGAGTCTACTGAGAATCGCCCTCCCCCTGAGTCCACTGAGAATCGCCCCCCCCCCCGAGTCCACTGAGAATCGCCCTCCCCCTACTTACTACTACTTACTACTGACGGGGGGCGCAGGCGCCGCGAATAGGCCGCGAGGCCCCTATCGCAACCCCAAGGTAAAAGAGCACAAGGATTAGCCTTGGGGGTGCGCCCAGTCCCCGCCAGTAGTCGGCAGGTCCGCAGTGGAGGCATCGGCGACCCTCATCCGGCCGGAGTCCCGGACGAAGGCGCGGAGGTCTCGGATATTGTCCGCGGTGGTCAGCTCGTCCATCCGCTGGGGTGGCCGAGGTATTTGTGCCGCGCCTTGTTGAAGTAAGGGCAGAAGGTGACGTGATGCTCCGCGGTCTCCTCTCCTATGCCACAGAAGGGACAGGTGGGAGGGCAACCGGTTTGCAACGATATATGTCTCTGGAAGAATCCGTGGCCGGTTAGGACCATGCACATCTCCCTGAGGTCGGTTCTGTTAAGCGAAATCAGATAATCAGAGACTTTCCTGTTCAGGTTAGGCATGGCAGAGCGGCTCTGCCTGTACTCGGTGCAGCTGTTCCAGTGGAGCTGGTGCTGCTGATGGAGCCACCTGTTGATATGGCGGGTGACTTGCGACCTGGGGGTGGGTAGCCTCATCAGACGGTGGTTGCCGTCTGGGTTGCTGCCCTCCTTGGCGAGAGAGTCCGCGAGCTCGTTGCCCAGGATGTTGCTGTGACCAGGTGTCCAGATAATTCTAATCCTGTTAAGGACTGAGAGAGATTGCACACTGCGGTGGCATTGAGATACTGTAGCAGCGGAGATATTCTCAGTGGTTAAGGCCTTAATAGCAGCTTGGCTATCAGTGTAGAAATTAATGTCAAAATTATTAATGTTCGCCTGAAACAGTTGCTGGGCACACTGCTCAATGGCGCAAATTTCAGCTTGGAAAACTGAGGTGTTCTCACCGAGGTGCAGACTTTCCTGGAGAAGCATCTTACCCTCGTGGAAAATGGCAATACCCGCTCCAGCGCGGCCGTTGAACAGCGAGCCGTCGGTGAAGCAGTGAATGCCCTGGCTGCGCCGGTTCACACCGACATCCAGCGGAATGTTGTCTCGGCCAGGGATGGCGGTCTTGAAGCCCCTCCTGATGTTGAGGGCGGGAGGTCGACTATCCACATTGCCCAGGTCCATGTGGATGTTGTTAAGGTCGCGGCGGACAAAGTCCATATGCGGGATTAATGTTTTCATTGGCATAAAGCCAGAGGGCGCGTTATTTAACGTTTTATCTCTGATAAGCCGGGAGGCAGACTTCATAGCCTCCGCCCTAATAAATAGGTGAAGCGGAGGTAGGTTAAGGATAGTGTTCAGCCCCTCGTAAGGGGTGGACGGGTACGCACCTGTGATGGCACGGCAAATGCTGCCCTGAAGCTGGTACAGCCGCTGACGGGCGGCCTTCTGCTCCAGCACGCTAGTCCAGATGAGACTCGCGTATGTGATACTGGGCCGGATGATGCCGGTATAAATCCAACGGACCGTTCTAGGCGAGAGGCCCCAAGTCGGCCCGATGGCTCTGCGCAGCTGGGCAAAGCAGCGTTTTGCCCGACCGATGACGTTATCAAGGTGCTTCGTCCAGCGCAGGTCATGCGTTAGCGTCACACCGAGGTATTTGACCTCCTTCTTGAAGGGGATGTTTCTGCCATAGACAGTGAGGTTTTTCATCTCCCACTTACGGCGCTTGGTGAAAACGACAGCGACAGTCTTAGTGACGCTGATTTTTAGGCCATGCTGTGTAGCCCAGTCGGCCGCCTTGTCGGCGAATTGCTGCATCAGGTTGCGCAGAGTGGCGGGGTCGGGTCCGCTGACGACCGCGGCAACGTCATCGGCGTAGCCCGCCCTGGTGATACTGCTGGGAATGTCAGCGGTTAGAAGTTCGTCCATGACGAGATTCCAGAGAAGTGGAGTTAGCACGCCACCTTGCGGGCCGCCTTTCATCACCGCCCGGGTGAGGGTAACGCCCATAAGTGTGGATGTCACAAACCTTTTGCGGATCATAAAATAAATCCAGCGAACAATGCTGTGTCTTACATTCCTGCGGGAAAGAGAATTTCTGAAGGAGCGGAAGAGGACATTGTCAAATGCTCCTTCGAAGTCAACGAACAACCCGCAAGCGAGTTGTTTGCTAAGGATGGCACTCTCAATTTTGGAGGTAATGGCGTGGAGAGCATGCTCAGTCGTCCTCCCAGGCTGGAAGGCGTACTGGTACTTACTGACAGGGTCGGAGCGCAGGTCGCACTCTCGAAGCCTCCACAGGATGAGCCTCTCCATCAGCTTAACACAAAAGGAAGTGAGGCTGATGGGCCGGAAGGATTTCACGTTGGTGTAGTCACCCTTAGCAGGTTTCGGGATGAACACGACTCTGGACATTCTCCAGATTGTGGGAATGTAACCTGTGGTATAACAGTCAACAAGCAATTTAGAGAAAGAATCAGCAAAGTTTTGCAGCTTTAGCGCCTCCTGCAGGATACAGGGGGCGATATTGTCAGGGCCAGACGATTTATACGGTTTAAAAGAATTTGCTGCCAGCTGGAGTAGCTGGGGGGTGGCGCACTGCTGGAAAAGCTTGTGATCACAAGGCCTGTGGTCATCGACCACGTACTCCGGTTCGTCAACCTGCGGAAAGCAGGTGGAGAAAAGAAGATTTAGCGAACCTTCGGCACTGGTAGTGTAGTTACCATCCAGGTGCAGAAGGGAGTTACACTGAGCTAGCGTGTCGTGCCTGAGAGTCCTGACCAGCCGGGCTGTGGGGTGTTGCCCTTCCAGGCCGGCGCAGTAGGCTTTCCAGGTGGTCTTCTTAGCCCTTCGGATAGCACTTTTGTACATCCTCAGAGCAGAGTGGTAGTTCTCCCAATCCTCTGGGGTATTCGAGCCGTTTGCGAGGCGTTGCAGTCGGCGGGTGTTTTTCTTCATGCGAGTGAGCTCTTGACTCCACCAAGGAGAGTATTTCTTCCTGCAAAACAGCTTAGGGGCGTTAGCGCGTATGGCGGTGTTTAGGATCTCAACGAGGGAGTTGCACCGATGCTCAATGCCAGGGAGATCCTCGCTGGAGTCCGGTAAGTTGGCTTCGGTCAGGAGTTTTAGCAGGTCTCTTCGAAAACCTGTCCAGTCGGCCTTTTTCAAATTAAGGCCTCCTTCAAATTAAGAATCGCCCTCCCCCTGAGTCCACTGAGAATCGCCCTCCCCCCCCGAGTCCACTGAGAATCGCCCTCCCCCTGAGTCTACTGAGAATCGCCCTCCCCCTGAGTCCACTGAGAATCGCCCCCCCCCCGAGTCCACTGAGAATCGCCCTCCCCCTAAGTCTACTGAGAATCGCCCTCCCCCTGAGTCCACTGAGAATCGCCCTCCCCTGAGTCTACTGAGAATCGCCCTCCCCCTGAGTCTACTGAGAATCGCCCTCCCCCTGAGTCCACTGAGAATCGCCCTCCCCCCCCCCGAGTCCACTGAGAATCGCCCTCCCCTGAGTCTACTGAGAATCGCCCTCCCCCTGAGTCCACTGAGAATCGCCCCCCCCCCGAGTCCACTAAGAATCGCCCTCCCCCTGAGTCCACTGAGGATCGCCCCCCCCCGAGTCCACTGAGAATCGCCCTCCCCCTGAGTCCACTGAGAATCGCCCTCCCCCTGAGTCCACTGAGAATCGCCCCCGAGTCCAGCACTGGAATCATTCTAAGGGCGCAGACACTTACATAGTTTCAGTCGCACTATACTACTGTCCCATGATCACAACATACTACTGCACGTTCGCAGGTTCCCCAAGTTTTCATTAACGGCAAGTACATCGGCGGCGGCACGGAGACCAAAGCTTTGGCCGACCAGGGCAAACTGAAAGCCTTGGTCAACGGTTAAACCAGTGTTTGTCGGTCTGTTTTGCCGCCTAAAAACTAACTTCATGTTGGAAAAACTGTCTTAAATTCGCTTCTTTCATAATTAACTCTTGTTATAGTTTTCAAGTCTAATAAGCAAAATTTTTTAGTTATTAAAATCTTTCTGGTTTACGAACTTTTAAGCTTTTACGAGCTGAAATCTTGATTTAAATCGATTCCCTTAATTCTGTTTGTCATTTATATAGCCGCTTTTTATTCAGGACTAACTATATTAAATTCCTTGAGTTTCCCATCGAACAGCAATTTTCTTCGCGTTCAAAATAAAAACAAAAGCGATCGTGAAAAATCTCTTGATTTATCTGTCAATCATGCCCTTCTTGGACAGTGGATTCTACAAAAAGTACAAATTTTGGCTCTTTGACACCAAAAGTGTTTTGTGCATCAAAAGTACTTAAATTTCTAAATAAATTGCGCACACACGTACAGCGGCCCTAACTTTATCTATCGTTAGGCATGTACACTTCACTGTGCCTTGGGAGGGGGGTGGCCCTCAAGGCCGTTAATTGCACGAGCAGAGCCAAGCCGAGATTCCAATTTAGCCCCAAATTAATGTGACTGCACTTGGAATCGAGCCTGGGCCTCTGGCACATCAGAGCGCCGCGCTAGACCACTGGGCTACGGCACCCCAGCGTGCACATTATACTACTGCTCGCTGACAGTAGCAGTTGTAGCCCATCAGATGATTTAAACGAGCTGATCATCATGCAGCTGCTATTGGTCCGTTACGCCGATTGGCCAATTTGATATCATATTTTTCACCTATTTATGCCAAAATGGCTAGCGAAGAGCATATGCAACTTCTCAAGAATAGTACAAGGCGTGAATCGTCGATTTATGAGTATATATAGTCTCCATGGCAACCAAATACACGCTGGTGACGCTGGGCGACGGCCAACGCTCGCCAGTCAGCCACACGGAGGTGATCTCGGAACGAGAGGCGGCCATGTACAAGTACACTACCCTGAACCCGACCAACCCGCTGCAGCGGCCCCTGCGAACGCTGGAGAATCCGCTGCACTTTGTGCAGATGCGCTCTACTGGCGGCAAAAGCTTCCCGCCTGCCGCTTCCACGGCCAGTGCCGGGGCCGCGACTTTTCCGGTAGTGCAGGCTGCACCGTCGGCAAATTGGCCGCCGACCAGCCAGCAGGACGGCGACCGCTGCTCCAGCGATGTCGAGGACGACGATGCCACTGATGACGAAGACTACGACGATGAGGAGGACTGGCCTATGCCGGTCACCGGCCGCGGTCGGGGCATTCAGGGCCACACGGACTCGTCGTTTCTGGACGCCCTGCTGGTGGCCATGTTCGCCCTGCCCGGCTCGCCCTACCGGCCTCTGCTGGAGCGGCCGCGGCGACCGGGCGACCCTGAGAAATTCTGCGCGATTCAGAACTGCCTGCGCAGAGAGATCGTGGCGGATCTCAGGGAGTGAGTGTGGGTATTTCGGATGTTTAGTGTGGGTATTTCGGATGTTTAGTGTGGGTATTTCGGGTGTTTATTGTGGGTATTTCGGGTGTTTAGTGTGGGTATTTCGGGTGTTTAGTGTGGGTATTTCGGGTGTTTAGTGTGGGTATTTCGGATGTTTAGTGTGGGTATTTCGGATGTTTAGTGTGGGTATTTCGGGTGTTTATTGTGGGTATTTCGGATGTTTAGTGTGGGGTATTTCGGATGTTTAGTGTGGGTATTTCGGATGTTTAGTGTGGGTATTTCGGATGTTTATTGTGGGGTATTTCGGGTGTTTAGTGTGGGTATTTCGGGTGTTTAGTGTGGGTATTTCGGGTGTTTAGTGTGGGTATTTCGGGTGTTTAGTGTGGGGTATTTCGGGTGTTTAGTGTGGGGTATTTCGGATGTTTATTGTGGGGTATTTCGGATGTTTAGTGTGGGGTATTTCGGTTGTTTAGTGTGGGTATTTCGGGTGTTTAGTGTGGGTATTTCGGGTGTTTAGTGTGGGGTATTTCGGGTGTTTAGTGTGGGGTATTTCGGATGTTTATTGTGGGGTATTTCGGATGTTTATTGTGGGGTATTTCGGATGTTTAGTGTGGGGTATTTCGGGTGTTTAGTGTGGGGTATTTCGGGTGTTTATTGTGGGTTTTTCGGGTGTTTAGTGTGGGGTATTTCGGATGTTTATTGTGGGGTATTTCGGATGTTTATTGTGGGGTATTTCGGATGTTTATTGTGGGGTATTTCGGATGTTTATTGTGGGTTTTTCGGGTGTTTAGTGTGGGTATTTCGGATGTTTAGTGTGGGGTATTTCGGATGTTTATTGTGGGGTATTTCGGGTGTTTAGTGTGGGGTATTTCGGATGTTTATTGTGGGGTATTTCGGATGTTTATTGTGGGGTTTTTCGGGTGTTTAGTGTGGGTATTTCGGATGTTTAGTGTGGGGTATTTCGGACGTTTATTGTGGGGTATTTCGGATGTTTAGTGTGGGGTATTTCGGATGTTTGGTGTGGGGTATTTCGGACGTTTATTGTGGGGTATTTCGGACGTTTATTGTGGGGTATTTCGGACGTTTATTGTGGGGTATTTCGGATGTTTAGTGTGGGGTATTTCGAATGTTTAGTGTGGGGTATTTCGGGTGTTTAGTGTGGGGTATTTCGGATGTTTATTGTGGGGTATTTCGGATGTTTAGTGTGGGGTATTTCGAATGTTTAGTGTGGGGTATTTCGGGTGTTTAGTGTGGGGTATTTCGGATGTTTATTGTGGGGTATTTCGGGCGTTTATTGTGGGGTATTTCGGATGTTTAGTGCGGGGGTGTTTCAAATGTTTAGTGGGGGTATTTCGGACGTTTAGTGAAACGGGACATTTTGGAAGAGCGTGTGCATTTTTGTTAAAAATCCACGGCCCAGTATTTTGCAGCCGTACTTTTAACGGCGCCACTGAAGCTACGCACTTACGATTATATAGCGGACGCGGCAAGAGCCAGGGACTTGAAGGCAGAATTAAAAACATGATGATCTCATTCTCCTCCGCCACCCTCCTTGCTGTTAAGCTATGCTATGCTTGAATGCTAAAATGCCACTTTATATGCTGTGTATCTTCCCTGGGGTTAAATTATATTTTCCTATACAGACTGGCAATTGGGCTCGGAAATTCCTGCGTGTCTGGGGATGGGACGGCGGCTTGATGGCTTGGGTGCTGACACTGCACTTTCTGCATTGGCTTGCTAAAACTTAGTGCGACGTGTGGCTGCTGCAGTGCCTGTGGGTGCTGTATGCAATGCCTGTGAGTGCTGTATGCAGTGCCTGTGGGTGTGGGTGTTGTATGCAGTGCCTGTGGGTGCTGTATGCAATGCCTGTGGGTGCTGTATGCAGTGCCTGTGGGTGCTGTATGCAGTGCCTGTGAGTGCTGTATGCAGTGCCTGTGGGTGCTGTATGCAGTGCCTGTGGGTGCTGTATGCAGTGCCTGTGAGTGCTGTATGCAATGTCTATGGGTGCTGTATGCAATGTCTATGGGTGCTGTATGCAATGTCTATGGGTGCTGTATGCAATGTCTATGGTTCCTGTATGCAATGTCTATGGGTGCTGTATGCAATGTCTATGGGTGCTGTATGCAGTGCCTGTGGGTGCTGTATGCAGTGCCTGTGGGTGCTGTATGCAATGTCTATGGGTGCTGTATGCAATGTCTATGGTTCCTGCATGCAATGTCTATGGGTGCTGTATGCAATGTCTATGGGTGCTGTATGCAATGTCTATGGGTGCTGTATGCAATGCCTGTGGGTGGAGAGGTGCAATTTCTTCTCACTCCTCAACGCCGGTTATAATATTAGTCAGCCGTCCCCTTTCCAACAGTTACTGGCTGGGCTGTCCCAGCAATTTCCCAGTCGCATCCCGCCCTCCCTGCAGTCCGCACGCTTGAATTCGCAGCAAAAGCATTGGATAAATGCGTGCGGTCCGCCTGATGCGCATGAACTTCTTAATGACTAATCGTGTTGGGCGATGCGGCAGACAATTTGGCCCTGTTTAGTTTTCTGTCTGCTTAGCGCAAACTGCATGCCGAATACCCCCCCCCCGGTCCCTTTCTGTCCGGTCAAGAGTGGGGGAAGAGGGTGAGAGAGTGAGGGGACAGCGGATGTATGAAGATAAGCGATGTCGGGCCCCCGCTATTATGCAAATACGCTATTTTATGCCGTCCATCGAGCCGGATGAGCCTGACAGGGACCGAGACTTTCTTTCTACGCTTTTTCATTTCTTTATCCAGAGCCGCCTGTGGACTCTTTTTATCGCGTATATGCGGCATTGCACTTGAACTGCTCTTGTGGCCGTATCGTTATTGTACTTTGACGTGTGTTTGTGCAGAGTGAGAGAGAGTGAGGCAGTCACAGTCTGAGTGAGGCAGTGAGAGGGGCCGAGTGAGAGAGTGAGGCAGTCACAGTCTGAGTGAGGCAGTGAGAGGGGAAGAGTGAGAGAGAGTAAGGCAGTGAGAGGGGCAGAGTGAGAGAGAGTGAGGCAGTGAGAGGGGCAGAGTGAGAGAGAGTGAGGCAGTCACAGTCTGAGTGAGGCAGTGAGAGGGGCAGAGTGAGAGAAAGTGAGGCAGTCACAGTCTGAGTGAGGCAGTGAGAGGGGCAGAGTGAGAGAGAGTGAGGCAGTCACAGTCTGAGTGAGGCAGTGAGAGGGGCAGAGAGAGAGAGTGAGGCAGTGAGAGGGGCAGAGTGAGAGAGAGTGAGGCAGTCACAGTCTGAGTGAGGCAGTGAGAGGGGCAGAGAGAGAGAGAGTGAGGCAGTGAGAGGGGCAGAGTGAGAGAGAGTGAGGCAGTCACAGTCTGAGTGAGGCAGTGAGAGGGGAAGAGTGAGAGAGAGAGTGAGGCAGTCACAGTCTGAGTGAAGCAGTGAGAGGGGCAGAGTGAGAGAGAGTGAGGCAGTCACAGTCTGAGTGAGGCAGTGAGAGAGAGTGAGGCAGTCACAGTCTGAGTGAGGCAGTGAGAGGGGCAGAGAGAGAGAGAGTGAGGCAGTGAGAGGGGCAGAGTGAGAGAGAGTGAGGCAGTCACAGTCTGAGTGAGGCAGTGAGAGGGGCAGAGTGAGAGAAAGTGAGGCAGTCACAGTCTGAGTGAGGCAGTGAGAGGGGCAGAGTGAGAGAGAGTGAGGCAGTCACAGTCTGAGTGAGGCAGTGAGAGGGGCAGAGAGAGAGAGTGAGGCAGTGAGAGGGGCAGAGTGAGAGAGAGTGAGGCAGTCACAGTCTGAGTGAGGCAGTGAGAGGGGCAGAGAGAGAGAGAGTGAGGCAGTGAGAGGGGCAGAGTGAGAGAGAGTGAGGCAGTCACAGTCTGAGTGAGGCAGTGAGAGGGGAAGAGTGAGAGAGAGTGAGGCAGTCACAGTCTGAGTGAAGCAGTGAGAGGGGCAGAGTGAGAGAGAGTGAGGCAGTCACAGTCTGAGTGAGGCAGTGAGAGGGGCAGAGTGAGAGAAAGTGAGGCAGTCGCAGTCTGAGTGAAGCAGTGAGAGGGGCAGAGTGAAAGAGAGTGAGGCAGTCACAGTCTGAGTGAGGCAGTGAGAGGGGCAGAGTGAAAGAGAGTGAGGCAGTCACAGTCTGAGTGAGGCAGTGAGAGGGGAAGAGTGAGAGAGAGTGAGGCAGTCGCAGTCTGAGTGAGGCAGTGAGAGGGGCAGAGTGAGAGAAAGTGAGGCAGTCGCAGTCTGAGTGAAGCAGTGAGAGGGGCAGAGTGAAAGAGAGTGAGGCAGTCACAGTCTGAGTGAGGCAGTGAGAGGGGCAGAGTGAAAGAGAGTGAGGCAGTCACAGTCTGAGTGAGGCAGTGAGAGGGGAAGAGTGAGAGAGAGTGAGGCAGTCGCAGTCTGAGTGAGGCAGTGAGAGGGGCAGAGTGAGAGAGAGTGAGGCAGTAACAGTCTGAGTGAGGCAGTGAGAGGGGCAGAGTGAGAGAAAGTGAGGCAGTCGCAGTCTGAGTGAGGCAGTGAGAGGGGCAGAGTGAGAGAGAGTGAGGCAGTCACAGTCTGAGTGAGGCAGTGAGAGGGGAAGAGTGAGAGAAAGTGAGGCAGTCACAGTCTGAGTGAGGCAGTGAGAGGGGCAGAGTGAGAGAAAGTGAGGCAGTCGCAGTCTGAGTGAGGCACTGAGAGGGGAAGAGTGAGAGAGAGTGAGGCAGTCACAGTCTGAGTGAGGCAGTGAGAGGGGAAGAGTGAGAGAGAGTGAGGTAGTCACAGTCTGAGTGAGGCAGTGAGAGGGGCAGAGTGAGAGAGAGTGAGGCAGTCACAGTCTGAGTGAGGCAGTGAGAGGGGCAGAGTGAGAGAGAGTGAGGCAGTCACAGTCTGAGTGAGGCAGTGAGAGGGGCAGAGTGAGAGAGAGTGAGGCAGTCACAGTCTGAGTGAGGCAGTGAGAGGTGAAGAGCCCTATTTCAGCGCAATATTTTAAGTGCCTAAGAGCCGGCGGTCCAATCCCATCATATGATTCCATAGTTTTTCATAAAAAGTTTCCCTACTTGTTTTCCATTAGTGGCGCTGGCATCATAGGCTTATATTATCGCATGGCGGTGCATTAATAGTTCGAGTGTTCAAGTAAGCCCGCAAGGCGTCCCAAGGGTCGACTTTCTGCACCGAACCCTTTGGCGCAGGCAAGAGCCGGCGGGCAGTGCAGACGCGAGGCCGCTGGAAGCTGCAAGGAGGCCGCGTAAGAAGAAGACGACAGTGAATGTGGAAATTCAATTTTCCGGAGTCGGGTCCACGCAGCTGCCCCCTCTAGGCCTCGGATGAGGCGTGCAGGTCAGGCCTGTTGAGTTGTGAGCAGCCGCCTCAGTAACCTACTATATAGAGTGCTAACTGAATAACATTTCCTGCGCACTTTCGAATAAATAAAAACTAGAAAAAAACTATTTTCGAACCCAAAGATTCTTTGAGCGTTGATTGTGTCTTAAAGTTTGAAACCATAGTTCCAAATAATAGTAACAATTGATTACACCTGCCGGTGCAGCTATTGCGCGGCGCGTCTGAAGGCTGCGTACGGCTGTTCAGTCCAATGACTGGGGGGTCGCCACACACGCCCTGCAATGCAATGCAGGGTTAAGTGTTTCTTGCTCAAGGACACAAATTGTTCCGAGTAGGTCGAGAATCGAACCCCCGACCTTTCAGTCGTGAGTTCCGAACAATTGGAAATGTTAAAAATCTAAATGATGAGAGCCACAGGCAGCCAAGATGGCAAGCATATTTTTTTCGAAGCAGTGAAATCTTCTATATATCTAAGCTGTATCTGTCTGTCTGTCTGTCTGTCTGTCTGTCTGTCTGTCTGTCTGTGCGATAGATACTAGAAAAAACGGCTCAACCGATTTTCACCAGACTTGCACCATTTCATCAGAAATTTTTCCGTGACGGTACATGGGTTGTGGCTAAGAGATTGCTTCATTTTAAAGGGATTAAATATTCGAAAAACTGTATTTTCCCTATCTAATTAGTGTATTTTTCTTGCAGTGAGAGCTCAATACGTCTATGGCCATAGACTAAACTTCAATTCTTGAGCTGCTGCTATGAGTTATAAATAGCTATACCTAGCTTTTTTTATTATTAGAGGCAGGGGGTTGTGTGCACCCTGGCGCACTTTAAGCGACATAGGCACACAACCGGCGAGAGGCATTACTGCCCATTCCGCCGACTCCCCTGAACAGGCATACAAGCGCGCGGATACGTACGCAGGCACACACTCACACAGGAGTGTACAGCGGCCCTAACTTTATATTACCGTTAGGCATGTACACTTCACTGCACCTTGGGGGGTTGGCTCTCAAGGCCGTTAATTGCACGAGCAGAGCCAAGCCGAGATTCCAATTCAGCCCCAAATTAATGTGACTGCACTTGGAATCGAGCCTGGGTCGCTGGCACACCAGAGCAGCTGCGCTACCGCTGGGCTACGGCCCCCCCCCCCTATACCTAGCTCATTAAATTATAAAATTTATGAATTATCTTTCTTTGTCTTCAACTTAAATTGTTTGAATCAGGAACTGATTGTTTGAATGTTTTTTGAGATGTCAAGGCTTACTGGGAGCATTGTTTAGCAATTTGACGATCATTATTCACATTTTTAATGCAGAACAATCCATTACTACAAGCAATGCATTGTCTGTAGGATCGTCAAACAGAAAAACAATGCAAAGAATCAGCGGTCGCAGCACGTGAGAGTTTGAACGTTGTCACGCACTGGGACCGCTGATTATTTATCCATTGCTAAGATGTTATTGTCAAGGCGTACAGCTGGGGGAATCGTTGAGAATCAACAAGTACTGAATTTTTTGCTTCTAAATACTTTTTATTGCCTCTTAATAGCCGCCCTGGGCAGTAAACTGGTGACTGAAATAAACTTTTACTGACCAATAATTGGCAATAAACCCTCCCATTGCTCAGTAGGGAAAGCAATAAAATTGATGACGGAACAACAGACAGAAAAAGGACACCCTGTGCTGCATTCCTTTGACTAGCCGGGCGATTTTTCTTGCTTTTGCCTGTCTTCCTTCTTTTTCTTCTTCTAAAAGAAAAAAATCGCGCGACGCACGCAGGGAGCGCCCTGCCTGCGGCGCAGCTGCGCAAACCGTGGCTGTGGCCACGGCGGCAGCCACTTCCACTGCCGCCCCCTTCTCTGCAGGAAAGCAGGCAGCAGGCAACGCACCGCGTAGGGGGATGGCAGAGCGACTGTTTTTGCTTCACTCCCGTGCCCATTATGTTCCCAGCTATTTTGCCTGCCCTGCTGCGAGTACGGGAAAATGGATTATTATCAAAAAACGTCTTTGACTGCCGGTCTCTGCTATGAAGCAATATTTTAGTGCCAGTGCAGACTCTGAGGAGCGGGAGGCGGTTGAGCCTGGAGAAGGACCTGAGGCGGATTCTGCTTGCTAATTGAATGCTGTAACAGTGCGACGCCCTCTTCTCTCTCTCTGTTCTGTCTCCCGAGTCTCAGCCGTCTCTGAGGCTCGATTTGCTACTCTGTAATGTATGCAGAGCTTGTCCAATGTGTAGCAAGACAAGCCGGACTTTCTTCTGTTATCGGTGAGAAAGTGGGTTCGGACGAACGCAATGGATGATGCTAATGTTTAAAAGTGCAAGTTCTCTGTATGCTGTATGCAGTGACGTGTAGATGCTGTATGCAGTGACGTGTAGATGCTGTATGCAGTGACGTGTAGGTGTTGTATGCAGTGACGTGTAGATGCTGTATGCAGTGACGTGTAGGTGTTGTATGCAGTGACGTGTAGATGCTGTATGCAGTGACGTGTAGGTGTTGTATGCAGTGACGTGTAGATGCTGTATGCAGTGACGTGTAGGTGTTGTATGCAGTGACGTGTAGATGCTGTATGCAGTGACGTGTAGGTGTTGTATGCAGTGACGTGTAGATGCTGTATGCAGTGACGTGTAGGTGTTGTATGCAGTGACGTGTAGATGCTGTATGCAGTGACGTGTAGATGCTGTATGCAGTGACGTGTAGATGCTGTATGCAGTGACGTGTAGATGCTGTATGCAGTGATGTGTAGGTGTTGTATGCAGTGACGTGTAGATGCTGTATGCAGTGACGTGTAGGTGTTGTATGCAGTGACGTGTAGATGTTGTATGCAGTGACGTGTAGATGCTGTATGCAGTGACGTGTAGGTGTTGTATGCAGTGACGTGTAGATGCTGTATGCAGTGACGTGTAGATGCTGTATGCAGTGATGTGTAGATGCTGTATGCAGTGACGTGTAGGTGTTGTATGCAGTGACGTGTAGATGCTGTATGCAGTGACGTGTAGATGCTGTATGCAGTGACGTGTAGATGCTGTATGCAGTGACGTGTAGGTGCTGTACGCAGTGCTTCTGGCTGCTGTGTGGAGAGGTGCATTTTGTTCTCAATTTCGTCTCATTATCGTTTGAATTAGTCAGCCTTCCCTTTCCAACGGATACTGGCTGTGATGTTCCAGCAATTTCCCAGTCGCATCCCGCCCTCCCTGCAGTCCGCACGCATAATTTCGGGTGATGCAGATTTTTCAAAGTGCAAACGCCCCCATAAGCTACGAGCGACAACTCAATGCTCGGCACGAGGGAGGAGGGAGTTAGCTAGCGAGGAGCACCTGGCAACCATCTGGGGGACTCAGCAGGGTTTAAACAGTAGCCGTAGAGAGCCTAGCTCATTCAATGCCATCGCTTTTTTCTGCGGCACCATGAAAGGGAGATGATGATTTCGCTCAGGGATTTGGGAAGGATTCTATAGCTAGCAACTGCTCGCTCTCAGCTGGGGAGACCGTGCAGTAAAGAGGAAAAAATCCCCTGACAACCGGTTCGCCGCCTCTGCGTCTATCTCCAACAGGTTTGCTAACAATCCGGCTTAGGGGGGATAGTTGTAGCCCTTAAAGCAAACACGTTGCCAGCTGCCAGTACTCTTCCCATTATATCCTCACATCGCCTGGGCTAGTTTTGCTGCCCCATCTGGCCTGCGAGACTAACCGCACTGTTCCTGCTTCTCCACTTGTGTAGTAAATAATTCACGCAGTTTATTGCTTGACAAAGTTTTCATAATCACCTTCTTTTCTCCCATTTAGTGAGGCTTTTCCAGCCAAAAGCTTCAGGGTTTTCTAGCTTTGCTGTTTTCTACTTTAGAAATTAGATCTTTCCAATGGAACTCTATTGTGCTACTTGCGAGGATGCTGCGAATTAAAATTAGATCCGAGGGCAGCATGGAGTGAAATGGGCGTTTGGAGTGAGGTAGGTGTTTGGAGTGAGATGGGTGTTTGGAGTGAGATGGGTGTTTGGGGAGTGAGGTGGGTGTTTGGAGTAAGGTGGGTGTTTAGGGAGTGAGGTGGGTGTTTGGGGAGTGAGGTGGGTGTTTTGAGTGAGATGGGTGTTTAGGGAGTGAGGTGGGTGTTTGGGGAGTGAGGTGGGTGTTTTGAGTGAGATGGGTGTTTAGGGAGTGAGGTGGGTGTTTTGAGTGAGATGGATGTTTGGAGTGAGGTGGGTGATTGGAGTGAGGTGGGTGTTTGGAGTGAGATTGGTGTTTTGAGTGAGATGGGTGTTTAGGGAGTGAGGTGGGTGTTTGGGGAGTGAGGTGGGTGTTTTGAGTGAGATAGGTGTTTTGAGTGAGATGGGTGTTTAGGGAGTGAGGTGGGTGTTTGGGGAGTGAGGTGGGTGTTTTGAGTGAGATGGATGTTTGGAGTGAGGTGGGTGTTTGGAGTGAGGTGGGTGTTTGGAGTGAGATGGGTGTTTGGAGTGAGATGGGTGTTTGGAGTGAGATGGGTGTTTGGGGGGTGAGGTAGGTGATTGGAGTGAGGTGGGTGTTTGGGGGGTGAGGTGGGTGTTAGGAGTGAGATGGGCGTTTGGAGTGAGGTGGGGTGTTTGGAGGGAGTGGGTGTTTGAAGTAAGGTCGGTGTTTGGAGTGAGCTGGGTGTTTGGAGTGAGCTGGCGGAGTGAAGTAGCTGTGAAGTTGGAAGGTTTTGGGTAAAGATAGCGTGAATGTTCCCCAACCGACATGTTTTATGCTGTGCATTAGAAAGTGCTTCGGGAAATTTTTAGTGCAAGCATGTCGCGGATTGAGTACTGGGAAACAAACGAGTGCATTTCTAAGCAAAAAACTTGTGCTCATCGTGTTGAACTGAACTGAAAGAGGAGAACGAAATCCCCATCTCAGTTGGCTACAATACGACTCGCACTGAGCAAATACAGACTCAAGAGCAGAATGATGGAGATGTGCTGGCTCTGTATGTCTGCCCCAATATCCGGCTAGCTGCCACTGCCGGGTGCCGGAATTTTGAGCTACAATTTTCAAATTCAGTTATGGGATTAGCCAGAATTGCAGCTGCTCAATTGGACTTGGGGGATCGAGCAACAGGAAGGAAACTGTTTGCTTGAATTCCTTTTTAGTATCTAAGCTATGCTTAACTGAAATTTTACTCTTAATAGATAATGCGTAGCCTGGTTGCTTGATAGGTATGGAGGTAGGAGTGAGGTGGGTGTGTGGATTGAGGTGGGTGTGCGGATTGAGGTGGATGTGCGGAGTGAGGTGGGTGTGCGGAGTGAGGTAGATGTGCGGAGTGAGGTGGGTGTGCGGAGTGAGGTAGATGTGCGGAGTGAGGTGGGTGTGCGGAGTGAGGTGGGTGTGCGGAGTGAGGTGGGTGTGCGGATTGAGGTGGATGTGCGGAGTAAGGTGGGTGTGCGAAGTGAGGTAGGTATGCGGATTGAGGTGGTTGTGCGGATTGAGGTGGGTATGCGGAGTGAGGTGGTTGTGCAAAGTGAGGTGGTTGTGCGGAGTGAGTGGGTGTGTGGAGTGAGGTAGATGTGCGGAGTGAGGTGGGTGTGCAAAGTGAGATGGGTGCGCTGAGTGAGGTGCAGGCTTGGCCAGAGTCACTGCACACGGCATAAAAACGCAGCCAACTCTTACTTCACCAAACCAACCTGTTCCAACAACGACCCGCAGGGCCAACTTCGTCCCAGCCGGCAAGGTGCTGAAACTGCGCCGCTACCTCGGCAGCCTCGATTCGGCGCCAGATTTGAAAAGCGGCGAAGTCGGTGAGTGACAGCTTCGTGCATCAATCGTTGCCTTCATTGCCTTGTAAATTTTGCATCCTAAAGTACGTGCACCAGAAGCCAGATCCGTGCAGTGCATCTCCTGGGGTTGCATTGAAAATTTTGTATAGCAGCTGAGAATGAAGATTGTGATGGAGAGACACGGAGAATAAAGAAAGAGCTGCACAGGAGCTTGAATTCCGGAATGCGACACTTCAGAACTGAGCTCTCCAAAGTTGGATTAGTAGAAAAGTTTTTATGAAGAGCATCAGAGAAAGGTATAGCGAGCAGGGGTGTTTAGAGAACACGCTGCTTCTTTGGTGAGAATCAGCGCCGTGCCCAGCTCTAATGCGCAGTGCTCACACGCATACCCATAGTACTCCAGTTCTGGCATGGCACTCTCTCGCAGCTTCTACTTGCACCCGAGGTTAGCGGGCCGAGTAGCACTTGAGCTCCTTGCTTGCTCTCATATCCGCTCCCCGGACTCTGACAGCCTCTCGCGAAATCCTCAACGAATCTCCCTTGCTCAGGCCTAATATATACCCACACTCGTGCTGCAGGAATTCGAATAATGCCTCAACCAGCCGCTTTCCTTGGAACGACTTAGGGAAGAGGGACGATTCGTGTTAGGGGAAGTCGAGTGGGGTCGCTAACGTATCTGCCACTGCTCAGAGCTGGCCCGCTTCCCCATTGCTAGATCCCCAAAGCCAAGCATTCCCTTAAGCCCTTAGGCAAGCTCCGGTCCGCGGGCCACTTGCGGCCCACCAAGCCTCCTTTGAACTTCACAATAGTGTCTCAAGGCTTGTGCTTCTTAGCTCTCTTCTCTCTAATCTCCCCTCCCTTCTCTCCCTTCTCTCCCCTCCCTTCTCTCCCCTCCCTTCTCTCCCCTTCCCTTCTCTTCCCTCATGTCTCTCCCCTCCCTTCTCTCCCCTCCCTTCTCTCCCCTTCCCTTCTCTTCCCTCATGTCTCTCCCCTCCCTTCTCTCCCCTCCCTTCTCTCCCCTTCCCTTCTCTTCCCTCATGTCTCTCCCCTCCCTTCTCTACCTTCCCTTCTCTCCTATCTCTTCCTCTCTTCTCTCTTCTATCTATCTATCTATCTATCTATCTATCTATCTATCTATCTATCTATCTATCTATCTATCTATCTATCTATCTATCTATCTATCTATCTATCTATCTATCTATCTATCTATCTATCTATCTATCTATCTATCTATCTATCTATCTATCTATCTATCTATCTATCTATCTATCTATCTATCTATCTATCTATCTATCTATCCATCTATCTATCCATCTATCTATCTATCTATCTATCTATCTATCTATCTATCTATCATCTACCCAGTGTGCAGGGGCAGATCAATAAGCACAGTCAAATAGAGCTATATTCAAATGCCGGGTTAAAATTCGATAAATTTATATTTAAAAAATGAAGCCAATTTCTTTGACAAGGGATGCAGGCCGAGCTTATCCATGCGCCGCACTGCACTAACGAGATTGTTAATCTTCGAGGCAAGTTGCAGAAATTGAGCTTTTCTCAAAATCTGGTCTATAATTTACAGATCGATTTCAGCAATGTGAAAGTTTTAAAGACTCATGCAGGCGCAGGTCTGCTACGCACAAATCGAGAAAGCCAGGGGTCCATATAGACCTGAGATTCTACAAAATTAGTCAAATTACTAGTCTATAGGACTCAAAAGCGGGATTTGAGGATTAGTCATACACAAAGAGGAAATTTTCGAAGCGATTTTCTCGATTGCGCCAAAAAAGTTCTTTGCATGACCTCAGTCGGCCCATCAGCTCGGGAAAGTGGATCCCTCTCCTTTGCACTTTGCCAGCTGTGCGCAGCCATCAGTCAGTGGCCAGCGGCAGGTTATCAAGTTTTCATTTATTTGTTTGTTTTCTCTGAGTTCCGGCATTGCAAGCGAATTGAATGGCAGTTAGAGGAGAAGGAAAGGTCATCGATCTCACAGCTGCATCCTTTCTCTCTCTCTCTCTCTCTCTCTCGCTCCGCTCTGTTGAAGATTAAGCAGTATCAGATCCCATGGCATTCTTTATCTTAATCTTGAATTTTTCTAAATGGAAAAATGCATTCAAGACCGCGTGTACGTGAGCTCTTGTGAGTGTGTACCGCTGGTTAGGGTCAAGTTCAGTGTGTTAGATGTTCTTTTTCGCCCATTTTGTCTCCTGTACTTACTTGTTTGTTTAAATTGGCACTTACCCTTCCCTGCTCAGGATCATTGAGTACAGACCCCCTCCCCGTTCGAGTCACTGAGTACAGACCCCTTCCTTGATCAGGGTCATTGAGTACAGACGCCTTCCCTGTTCGAGTCACTGAGTACAGACCCCTTCCTTGATCAGGGTCATTGAGTACAGACGCCTTCCCTGTTCGAGTCACTGAGTACAGACCCCTTCCTTGATCAGGGTCGTTGAGTACAGACCCTTCCCTGCTCTGGGTCATTGAGTACAGACCATTCCCTGCTCAGGGTCATTGAGTACAGACCATTCCCTGCTCAGGGTCAATGAGTATAGACCCTTCCTTACTCAGGTCATTGAGTACAGACCCTTCCCTGCTCAGGGTCATTGAGTACAGACCCTTCCCTGCTCAGGGTCATTGAGTACAGACCCTTCCCTGCTCAGGGTCATTGAGTACAGACCCTTCCTTGCTCAGGGTCATTGAGTATAGACTCTTCCTTGCTCAGGGTCATTGAGTATAGACCCTTCCTTGCTCAGGGTCATTGAGTACATATAGCGCTCGTTTATCGCATAAAATCTCCCATCACCTTAAAATCCCTACAATTTCTTACTCACCGCTGCAGACCCCGGCCTCTGCCTGGAGCTCCTCCTTGGCGGCGCCCTCAACCGTCGCCGCTCGTCGGTTGCCCAGTCGCGCCACCGCCTGCAGCTCTCGCGGGCGCTGGTCAGGGCAGACGAAGGCGCCGAACGCCAGCTGCTGGACTGCGAGTTTCTGCTGCACTGCGCCCTGCCGCCCGGCTCCTTTGCCCGGCCGCCAATCAGCCTGGTGCTGCAGACCGAGCCGGACACCGTGCCACTTCCGGCCATAGACATCTCCCGGCTGCTGGCTGGCCGGCCGAGGCCTTGCACCGTCTGCGGCCGGCTGGCCCGGCTGGAGTGCCGCCGCTGCCTGGCCGCGGCGAACAGCTGCAGAGTGCACGGCTTTGCTTTCTGCCGCGACTGCTTTTGCGAAGTGCAGGTGAGATGGGATCTCTATGGTATTTGCAGAGGTCAGGTGAGATGAGATCTCTATGGTATTTTCAGAGGTCAGGTGAAATGAGATCTCTATGGTATCTGCAGAGGTCAGGTGAGATGAACTCACAAAGCACATAAATCCCCAGGCCCACTCCAGCGACAACGATCACGCAGCATCAGAGATCAGCTATTCCGATGAAGTTGAGCGCCGATTTGCGGCTGGTGCCGGACTTCGAGTTTCCCCAGCCTCCGCAGTTAGCCAAATGCGGCTGTGGGCGGCCGTCTGCCGGCACCGGGACCGGTACGTCTGCCTGCTCCGCTGGCCGCAGCAGGGCCGGTGGCTGCTGTTCAACAGCATGGCCGAGTGTGGATGTGAGTGCAGTCTAGCTTTTCTATTTTTAACTTTAGGATACCCGCCTGTTGCTATTTTTAAACTAGGAACTCTTCACTATAGTTAATATTTTTTAACAAGAAAACTCGTCTTATTTTGAAGCCAGGGATTCCCACATTACAAATTTATGTTTTTTGGGGATTCTCGCCTTATGCTTTTAACAACTTTGTATACACTATCTCGGCGCTGATTGGCTGGACTGTTAAAAAAATTTCTATTTTTAGACCCAAGGACGACTAAAGTAACGTATCTACTTAAGTAGTCCTTGTTTAGACCATTGATATGAGTCACGCGAAACCAGATCCAGAAGCTATTTTTAGACAATAGACTAGACTTTACAACCCGGGGAATTCTCTTCCTTGCTTGACTGATTTGAAGTCACTCTGAAGTCACGCCATTCATTTTGGAAGCGCAGACCAACTTGGATATCGGAAAAAGTTGTCACGTGACTGCCGGTACAGAAGACTAAGATAAAGTAATGAACTATTTAGTGTACTAGCTATTTTAAACTGTAAAAGATTAATTGGAAGTGAAAAAAACAGTAAGCAGGGCGCAAGGCCCCCAAAATGAGTGTACTCATTTTTATATAAGACATTCAATTATTGGGGGGGGGGGTTAAGCGTACATGAAGATAAGAAAAGGGAGGGGTGGAGTGCGCAACTGAGGATAGAGGTCAGATTGAAGAGCCAATCAGAAGGCAGAGAGGGAGAGAGATAAGAATAACAAGACTGAACTGGACAGAGGGAGAGAAAACAGAGTAAACAGAGACGAAGGCAGATCAACTGAATGAAGAAGTTACTAAGATATTCGCCACAGAGCCAATAGCACGTCAAAAGCCTCTAAAGAAACGATCGAACAATTTTCTCAAGGTCACTTCATGCGAATCCTACAAGTACATGTATTCCATTCTAAATCCATTAATCAATAATTTCTGGGTCCGAACTGCAGACGGTCATACGAAAGCAACATAAATCATCAATTATTTTATAGCAAAAAGATTCTTACTCTACAAATCCCAATCAAAGACGCTTGCTCGTTATTGCTTGAAACGCCGTGACAGTGGTGCAACTGAAGGTCATTGATTAATTGCATTAGCAGATCCTGAGACTGCTCTGTGTGTCATAAATCGTCATCTATTTCAATTTCCAATTCAAATTCATAGAGTCGTCAGTCCTTTCCAAGCTTAGATATCTGTCTAACCTATAGCTCGGGATGTCAGGCGGAAAAATGGGGGAAAAAGCGAACAAAAGCAGAGCATGAAGAGTCAGGGAGAGTCTGACTGACTGCCATTATCCTTATTCTGACTATTCATTCCTATTGTGTTGCTTTTCCATTGGGGGTAGTGCGGGATTCTGTTCCCTGAAATCGGAAGTATTCTAGAAATTTCCCCGGGCGGAGATGGGCATAGACTGCAGAGGGGGAACGGGCCTACCTTCCTACCTTGAGCTCCCGGGTGTGTATGTTTTTCTGTCTGTAGCTCTAATCAGACATTCTTTGAGCCTTTGTTCGGCCTATTGGAACTGCCGAACTGCAGTGAGGACCTCCCGTAAGCAGCAGGTGACTGACTGCCTGAATACTCCCCCGGCTCTCGGCTGACTGCACCTCGGATTCACCTAATTGGCTTGGGAAATAAGGGAATTAATCAGGGAGGAATCGGAATGTCCCGGCAATCTTCTATAGAAGCCTCGAGTCAGGTGTGTAAGTTTCAGTTGTAAAAGTAATCACATATAGCTAATTTAATACTGATAACTCGCGCAGCCAAGTCCCTCAGTTCGATTTGTACTTGTATGATGATGAGCAAGTCAGGGCCACTGTAACACCCTGTGTAATCGGGTGTGTGTGCTTAGCGGTTAGCGGAATAACCTCAGGAATTTGTAAAAGATAGCTAACCAGTGATTGTCGGCCCAATTGAATTCAGGAGTGGTAGCCATGCAGATCACTGAACTTATTGTCGTTCTGTCTGCTCCCACAGCTGCGACATTCGGCTTCGCTGTTCCCGAGGTCACCGACCTGGGCCGCCTGGACCCTTGGCTGGACCCGAGCCGGCTGGCCGAGACTAAGGTGGTGCCGAAGGCGGTCCACATGCTGACTAGGGACGCTTGCCTATTGTTCTATAGGCGCGACAGAAGGCAGCGCCGTTAGCCACCTGATATGATAAAGTGTTTAACGGCTGCTTGTTACTGAAAAATAACTCAAAATGATCTTTGTTTTGCCATATACTCTCATGGATTATTTGTGCCCAAAATATTTCTGTTGAGGTCATAGTGCTACTGATTGTAATAGGGTCGCTGGGGAGGAAGGAAACGGAGTGAGGTGGGGCTGGAGAGGAAGGAAATGGAGTGAGGTTTGTGCTGAGGAAGAAGGAAACGTAGTGAGGTGGGGCTGGGGGAGGAAGGAAATGGAGTGAGGTGGGGTTGGGGAGGAAGGAAATGGAGTGAGGTGGGTGCTAGGGAGGAAGGAAATGGAGTGAGGTGGGGCTGGAGAGGAAGAAAATGGAGTGAGGTTTGTGCTGAGGAAGAAGGAAACGTAGTGAGGTGGGGCTGGGGGAGGAAGGAAATGGAGTGAGGTGGGGTTGGGGAGGAAGGAAATGGAGTGAGGTGGGTGCTAGGGAGGAAGGAAATGGAGTGAGGTGGGGCTGGAGAGGAAGAAAATGGAGTGAGGTTTGTGCTGAGGAAGAAGGAAACGGAGTGAGGTGGGGCTGGGGGAGGAAGGAAATGGAGTGAGGTGGGGTTGGGGAGGAAGGAAATGGAGTGAGGTTTGTGCTGAGGAGGAAGGAAACGGAGTGAGGTGGGGCTGGGGAGGAAGGAAATCGGGTGAGGTTTGTGCTGAGGAGAAAGGAAACGGAGTGAGGTGGGGCTGGGGGAGGAAGGAAATGGAGTGAGGTGGGGTTGGGGAGGAAGGAAATGGAGTGGTGGGGCTGGGGAGGAAGGAAATGGAGTGAGATTTGTGCTGGAGAATGAAGAGAATGGAGAGGGGTAGGTGCTAATATGTACATGCCTGAAATTGAGAAAGCTGAGTACTTTTTCAATAACTTTAAATGACATTCTGCGCCACGAAATGACCCATAATAACAGTCTGAAATTCAATGCGGCTTTTTTGAATCGTATTCTCGTTAGATGTACATAAACAAAGATCGTTATAAAAGTGTTACAATTCTTATAGCAAAATGATACTCTTAAAACAAGCCTTGTGTGCACCGAAAATAAAGCGATTTATTTTTTGCGTCGTGACCTCCTTACGTGCATCCACACGGACCATTCTGCAGATATGTCAAAAAAGAAATAAATACTGTAGTGAATACTAGTGAAACTTTTGCCTAATAATTTCGCAGTCCTGCAACCATATAATGTTTCTTTGCTTTTTTATTGCTATTTCTAATTGATTTTAATCTAGTTTCTAATAAACCTGGACTGGGAGCAGACCCACGCTCACACAACTGGAGACTTCTTCAAATTTCTCAGAGGTTCTTCTACTTTTCAGCGAGGTAATCGCTCCCAGTCCAGAGCATGCAGAGGTCCATGGCCAGCATAGTTAATCACAGACGCCAACACCCCACACCCCCGCTGCTGCGCCCGCGCATCTGACGTATTTATTACCCAGCCGATTTCCCGCAATCATTTAAAACTTTGCGACGTTATAAAAATCCTATATACTAGAATGAAATATAATCTATAGTTATAAGAAATACCGTGCTCATGATGAACAGCCTCCGGTCTGTTTCTCTTTGCCGCTCTCAAGATTTGCAAGGGCAAGTAAGTAAGGGTTGAAGCAAGTTATAGCATATTGCGAGACTAAAATATGAAAATGAGCAAGCAATTGAAGGAGCAAGCATTTCCACATTTTCCCTGTTCGCTTAGTCTATTTCCCTGGTGTCTTGTGAAGCTGGACTAGTCGAGACTCTCAGAGGTGAACGCTCGCTATCATAGACAACTTAGTTTAGAGATTATGTGCTATTTTTAGCATCTGGCTATGATGCGTTTCACAAGCTCAAACGCGCCAATTTCATACGCTCGTATCGTCGAAAAGTCAGTTCCGCTAGCTCACAACTTAGCTTGTGAAAGCGATCAGTCTCTCTCTGACTTGTAGTCTGGCTCTGTTTTTTTTATTTTGACACACGCACAAGCCAAATAAGCGCGATGCGTGACTGCGAAGGTTACACAGGCCCTAGACCCACCCATTACCCCCCCCCACCCCGAGTCTGTTGTTTTCCATGTCATACATAACAGTTTGGTTCCTCACGCAAAGGCCAGTCCCAAGTCGCCCCGATCAGTAGCCGTAGGGAAGGGGTCCTTGCGCTGGGAAACAGTGGGGAGATTTGGGAGCGCGGCGCCTGGCGCGGCAATCAAATTACGGGGAAGAGAGGTTTGCCTCCGATTATTCCCGGGAAAATTGAGGCGGGGCCCAAGGCGCAGTTCCTGTTTATCTTCAAGCTGAATGAGGCTTGGGATCAGAGAAGCTGAATTATCCCCTCTCATCAAAGCATTCGCTCCGGGATTCCATGCAGATCATATCGGAAGAAGCAGACAGGTTGTCAGTCAAAGATGACGACGGCTTTACTTGCTCCCGCAGATCCCCTACTGCCGCATCCCTTCCGGAGAGTCAGATAAATCCCCCCTCAGCCTCAATCTCCCCTACCCAAGAGAAATCGATTGTCTATAAGGGGTATAAAGAACTGCTAGGAAAGTTGGGATATCATGTGCAGGCGCCGATGGCCAGCGGGGGGCAAGATCATGCAAATGCGGGCATTCGATCCGGCAGAGGGGATTTTCAAACTGTGAGCAGCGCTAGCTCTTCCTCCCTAGCTGAGGAGGAGCCGAGTCGGTAGAAATCCCCCTCCCCCATCTCAGTGGGCACAGCGGATTGCTTTAAATCCCTGAAAGTCGATTATATGCAAATAAAATACAGCCAGCTGAGGAGACGGACAACGCCAATAACGGCCATCTCAATGCAAAGCTGCCCGGGAGACAGAGCAGTCCTCTGAAGATCTATAATCCCCACAGTTGCATTCAGGGCGAGAATTTTTATAATACCGGACTTTCATTGATTTTCTTTAGTGACACTTGGAGGGGGCACTCCATAAACTTCAAAGATCAATGGGAGGCGGAGAAGCGGCGCCCCGCAGAGGCATCGGGAGGTGTGGTGGTGGAGAAGCGGCGCCCTGCAGAGATATCGGGGAGGTGGGGTGGGGGAGAAGCGGCGCCCTGCAGAGATATCGGGGAGGTGGGGTGGGGAAGAAGCGGCGCCCTGCAGAGACATCGGGGAGGTGGGGTGGGGGAGAAGCGGCGCCCCGCAGAGACATCGGGGAGGTGGGTGGGGAAGAAGCGGCGCCCTGCAGAGACATCGGGGAGGTGGGGTGGGGAAGAAGCGGCGCCCCGCAGAGACATCGGGGAGGTGGGGTGGGGAGAAGCGGCGCCCCGCAGAGGCATCGGGGAGGTGGGGTGGTGGAGAAGCGGCGCCCCGCAGAGACATCGGGGAGGTGGGGTGGGGGAGAAGCGGCGCCCCGCAGAGACATCGGGGAGGTGGGGTGGTGGAGAAGCGGCGCCCCGCAGAGGCATCGTGGAGGTGGGGTGGTGGAGAAGCGGCGCCCCGCAGAGGAGACTCACATCGGGGAGGTGGGGTGGGAGCGGCGGCGCCCACAAGCATAGGTCTGTTGCAAAAGAGGCAAGGCGAATTACTTAGCCAAGATGCGGGTACAGATTCGCCCAAAGAGGCTGAGGCAAAACAGCCAACGCACAGGTGAATGCGAGTCATTCTAGCAAGCAATTTTATTTAATATATTTTCAGAATTGCCCAAATTTGCGCTGAAAATGTGAACTGCACAATTTACTCGTAATAAAATAATAAATTAGCAACAAATGTAAAACTGTAATTACAGATTAACCGAGATCGACTGAGAGATCTGGGATTGTAGGGTTTGAGAAGTCCAACAAATTGATTGATGAAGTGCTGAGCACTTGCTGATTCGCAATACAAAAATTATTATTTTATCATATTCACACAATATAATAATTTATATGCATAAACTACCAAGCAGTATCTATAGGCCTCAATGAATGAAAGTTAAGAAAAACAATGGCTCGAATAGTCGCGTCCTAAAACAGAGCCTTATGAAATTTCAATTTCAATTCAATCCATCCGTTTCACCAATTTCTGTTATCACAGATCGCTGACAGACTTATCATTTTTTTACTTCTGGTTGTTATCATTTTTAATTGCACACGCTGGCTAAAGAATAAACGATTGAAAAATAAAGAATATCTATATGCTTGCAATGAACTACTGTCGATAACTGCCGACAGTAGTAGTAGTATTAGCGACATACTAATTAAATTTGCTAGACCAGCTAAAAAACAGTGAATAAACGATGACTATGTCCAGTCTTAGTGTCAGTTATTACATATCAATGATTTAAGAAATTGCACGCTAAATAGAAACAGGCAAAACCAAACCTTAATGCACGTGCACTGGCTACAGCGAGTACTACAAAATGAGCGCAAAACGGTAATAAAAAAATACGAGAGCGGACATATTACTCGTAAAGCCCAGACAGGTGCAATAAATGTTTTTTTTTCAGATGGACGCGATTAAATTGGGCTTTATCTGAGAGATAGATTCTCGTAAATAAGCATGGCTGGCTCAGCTCAGCTCAGCTCAGCGAGAGATGACGTGTCGGAAGGCCACAAAACCGAAACCAGCGAGCACTGTAGCTGCCAGGCCCAGCTTCCAAGTGTAATCGTTGTGACTGAGCGGCAAGCCTTTCAGGTGGCTGCGGAAATGATGGGTGGGGATGGGAAGGCCTGGCTATAAAATGCTTAATAATGTATGAATAATATGTGATGCATTAGCAAGCATTATGGGCGTTTGGAGAGACACTCGAAATGATTTAGAATCGATTCTCAAGATAGAGTACTGACGATTATCGAAGCAGGTTAGATAGTAGTTTACTCACGAATATCAAGGTATATTTACTGACGATTTTTCAGGTATATCACTGACAAATCTCAAGGTAGGTTACTGACAAATCTCAAGGTAGGTTACTGACAAATTTCAAGGTAGGTTACTGACGAATCTCAAGGTAGGTTACTGACGAATCTCAAAGTAGGTTACTGACGAATCTCAAAGTAGGTTACTGACGAATCTAAAGGTAGGTTACTGACGAATCTCAAGGTAGGTTACTGACGAATCTCAAGGTAGGTTACTGACGAATCTCAAGGTAGGTTACTGACGAATCTCAAGGTAGGTTACTGACGAATCTCAAGGTAGGTTACTGACGAATCTCAAGGTAGGTTACTGACGAATCTCAAGGTAGGTTACTGACGAATCTCAAGGTAGGTTACTGACGAATCTCAAGGTAGGTTATTGACGAATCTCAAGGTTGATTACTGGCGAGTCTCAAGGTATATTACTGACAATTTTCAAGGTAGCTCACTGACAAATCTCAAGGCAGGATACTAACGAATCTCAAGGTATATTACTGACGATTTTCAAGGTACCTCACTGACGAATCTCAAGGCATATTACTGACGATTCTTCAGGTATATTACTGACGAATCTCAAGGTTGATTATTGGCGAATCTCAAGGTAGGTTACTAATGAATATCAAGGTGGGTTACTAATGAATATCAAGGCAGGTTACTGACGAATCTCAAGGTTGATTACTGACGAATCTCAAGGTAGGTTACTGACGAATCTCAAGGTAGGTTACTGACGATTTTCAAGGTAGCTCACTGACGAATCTCAAGGCAGGTTAATGACGATTCTTCAGGTATATAACTGACGAATCTCAAGGTAGGTTACTGACGAATCTCAAGGTAGGTTACTGACGAATATCAAGGTAGGTTACTGGCAAATCTTAATGTAAGTTACTGACGATTATTAACATACATGCGCAACAGTCGGCCGAGTCGGCCGATCCGGCCGACCGATTTGGCGGCCAACCAAGGAAGTCGCAAAAACACCCACCCAAAAAACACAAAGTAGTAGTACTAAGTAGCTGACGAGGCATTTTGGCTTAATAAGAAAGTTATAGTTACTCCTGCCGTTTACCCAAAGTTGCGTTAATTTTGCTGTAGGGTTTTTTACATGTAAGTCGCATTTTTTGCCAAAAACTACGTCGCATTTTTGTTAAAACTAAGTCGCATGGCCGACCAAATTTTGGAGGTTGCGCATGTATGATTATTAATTTAAGTTACAGTCCAGTCTCCAATCAAGTTATCGACGACTCTCAGCGCTATATTGGGAGTACTCTAAAGACACTACGAGATCAAATACTCGTACCAGAGGGGGGGGGGTTAACCAGATACACAGGGTCATCAGAGCCGCACTCACGGATAATTGGCCGCCGCGGCCACCTTCTCGTAGGCATCCGTGGACACCCGATCCAGACAGGTGAACTTCAGCGGCTTAATTCCGAGCCGGTATTTGGCGCAGAACTCGTCAGCGCTTAGCGGATAATACTGCGGCGTCTCGTGCTGATCGGACTTGGTGCCAACTAGTACAGCCGGGATCTTGTTGGGCCGCAGCAGGTTCAGGTAGAGGTGGGCAATGAATTTGAACGAGTCCGGATCCGTGATGTCGTACAACAGAGCGGCCGCGTCGCATTCGTGCAGCTCGGCCGGGCTGAGCTGCTCCGCCCTGCTGTGGTCCACCTGCGGTGCGAGATTACTGGCTTATTCAAGAGGCTACTAATACTAATTAAGAATACTACTTACAAAGTAGGATGACAAGTAGAAGTTTAGCTATATCTGATGTTGTCTACATGACAGGATTTGGGAAATGGACATCGATAATCCACCCGAGAGGATTAGGGATATCAGCATCGATAATCCACCCGAGAGGATTAGGGATATCAGCATCGATAATCCACCCGAGAGGATTAGGGATATCAGCATCGATAATCCACCCGAGAGGATTAGGGATATCAACAAGGATAATCCACCCGAGAGGATTAGGGATATCAACAAGGATAATCCTACCGAGAGGATTAGGGATATCAACATGAATAATCCACCCGAGAGGATTAGGGATATCAGCATCGATAATCCACCCGAGAGGATTAGGGATATCAACAAGGATAATCCACCCGAGAGGATTAGGGATATCAACAAGGATAATCCTACCGAGAGGATTAGAGATATCAACATGAATAATACACCCGAGAGGATTAGGGATATCAGCATCGATAACAATGTCCAATTACCTCCTCCAAGATGAGATGCCTCTCCTGTCCGTAAACACTGACAGGGGCGCACGTGAACGACACAGGAGTCTGGGTCCGGTTCAGAGTGCAGATGTACTGCAGATTTCTACCAAGCAGGCCCTGCAGGAAGCAGGTTTTGCCAACCTTCTTGGCACCCATCACTTTGACCAAGAACACGGTTCGACTGGTCTGCCGCTTGTCCAGATCGAGCCGGCGCTCTCGAGTCACCTGCACGGCGCTTAGCGGATTCTCGAATTCGTAGGTGTAGCCGAGGCAGACAAGCAATTCCAGGGCACGGCTGGGCTCCAGGTAGGTTAGCAGCACCCACTGGCTTAGGAAGCCGGATCTGGGGAGGGAGGTAATGAGCGATAGAGAATTAGTTGGCAATGTGTCAATACTACAAAGTATTGGATTGGTCTTCCACTGTAATACTGCTTATCATGATCAGAGAGGTGATATTGGGAGCGGAGGAAAGAGCGGAAGAAGACAATGGGAAGAGAAGAACGAACAGGAGGGGAAAAGAGAGTGACAGAAGAGGGAGATAAGGGAGAAAGTGGAGGGGAGATAGAGGAGGGGGAGACAGCGGGAGGGGAAGACAGCGGGAGAGGGAGACAGCGGTAGGGGGAGACAGAGGAGGGGAAGACAGCGGGAGGGGGAGACAGCGGGAAGGGAAGACAGTGGGAAGGGGAGACAGCGGGAAGGGGAGACAGTGGGAGGGGGAGACAGCGGGAAGGGGAGACAGCGGGAGGGGAAGACAGCGGGAAGGGGAGACAGTGGGAGGGTAGACAGTGGGAAGGGGAGACAGCGGGAGGGGGAAGACAGCGGGAGGGGCCGACAGCGGGAGGGGGAGACAGCGGGAGGGGAAGACAGCGGGAAGGGGAAGACAGCGGGAGGGGGAAGACAGCGGGAGGGGGAGACAGCGGAGGGGGAGACAGCGGAGGGGGAGACAGCGGAGGGGGAGACAGCGGGAGGGGGAAGACAGCGGAGGGGAAGACAGCGGAGGGGGAAGACAGCGAGAGGGAGAGACAGTGGGAGGGGAGACAGCGGAGGGGGAGACAGCGGGAGGGGAAGAGAGCGGGAGGGGGAGACAGCGGAGGGGGAGACAGCGGAGGGGGAGACAGCGGAGGGGGAGACAGCGGGAGGGGGAAGACAGCGGAGGGGAAGACAGCGGAGGGGGAAGACAGCGAGAGGGAGAGACAGTGGGAGGGGGAGACAGCGGAGGGGGAGACAGTGGGAGGGGGAGACAGCGGAGAGGAAGACAGCGGGAGGAGAAGACAGCGGGAGGAGAAGACAGCGGGAGGGGAAGACAGCGGGAGGGGGAGACAGCGGGAGGGGGAGACAGCGAGAGGGAGAGACAGCGGGAGGGAGACAGCGGAGGGAGAGACAGCGGGAGGGGAAGACAGCGGGAGGGAGACAGCGGAGGGGAAGACAGCGGGAGGGGGAGACAGCGGGAGGGGGGACAGCGAGAGGGAGAGACAGCGGGAGGGAGAGACAGCGGGAGGGAGAGACAGCGGGAGGGGAAGACAGCGGGAGGGAGACAGCGGAGGGGAAGACAGCGGGAGGGGGAGACAGCGGAGGGGAAAGACAGCGGGAGGGGGAAGACAGCGGAGGGGGAAGACAGCGGAGGGGGAAGACAGCGGGAGGGGTGACAGCGGGGGGGGGAGACAGCGGAGGGGAAGACAGCGGGAGGGGGAGACAGCGGAGGGGGAGACAGCGGAGGGAGAGACAGTGGGAGGGGAGACAGCGGAGGGGAGACAGCGGAGGGGGAGACAGCGGAGGGAGAGACAGTGGGAGGGGGAGACAGCGGGAGGGGAAGACAGCGGGAGGGGAAGACAGCGGAGGGGGAGACAGCGGGAGGGAGAGACAGCGGGAGGGAGAGACAGCGGGAGGGGGGACAGCGAGAGGGAGAGACAGCGGGAGGGGAAGACAGCGGGAGGGAGACAGCGGAGGGGAAGACAGCGGGAGGGGAAGACAGCGGGAGGGGGAGACAGCGGAGGGGAAGACAGCGGAGGGAGAGACAGTGGGAGGGGGAGACAGCGGAGGGGGAGACAGCGGAGGGAGAGACAGTGGGAGGGGGAGACAGCGGGAGGGGAAGACAGCGGGAGGGGAGACAGCGGGAGGGGGGGACAGCGAGAGGGAGAGACAGCGGGAGGGAGAGACAGCGGGAGGGGGGACAGCGAGAGGGAGAGACAGCGGGAGGGGAAGACAGCGGGAGGGAGACAGCGGAGGGGAAGACAGCGGGAGGGGGAGACAGCGGGAAGGGGAGACAGTGGGAGGGGGAGACAGCGGGAAGGGGAGACAGCGGGAGGGGAAGACAGCGGGAAGGGGAGACAGTGGGAGGGTAGACAGTGGGAAGGGGAGACAGCGGGAGGGGGAGACAGCGGAGGGGAAGACAGCGGGAGGGGGAGACAGCGGAGGGGGAGACAGCGGAGGGAGAGACAGTGGGAGGGGGAGACAGCGGAGGGGAGACAGCGGAGGGGGAGACAGCGGAGGGAGAGACAGTGGGAGGGGGAGACAGCGGGAGGGGAAGACAGCGGGAGGGGAAGACAGCGGAGGGGGAGACAGCGGGAGGGAGAGACAGCGGGAGGGAGAGACAGCGGGAGGGGACAGCGAGAGGAGAGACAGCGGGAGGGGAAGACAGCGGAAGGGAGACAGCGGAGGGGAAGACAGCGGGAGGGGAAGACAGCGGGAGGGGGAGACAGCGGAGGGGAAGACAGCGGAGGGAGAGACAGTGGGAGGGGAAGACAGCGGAGGGGAGACAGCGGAGGGGGAGACAGCGGAGGGAGAGACAGTGGGAGGGGGAGACAGCGGGAGGGGAAGACAGCGGGAGGGGGAGACAGCGGGAGGGGGGGACAGCGAGAGGGAGAGACAGCGGGAGGGAGAGACAGCGGGAGGGGGGACAGCGAGAGGGAGAGACAGCAGGAGGGGAAGACAGCGGGAGGGAGACAGCGGAGGGGAAGACAGCGGGAGGGGGAGACAGCGGAGGGGAAAGACAGCGGAGGGGGAAGACAGCGGAGGGGGAAGACAGCGGAGGGGGTGACAGCGGGAGGGGGAGACAGCGGAGGGGAAGACAGCGGGAGGGGGAGACAGCGAGAGGGGGAGACAGTGGGAGGGGGAGACAGCGGGAGGGAGAGACAGCGGGAGGGGAAGACAGCGGGAGGGGAAGACAGCGGGAGGGGAAGACAGCGGGAGGGGGAGACAGCGGAGGGGGAGACAGCGGAGGGAGAGACAGCGGAGGGAGAGACAGTGGGAGGGGGAGACAGCGGAGGGGAGACAGCGGAGGGGGAGACAGCGGAGGGAGAGACAGTGGGAGGGGGAGACAGCGGGAGGGAAGACAGCGGGAGGGAAGACAGCGGGAGGGGAAGACAGCGGAGGGGGAGACAGCGGAGGGGGAGACAGCGGGAGGGGGAGACAGCGGAGGGGGAGACAGCGAGAGGGAGAGACAGTGGGAGGGGGAGACAGCGGAGGGGAGACAGCGGAGGGGGAGACAGCGGTGGGGAAAGCAGCCTACAGGCCACAAATGAGACGCTAACCCCCCCTCACCTAGTAATCCAGCCGAGCGCATTGGTCTCGGTGCAGTTAGGCGCATGCGCTGGAGTCATTGGGCAGCAGGCGAACAAAGACTGCAGCTCAGTGGGCGACAAGCAGCCGTCCCTATCGCAGTCGTGCCTATCGAACAGAGTAGACAGAAAATGCCAAGCCGAATAGCTGAGCTCAGCTGAGCAGCCCTGCGACACCCGCAGAGGCGGCGCCCGAACGCACAGTCGCAAATCGTTGTCATAACCGAAGCGGCGCAGCACCGCCCAAGTGGTCTCGTGACGGCCCTTCTGCACGAACATCTGGTGCAACTGTAGAAAGCCTTTTAAAGTCAAGCCCTGGGCCAGTACGCCCTCCGGGGAGCGCCGTTTAACAGCCTGTTTGACCTCCTCCAGACTCTGCGGGTTCAGCGGCACCCGGAAGCAGCGCCGTTGGAACAGCTCCAGCTCTCTATCGTTCATGTAGCCATCATTGTCCAAGTCGCAGATCCGGAATATCCTGGTTAGGGCGGTGCGACACTGCACGGTCAGCTCCTTATCGTCAGGTCGGTACAGTTGAAATGTTGGATACAGTACCGCCTTCTGGGCGAACCAGAATGTCTCAGATAGATTGTGCAGCAGCTTAGCTGAGCACTCGATGCAGGTCTCAACCTCCGGATAGCTGTTCATCACCTTGAGCACAGTTGGCAGCTGGCTTCGCTCGCTGGCGTCGCTTTTATTGCCAACTAGAACAACTGGGACCGGCTTGTCCGCCTGGCGATGCTTCCGTAGCAACGGCAGCCAGTGGCTGGAGACGCTGTCAACAGATCCGGGATCAATGAGAGAGTAAACAACGCACACAACATTGGCCTGACGAATCTCCGACACCAGCTGGTCCTCGGTCTGCTCGCTCACTGCGGTTGATCAGGTTGGATATTAATGCATTTGGTATAGACTGGCTTATGGCTGAAGCTGCCCACTGACTCAGCACGGGTCATTCAGTAGCCTGACTGAAGCTGCCCACTGCCTCAGAACGGTTCATTCAGTGGCCTGACTGAAGCTGCCCACCATACATGCGCAACTTTGGGAATCACCCGGCCGTTTCTATTGGCAACACGCACATGTAAGTCGCTATTGGCTGATACCAGTCACGTGACTACTTTTCCGTCCAATAGCGACTTACATGTGTGTGTTGCCAATAGAAACGGCCGAGTGAATCCCAAGGTTGCGCCCAAGCATGCTGCCCACTGACTCAGCACGGGTCATTGAGTAGCCTGACTGAAGCTGCCCACTGCCTCAGCACGGGTCATTCAGTGGCCTGACTGAAGCTGCCCACTGCCTCAGCACGGGTCATTCAGTGGCCTGACTGAAGCTGCCCACTGCCTCAGCACGGGTCATTCAGTAGCCTGATTGAAGCTGCCCACTGACTCAGCACGGGTCATTCAGTAGCCTGACTGAAGCTACCCACTGCCTCAGCACGGGTCATTCAGTGGCCTGACTGAAGCTACTCACTGCCTCAGCACGGGTCATTCAGTAGCCTGACTGAAGCTACTCACTGCCTCAGCACGGGTCATTCAGTGGCCTGACTGAAGCTACTCACTGCCTCAGCACGGGTCATTCAGTAGCCTGATTGAAGCTGCCCACTGCCTCAGCACGGGTCATTCAGTAGCCTGATTGAAGCTGCCCACTGACTCAGCACGGGTCATTCAGTAGCCTGATTGAAGCTGCCCACTGACTCAGCACGGGTCATTCAGTAGCCTGATTGAAGCTGCCCACTGACTCAGCACGGGTCATTCAGTAGCCTGATTGAAGCTGCCCACTGACTCAGCACGGGTCATTCAGTGGCCTGACTGAAGCTGCCCACTGCCTCAGCACGGGTCATTCAGTGGCCTGACTGAAGCTGAACACTGGACACTGCCTTCTCCTTAACTGTCTTAACCAGATAGTACAAAAAATGGCCAGAACTCACTAGAGAAGTCAACAATCTGAGTTGGCACACGCTCCGGTGTGATATCAGCTGGTATAGTGATCTCCTCAGCTTTAGGCGGAACCTGCAGCAATCATAAAAAAATTATGCAACCTATTAATTATCGCAGGCAGCTTGACAAACAATAATTGAATTAATGCACTTACAATATTAGGAAATTCTTCGCTGACCAAAGCTAGGACAAGAGATGTCTTACCAACTGCTTCTAAAAAGACAATTAAAGAAAGCATGTATACACAGCATACAAAATCCACATGAGGTAATCTAAGGTTTATTTAATTTTGCTTCTAATACTTATTATATTTTATCATTATTTCTAGAACTAATAAAGTGCACCTATTTTTGTATTAAATTTAATAATTTCTTATTTTTAGATTTACATTTTTAGAGTATCTTTGTATCTTCACTATACAAAATAGATTAAAAAGTGGCTCAAATAGGATAAAATAATAATTTTTATGAAAAAATAATTGTTCCATCATAATTATAGACTTGGCTATAGAATACTATGGCAACTACAGTAAAATGGTATGGCAGCTACAAATATGTGTATAGAAAACAATAGCTTTTATGGCTACAACAATATCAATAGTTTTAAGTGCTTAATTTTTTGAGAAAAAAAAACAATATATAATGGTTACACTATATAATGCTAAGACATAGGTGCTGATAGCCATTCTGAGAATTGTAGATGGACTTTGAATATTTAAGGCAGCTCTATATGGCCTTTTGAGCTAACAAGAGTATTGGGACCAGGGCTCTTTGTACTAGAGGGTCTAGTTATAATACCTAATGCTTATCTACTGACTAAAATACCAACAGAAATATTAACTAAAAGGCAATATGATCTAACTAAGGAAATGTATCCAACTATATTTTGTGCCAAATCATCCAATTTTCATATTAATCTAGTTAATGTAGATGTATATATATATACCATAAAAATTGATTACTTGAAAGTAAATATCTATCTATATTTTGCAAATCTGTCTTGCTAATTTGATATCTAGCTTAATTTAATGGATATTAATCTAACCTGTTTAGCTAAATGAGCAATTTTATATACTACTTGTTTAAAGGACAATAATGGAAATAAAAACATGAGTCTAATATTCAAGTAGCTTTCAATGACATTGGTGCCAAATTATATTTGCACACAAGAAAATTTTAGACACTTAATTTCAGGTAATACAGACAGCATTTAGTCAGGTATAGTTGCAATGGGAAATTTAGTGACCACATAACATAAGCTTTCCTAGATAACTTTCTGAAATCTAGGGTTGATCTGGATAAAAAATAAAAAAGGCCATGTATGCATTGAGAAACAGTAGGGTAAATATCCAAACCAAATAGTTTAGTATCCAGAAGAAAATTCCAGAATTTTTTGTCCAGATAAATCACATATCCAGGTAATAATCTAAATATTTGTCCGGATACAACTTGTCTATATATAGAATCTAAATATATTTGGCCATTCATTTAGAAAAGTGCCCCTATCCAGATCTGGATTTACTACTATATCTAAACCAAATATTTGTCCCTATTTTTCAATGGATATGCATAGACTCCATATTAGATAATGCTAGGGAACCTAATAAGGAGATTTCATTTGCTTGCTTGCACTATAATATACGATCTAATACACCCTGATTACTTGACCTTATAAGGTTGTATCTTTATTTATAATAATATTGCTAAAGTTGATAAGCTAGAACAAAAGTCTAGCCTTATAAATGAAATAATTAGTTAGATTTTTTGTCTATATACATTCTTTAATATATTCTATCCTAGCGAACAACAAGGGTCTTACCATTTTTAGCATACATTAGGATATATCCTGGTATACATGACACAGCAGATATATTGTGTCAAATACTAAATTTTTTGTATTGGTGCATAAACCTAGTGTACAAACAAGGTCTTGTCATTTTTTCTGGCATTAAACTTGGCATAGGCTTACAATAATACATAATCTAAATTATAGCATATATCAAGTGTATAGAACAAAAAATTGACTAGGCCTAAGAAAGGCATATAAAAAAGTAGTTTTTTTACTAGAAGAGCACACATATTGTTGGATTTAAATTTAACAATTGTAACACTAGCACCAATGGCAATAATTTTAATTCACCAAAGCTCTCTCAGAGCCAAAGAAAAAAATCTAATAAAGTTTTGCATGCATAAGAATTTAACTTTTTTGCATAGAATGTTATAGGCCTATGTTTTTTGGGATGAATTCTACTTTACAAAGTGTCATGCCCTACTTTTGGCAAAAAACCTACTGTCAGCAAATCAACTTTTGGTCAATTGACTTGCTACTAGGATAAAATAGGCCCTAATATGAACTATATATTGTTTTTTTGCTAGTTTTATCTCCTAGTCCTAGTCCTATTTTACAAAAAAATACTAATAGAAGCATTAATTCATTAAAATTTACTTACTGTCTCCAACTAGAAGGATACGAACATCTGCCATGATAAAATTTGTCTAGTCTGGACTAGATTCAATACTTAACTGGCTTAAGACCAACAAATAAAGTAGCTAAGGAGGCCTAACTTAATTTAATTTTATGGTTTTACAATATTAACGTAGGAATATCTTGTTATTGTGATTAATGAAAAGTTTTTTAAACGTTATACAATTATCCAGTAGGCCTATCACTGACACTATCACTCAGTATAGTAGGCCTATCACTGACACTATCACTCAGTATAGTAGGCCTATCCTGAAGTGGAGATGACACGACACAATGTCAAATGGAGGAATTTGAAGACTGTATAGATACTTACAGTCTGGTATGAGTAATGTAAGTCTAAAAATGAGCAGAAAAATCAATATAAAAACAATTTCTTCCAAAAGATTCGTCAACAGCTAGTCTCAGCTCAGAGCCCTAAATGTTAAAAGTTAGGTGTTTAATTTATGCAGGGATTCCCCGAGCGATATTCAAGATCGATATTCGGAAATAACAAAAATCTTTGCTTTTAAAGCACCAAACGCTATGATTTTTACAGAAAAAACATCACCCACGAGATAAAACGACTTGAAAAAAATTACGGCTACAGATAGAAAGGATTTTTTACAATTTGCAAAAAAACTGATGTTCCTATCTCCGCAATGTATTAGATTGATATTCGATTTCGAGTACTTCTGCTTGCTCTCTGTCGCTGAAAATTGACATGCAGGACTTCACCCAGACACTAAGCGATTATCATAACTCAAACCGAACTCAAAGCTTCATGCTCGAGAACTATTCGAGAAAAACTGATGTTCCTATCTCCACAATGTATTAGATTGATATTCGATTTCGAGTACTTCTGCTTGCTCTCTGTCGCTGAAAACTGACATGCAGGACTTCAGCCAGACACTAAGCGTTTATTTGCACTGAATAAATTATAATTTAGATGAAACTCAATTAGCTCTTTAGTCTTATCATTTAATTAAATCATTAGACTATAGTCTAATAGTCATGCATATTTAATGCTGCACAAAGTTAGGCCATTGAATTGTATGGTAATCGATCAGCTGAGTAAATTGATGCAGGTCGAGCAGCAGAAGTTTTCCTCTTCTTGCGTTGTGGATGCACAGATGCAGTGGATCCAGTCAAGACAGGATGAGCACTCGATCTACCGTAGTGCATGTACAAGAAGTAAAGGTAAAGTGAGTACATGTGCATGGATATTTGACACAGAGGTATTTATACGTACAAGAATTTTACAACCCACCCAATCAATTGTTGCTGCACCGTCTGCTTTTGGCGGCTCTTCTGCTTGACAAATGGCACAAGAACCTTGGTTGCTATCGACGGAGTTGTTACTGATTACTTTCTATATGTAACAACGCACTTTCTCAAGAAATTCTTTGCTTGCTTTCTGATATTGTAGCTCCCTACCAAGAATTATGCTTCTGGCATACAAGCAGACAAAGGCACCACAACTAAAAGAATCGTCTTGCTTAGTGTGTGGAGCGCTGCCACTGCGAAAAGGAGTATTTTCTTTGAGTGAAAAATACTCGTAGATTTCTTTTGGTGCCAGACGTAGAAAAGCACTACAATTGGTGTTCGGAAAAGCTTACATGGATGTGTATCCTTATATTCATAATTGTCTTATCTGAAGTCAAAGGTTGAAAGGAAAAGCTTCTTACTTCCAGTTTTCTACAATTCTGGGCAACACATTCTGCTGGCGGATATTACTGGTAGAGGAGTCGAAGAGGTAAACATTTCTAGCTGATACGTTAATCGCTACCAGGTAAAAATAACAGAGAATTTCGCAGAGAATATTTAAAAAAATTATTGTAAATCAGCCAATATATGTACATCATGCATGCAAACATCTTACTATATATTCACACAATTAATGAACAAAATTATTATCCCAATCTAATGCACTGTGGAGATACATGTACATTTACATGTAGAAACATCAGTTTTTCTCGAATAGTTCTCGAGCATGAAGCTTTGAGTTCGGTTTGAGTTATGATAATCGCTTAGTGTCTGGGTGAAGTCCTGCATGTCAATTTTCAGCGACAGAGAGCAAGCAGAAGTACTCGAAATCGAATATCAATCTAATGCATAGCGGAGATAGGAACATCAGTTTTTTGCAAATTGTAAAAAATCCTTTCTATCTGTAGCCGTAATTTTTTTCAAGTCGGTTTATCTCGTGGGTGATGTTTTTTCTGTAAAAATCATAGCGTTTGGTGCTTTAAAAGCAAAGATTTTTGTTATTTCCGAATATCGATCTTGAATATCGCTCGGGGAATCCCTGCATGTTTAATTTTACCTATACTTATAAGTTTTCTAGAAACCAGGAAAACCACTTTAAAATGTTACTGAGTAACCTTTTAAGAAAAAACAAAATTACGAGTATGTAAATTTACTTTAATATTTTCCAGAAAAATAGAATTTTAAAAAACAAATTTCAAACAACTTAAACTGCGCCATGGCAAATTGAATATATGAAGGTAAGGGATCAAGAATTCATGGATAGTCAGCTCATTGAACATGGTATGGATTTCATGCCGGTCAAACCTCTCTATGACGTATTTATGGGAGGTCATCAGTTCGTATAGATTCATTAGGTTAAATTGTACAATGCAGTGACACCCGGTTTATTCACAGATAGACATCTGAATGAACCCCTTGACAACTGATAATACGCGCCCTCCTGGACGCCTAACTGTGCCCTACTGACACAAATACGGCTCTATAAAACCAAGTTTAGTTTAGCATCCTGAAAGCCAATGTACTTGAAACCCAATTTAAACCCTGAGCCTTAATCACGGCAAGCCGCAGAATTTCATATACATGTAGATACCGCAATTGAAGGTTCACACTCCCTTCAAAAAAAGAAAATCAAAAAGTATTTTGCTCATGTCAGCCTTTCTGAATATTTATTTAAAAAAAAGCAATAACGGGCGCTTCTTGAGTAAAATGGCCAGCTTTATTGTAAAACGTTAATTTATTTCTAGATTAAAAAAGCAGCGCCAATCTTTTGTAAAAACTCGCCGAAAATGATTCCGAAGTCCAATGTGCTAATAAATAATGTTGTTGACAAATGATGAATATATCAAATCTGCAAATCAAAGTTTATGTATAAAGAAAATATCAGCAGCAAATTGATTCGACCAAGAATACGCGAGTTCACAACGGCAATATTTGGATATGAAAAAGCAGAAACTGGGGTACAAGCAGTGTTGCCGACGCCCACCTTCCTCGCATCTTCTCTCTTTCTCTTCTCTTCATCTCTTCTCTATTTATTCTCTCCATCTCTGCTCTCCCTCTCCTCGATTTCTCAGATTCCTTTCTCGCATTTCCTCCCACCCATAACCTGACTCTCCTGTCTCCGCTATCATGCATTTACTTTCTCTTTAGTACTTTAGAAGTGCAAAATATTTTCATAACACAAGAGATTAACTCAGTCTTACATACGAGCATTGCCATTTGTAAAACGTTAACGAGTCAAAAGGTTCCCAGTTTCTACGAAATGTTCAGACTGTAATCACCATTTAGTCTCACAGCGCATTTTTGCGCAAGCCATTCGCTCTGGACACGTTGCAGTGCAGGTGGATCTTTAAATCGTTATTATAAATCGCAACGTGACAATAGTCGCAAAAGCAGATGAATTTCTGGGCCACTTCAGACTTTTTTATATTGTCCTCCCAGTCCCAATGGGCCTCCTCCTCGGGTGTGATGCCGAACAGCTGCACCTGCCGCTGTTTGTCAGCTGCTTTGAACTCGCCGGGCGGCGTCACCTCCTTGACTGCGTTGGCGTTCTTTTCAACCTTGAGAATTTAATGTTAGATTGCATACATAAAGTTCTGACAGAAATTTTATTTCAGCGAATAAATTGAAACTAAAGACCCGTTCCCGATACCCACACCTTGCGCGCTCCTCCTGCCCCTCCCGACACCCCACCTCCACGCGCTCCCCTGCCCCTCTCGACCACCCATCTCCACGCGCCCCCCTGCCACTCCCGACACCCACCTCAACGCGCCCCCTGCCCCTCCCGACACTCACCTCCACGCGCCCCTGCCCCTCCCGACACTCACCTCCACACGCCCCCTGCCCCTCCCGACACTCACCTCCACACGCCCCCTGCCCCTCCCGACACTCACCTCCACACGCCCCCTGCCCCTCCCGACACTCACCTCCACACGCCCCCTGCCCCTCACGACACCCACCTCCACGCGCCCCCTGCCCCTCCCGACACCCACCTCCACGCACTCCCCCTGCCCCTCCCGAAACCTCACGCGCTGCCATGCCTCTCTGCCCCTCTCAACACCCACCTCCACGTGCTCCCCTGCCCCTCCCGACACCCACCTCACACGCTGCCCCTCTGCCCCTCCCGACACCTATCTCATGCCCTGACCCTCAGTCACATCGCAATTGCATCGCAAACTCACCCACTCCCTGAAGATATACGAAGCTTTCTCTTCCGGGTTATCTTTGGCCGCTGGCGTACCAGATTTCGACTGGACGAGTTGCAGGCATCTGGCAGCAATTTCCGGATGAACGGATTCGATAATTAAATCGTTGGCCGCCTGAGGTATGGCAGAGATTAGCTGCTGACAGCGGACCCATTTCTGAAATTTAAATTAGCCATATTTTAACCTTTCGTATACTTGAAATTGTTGCCACCCTAAACAACACCGTTCCTGCCACTCACGTTGCTCCGTCCCTCGTAGAAGCCCAGCATGAGCAGTGTGGCTTTGACCGCCTTGAATTCCCATTTTGGCGGCCTCGGGTAGCTGCGCAGCTGAGCCAGTTGATCTCTGGTCAAATTTCCCATAGGAACCTTTCGACCCAAAGGGCTTGCACTCCGGTTTTGGCTCTGGTTTTGGCTCTGGCTTTGGCTTCGGTTTTGGCTCTGGCTTTGGCTCTGGTTTTGAAACTGGTTGTGACTCCGGTTTTGGCTCTGGTTTTCACTCTGGTTTTCACTCTCGATTTGGTGCTGATGCGTGTTTGAGCTTTGGTCCGCACTCTGAGTCTGGTTCTGGATTTGGCGATTGAGATGACTTTGAGTCTGGTTTTTTAGACACCTGTAGTAACAATATGCTTTCATAGATTAACAGTAAGTGTAAGTGTAACTCGCGATAGACCAGGACTGGTTTTTGAAACTTCACTTTTCGTCAGCTGGTTTCAATTCTTAATAATATTTAATAATCAAAAACTTTTAATAATAATAATAATAATGATGATGATGATGATGATGATGATGATGATGATGATGATGATGATGATGACAATGCTGATGACAGAGAAACACATGGCTTTCCCTAGACTAAGGAAAGACAGACTGAGGCAGACAAACCACAGGACACCTACCACAGGACAGTGCACAATGTAGGTGGCCAGTCGAGCCCAGCCGCTGCCTCCATACTTCTTTTTAATTCGAACTGTCAGAGCGAACTTGCCAGCGCAAGGTGACCGAAACACAACCCGGACAATGTCCGATGGTGCAGGACCAAGCCGGTCGCAGCGAATGATTCTGCCATGTTTCAACCTGTTGGATGCCGGCGCATCAGAACTCGACAAGCACCTGCTGGCGATGCTGACCTTGGCATCGAATTCTAAATCTCGAAGCAGCTCGGCGTCAGGCACTCTGCAATATCCATTCCAATCGGCACTTTGTACGGGTGTACGACGAGCTGTTGAAAAGTTTGCACGTCCAAAATTTTAAAATAAATTACCTGAAAAGAATCTCAACTCGGCCTTCCTCTTCAGCTAGAATGACATTTTTCAGATAGTTGAGCGGCTCCACCTGCCAGCAGTGCGGCATGGCCTGCTCAGAGCCGGCAAAATAGTGCGGCATCTGCTCGAACTGCTCGAACTTGATCGGCTTCTTCAACAGCTGCCAGCTCCTATCGTCCGGGTAGTGGCTCATTACCAGCTTCTCGGGATCAGTTAGAAAGAAAAACTCGTTGCGGCCGAACTTCTCCTCAATCTGAGGGGTCTCACTGGCTGTCAGGGTCTGGGACAACTCGCCATCTTTGTCCAGCTCGCGGTATCTGCCAGTGCGGCTGCTGAATACCGACGAGGCAGCCCAGTGGACGTCAACCAGTCGCCATTCTCCGCTCACGAAGCAGGCGTGCCAAGGATTTACCGATCGTCTGACATGGAAGCCAACTTTGGAGTCTGCAGACTTCTTCCAGCCTTCGATTCGTTCTATTGGTACGCCTCCGGCTCTGAAATATTTTCCTGCGTTTGCTATACTTTCATTACTATGGGAAAAGGCTCACTAAGTCACTCTTGGTTAGTGCACCGCTACGCTAAATGAACCGTCAAGTCGCAGCACTGATGCACAAAGGGACTAAAGAATATGTACAAGTTGCGTGATCACGCAAAAATTTACTCCATTTTATGGAGGTGCGATCGAGCCTCAAGACTCTCAGTGCACTGGTCCGCTAAGACACTGGTCTGCTAAGACACTGGTCTACTAAGACAATGGTCTGCTAAGACACTGGTCTACTAAGACACTGATCAACTAAGACACAGGTTTACTAAGACACTGGTCTACTAAGACACTGATCAACTAAGACACTGGTTTACTAAGACACTGGTCTACTAAGACACTGATCAACTAAGACACAGGTTTACTGAGACACTGGTCTACGAGGACACTGGTTTACTAAGACGCTGGTCTACTGAGACACTGGTTTACTAAGACACTGGTTTACTAAGACACTGGTCTACTGAGACACTGGTTTACTAAGACACTGGTCTACTAAGACACTGGTTTACTAAGACACTGGTCTACTAAGACACTGGTTTACTAAGACACTGGTTTACTAAGACACTGGTCTACTAAGACACTGGTCTACTAAGACACTGGTCTACTAAGACACTGGTCTACTAAGACACTGGTTTACTAAGACGCTGGTCTACGAGGACACTGGTTTACTAAGACGCTGGTCTACTAAGACACTGGTCTACTAAGACACTGGTTTACTAAGACACTGGTCTACTAAGACACTGGTCTACTAAGACACTGGTTTACTAAGACACTGGTCTACTAAGACACTGGTTTACTAAGACACAGGTCTACTAAGACACTGGTTTACTAAGACACTGGTTTACTAAGACACTGGTCTACTAAGACACTGGTTTACTAAGACACTGGTCTACTAAGACACTGGTCTACTAAGACACTGGTTTACTAAGACACTGGTCTACTAAGACACTGGTTTACTAAGACACTGGTCTACTAAGACACTGATCAACTAAGACACTGGTCTGCTAAGAGGCTAATCTACTAGGTTTCACTCCCAATGCGATAGTCTCTTTTCTAAAATAAAAATTTAGCACTTTCAAGGCACTCTCGCATCAAATCGTACATACAGGCTTCACGTGCTCTTCTTCAACAATCTTTACACACAATTTGCTACAAAAATTAATTTCCTTAACAAACTGAATGACTGAACCTGAACTCTTCAGAATGAGCAGTCCTACCTGACCAAGTTCTCAAAAATCTCTGCATAGTTTCTCTCTCGAATAAGCGTGTACGCTGAGCTCTCTTTGTTGCGAGCTGGCAGTCCGTTGTTCCAGTCTCTGCAGGTAAACACAAAAGCAGAGCGCACTTTTTCGAGATCGCCGGTCGAATTCCGAAACAATTTCTGAGAAAGCGTCTCCCAGTCGTCCTGCCAGTTCAGTTGCACCGACTCTGCTGCCTGATCAATATCGGTGAATTTCTGAATCTGAAACAGCTCTTCTTTTCGTCTGCTACACGGAGTTGGCTGTGGCTGGTTGGCCCTCGCCGCACTCGGTTTGGCAGCTTGCAGCTGACTGTCAACCAGGCTGCGCAAAGTTGGAAATCCTTTTGGGGAACTCAAAAGATAGTTATTTAATGGAATTTCATCTCCTTCTAGCGCATAATTTTTGTAGTAGTCTAGTACTTGTAAAATGTTTCCTTCTGGCATATTCTTTGGAACAGAAATGAAAACACACGTGTATCATCATTCACTATAAAAATGCGAAACTAAGGCATAACATGGAAAGCAAGCGTTTTGTTATACATGGTAATTTAACGTATTTCAGTTTTTAGTATAGGAAAATACTCATAGCTCCAGTTACAACAAAGTTATTAATATTATAACGGTATTGTTTTTATATATGTTGGTTAAAATTATTAAAGATGAAAATGATATTCTAACTCCGTTTAAATATTTTAGCTCTTTGAATTAGAAAATCTATTTTAAAAGCCTATTTAAAATTTTTAAGTTAAGAAAACAATAAGCTAAAGTCCTTAATTTTTAGGACTATGCTTTAGGTCTTAAAATAAGTAATACAATAAGAGGATGAAAATGCAATACAAAATTTGAAATAAAAAGAGGCAAAACAAGCCAACCCAAAAATTGGAAAGAGTACAATCTAATTGTATCTGATTGCACGTGACTAGTTTGCAACACATATTCACCCCTAAGAACTCTAATAATCAGCCTTAAAAACAGCATTTCGAAATTATAAATGCATATACTATATTTACTTGTAGCAAGTAGCAAATGTAAATTCTAAAATATAATCAACAAAACGACAACGTGAATTGCTTAAGTTTTATTTTTGCTAATATCAGCTAAGTGGTGCGGTGCTTTGAAACATAGTAATAGTATATCTTACTAGAGCGTTATGGACAAGCATACAAATATTAGAGATTTAGTATATTTAGATATTATAGTAAAAAACTACTCTGGGTGAGAACGGGAAGTAGGTATAAAATTAATAACAGTGAATCAGTGACCTGTTTCACGACATGCGGTACCATTTCAAAGTGTTAATAACACTGACTTGCCTGTTAATGTGCTCCTACGTCAATTTGCCGCGGATAACCTTAGTTGCAAAAAGACAAACAAAAATTTCAACGTTGTTGAACTTTTTTGTAGATTGTCGCTCTAGCAAAAATATTTAAACTACTAAATAGCGAAAATCTTTTAGATTCTTTTGAAATATTGATTGGAGTCTTTGGCACTGCTCTACACATTCGAATATTAGACAGAAGGAAACGGAATCTTAATTAAATATTTACTTTCAATTCAATAGTTTTTGATTAAAAAAATATGCATCTAAACATGCGCTAATTCAAATGCTTTGGCTAAAACTTGCTGTATATAAAAACGACTTAGCTCACTATATAGCAGCAGAAATTCCTAGAGAAAAGAAAAAAAAAACATAACAGCAACTAATTTACAACTGGATATCCAAACTTAAGATCCCAGGCAGTCAAAGGATTTAAAGGCAACGTGCAGAATATTTGTAGTAATATCTAAGCTTTCTATCACTACATGGACATAAATTTACTTTTAAACAATCTTATATTGGATTTGTCGATTCACGGGATGAGTCAATCCAAGGACCACTAGAAGTTACCTACAACGGTAACTTCTAGTGGTCCTTGAGTCAATCATTTCAAAGTTTGTTTTCCTTTGTTTTTCTAGCAGTCGCTAACGTCCATTTACTAAATTGGTTAGGAGTGTCATCAGGCGAAACGGGTGGTAGGGGTAACTTAAGAAACATTTAAATAATTAATTTAACAGTGGAGACTCTAGGTTGCCAGCAGACAGATTGCGGATGAGGGATGATCAGCTTAAGAACTGCTCAGAGAAGCTGGAGCAACCAAGCATTGTGGTTAAAAGTGGGCTAGTATAGAAAACTTGCATGTTTTATTTACGCGAAGTCCTGAACTGTCCTGGCCCCAGCTACCCTTGATCCGTTCTTGATCGGGACTCAGCCTTAATCTCGCATCACAAATTAAATCTGGGTTCTTCTGCAGGAGTGGCATTTTTATTATCGCGACGATGCAGAGAACACAGCGCTGCTCTGCAGCTTATTTTTAGACTGCGCTTAGTCATTGCTCATGGAGAGCCAGGGTTTAATACAAAGCAGTAGTGGAAAACGCAGTGCACCCGCTGGGAATAAGGCTACTAGCTATATTTCTATATGCGAAGCATGTCGCTCTCTGTGTCGCCAGCGCACTCCACTGCCTCCGCTTCGGGCTCAACATCGCCTGCTCCACCGCCGTTGTCACCGGGACGCGTCGCAGCAGAGGAGGCAGCTGCACAGAATCCCTTCCTTGATGCGTTCTTTGCGGTCGACAAGGATCGGAGCGAGTCCATCACACCGGATGAATTAGCGGCCTACATGACCAGCAGCAGCCAGTTTGAGGCCAATTTTGGCGAGGTTTGTAGCTTCCAGTGTTTCCAATGCTTTGTGTACTTATTCACACGGTGATCCGGACTCCGGTATTTAAGGGTTTAAACTGATCTAACAGATCTTATGTTGGTATCAAGGTAGGTAAAATGGTCGCTGAAATGTTATTTAGCTGCATTCATCAGACTCGCAGATAGTATTGAGTAATAGTTACACACAAACATCCAAGTCATGGCATTTACCGAATTCGCTTTTTCAGAAATGGATGAAGCTATTTGATGAGAACGATGACGGCGCGATTACACTGGACGAATACTGCAACGTTCTGGGGCTCAATCCGAAGCAAGCGTAAGACTGTATACTGTTTTTCATGATTCAATTGAACTTTTTATTCTTTAGAGCACATATTGCTGCGTCATCATTAGCTCGCAAAACCCAACTTCGTGCAATGCGTCGAATGAACTCGTGGTAACGCACGAAAGCAACCCATCGCATTTTCCTAAAATAGGCGAATCTACCGACTCAACCAGCTCAAGGCCGAGTGTCTGAGGAATAACCGGCTGCCGGAGGACGTCACCGTCATCGCCTCCAGCATGGGCCTAGAGATGCAGGTGGACCTGACTGAAATATTTCGCGACGCCCAGAGACGCGGCAAAGATGAGAAAGATGTCGCTGGCCGGCTGAAGCAGCAGCTGGACGGCCAGTTCGGCAAGCTTTGGCACGTTGTCATGGTTACGGGACAGTACTGGGCCAGCTATAGCCACGAGCCTGGGCTGTCATTTTTCTTCAAGATTGGTCGCCATATCGTCATGTGCTGGAAGACGCCTGATGTATAAAGATTGCTTAAGCGTGCCGCTCATCATTCTAAACTGCTATTGCTTCTGCTTGCAATGCCGATGAAATTTGCAGCCATTGTATTAACTATATTCCACACTCCACAGACTGACTCACGATATTCCCGTGCAGTGACGCAACGCATTAGTGTAGACTGATGAATCATCGCGCACATTTTACACCGAGAATTCTCATTCAAATATATTCTGTCACATCATTATTTCAATTACCCAACTTTTGGCTGAAATGCCCAATCCGTTGAAACCGTTTAAAACCGACTAATGGCTTATTTAACTTGGCCTTTCTTCTTCGTAGGATGCATGGACTTCTATACTTAGCATGCTAAGTATAGAAGTCCATGGTAGGATGCCTTACTTTCGCGTAGTCTATGGTCAGATTTCATGTAACTGGTCTCAAATTAAGTCCTGCCTCAAATCATCCGCAGCTAGTAGGCCCATTCGGCGTTGCTTCACTCTTTAATTGGCTTGAGCACCAGCAATCCAGTGTGTCCGCCGTTCAGGATGGCCTCATGTCTGGACTTGACGGCTCATTTGGCTTGACGGCCCATTTCTTCTTCCTCTTCGCATTGGCAGGCACTGCGGCGTCGATCTTTTCAGCAATCTGATCTTTGTTGAAGGTCGCAAATCTAGAGCATTGGAGTGCAGCACCCATCAAACTGGTCTCATTATTTGCGGCTATGTGTTTTTAGCCAGGCTATATCAGCCTCGATAAGCTCAAAAATATCTATGGCGTCCATGTCTCATTGTCGGCTGATTCTCCATGCAGGAATGGCATTCTTGCACGCTTTTGCGTGCAGGAGTGGATGTCAACGAGTATGGTAAAATTTCACTGAAAAAGCATTAGGCGAAGAAATGCATTCCTGCACGGTTTTGTGCATTGCTTCACGATGACTCCAGGGACAACTAAAACCCTCGGGACGCGAAACGAGCCAATTCATGGCAAAAAATCTGAGGGGCTCGCTTAAAAGTATTGTTCTATGGCTTTTTCAAGTCTTCTCTGCTATCAGGCATTAACGGTTAGATTAAATAGTAAAGCGAGGCAATGTCGAGTATTTAATTTAAAGAATAGGAACCAGTGATATAATTATTTACAATAAAGTAACCGCCATACCAACAAAAAACTCCAACGGCAAGAAGATAAAAGATGAAAGCAAAGATATAACTCCAACGGCAAGAAGATAAAGGATGAAAGCGAAGATGAAACTCCAACGGCAAGAAGATAGAAGCAAATACGGAACTCCAAGGACAAGACGACACAAACAGTCAGTAGCTCGTACATAAAGGAACCTGGTCCGGATCGTCGACGGCTCGACCCAGAAGGTGACGGCATCGATATCGAACGGACGGTTGTATGTACATTTCGTCAAACATATTACGCAGTTTCGCTGAGCTCCTGATAGACTAGCAAAAACTGACTGGATCACATCGGCTGCGTCGGTTTCTGTGTTAACTTCTCCTGTACCTGCTAGTTGCAGCTGCAGCGTTCGGGGATGAGGCAATGGCAATAGCTTCCGTAGGTAAGAGTAAGCCGAACTACTGATCAAGTAGAGCAATGCTGACTGTCGCACTACACCTTTTCACGTTCAATTTTGAACAAAGGCCAGTTCTAAAAAAACTAGCGGAAATTCAATTCAGACAATTCAGACTGGGGCAACAAACCCCAGTTCAAAACATTCTGCTACGGAAGCGAGGTTTAGCCATAGACAAAATTGTCCCCAGTCTGAATTGTCTGAATTGAATTTCCGCTAGTTTTTTTAGAACTGGACTTTGTTCAAAATTGAACGTGAAAAGGTGTAGTGAAATGTCATAGCGGCGATTGTTCCGATTTACTAATGTAAGGCTAAGTTGTCGAATAAAAAACTGAAGCGACGGATCCAAATCAGAGTCAGAATCTATATCATCACTGATTCTACTAACAAACGCTTCGACTTCACGTTGGGGATTGGCGTCGGAATTTTTGCACTGCACGACAACAGCATCCAGCGCTTGAGTGTCGGTTGAAATCCCAACAAGTCTCGAACCGAAATCGGTGTATGCAGTTTGAATGCACGAATCAGAAAGTTGGGTGAGACAAAAATTCGAACAGACAGGTCTCCATCTTTATCTAACGTAAACAAGTAAACGTCTTCGTTCAGAATAGCTGTGTTCAGTGCATGTCGAGATACGACATCCGAATTTTTCACCTCAGCTCGAAAACTTTCCCATGCCGGCAAAAAATCAAGCAGCTGAAAAGCGTCCATCTCATCGATGTCGCCGCACCTCGCATCAGAAAGAACACCGCGCTTTTCGGCCTGTCGGTCCTGGTCTAAAATAAGAGTAAAAATAAAAGTAAGATAATTGTGAGCGGCAAAATCGATATAGACGCTAAGTGTTGAGCAATCTTTAAGTTACGTACCTTGGTTCTGAACAAAACACGAGCTAGGAACTCCATTAAAAACAGAAGGAGGATTAATTGGCCTTTCGGTAGAGTTTTTCTTGACCATTGGAGCATCGCTTGGCCAATGCTTTACGCACACGCCCATATGGTCAGTCACTCTCTAAAATAATAAATTTTGGGTTTCAAGTTGTTTGGACGAGACTGGCATGCAGAATTGAAGCGGAATTATGCAGCAGTAATGACAGCAAATGATCTGGTTTCTTACCTGGAGAATATTTGGCAGCGCCTTTCTCCATCGCTCTCGCTCCTGTGGATCTCTGGGAAACGCAAATGTCCGTGTTCGAACGGCTTCAGAGTTGTAATTTGACGAGCACGGAAATACGCTGCACTTTCTTGGCATTTCATCAAGTGAATAAAAAATGATTCACTTGATATAGTTCAGCTTAGCTTCACTGCTGGCCGCAGCTAAAGCAATTTTAATTTGCCTGATAGCAGAGAAGACTTGAAAAAGCCATAGAACAATACTTTTAAGCGAGCCCCTCAGATTTTTTGCCATGAATTGGCTCGTTTTGCGTCCCGAGGGTTTTAGTTGTCCCTGCGATGACTCATCTAACAATGGTAGATTTATCTCTAGGTTTCGAGTGCGTAAATAGTCTATGGCACTCGTGCTAAGACTATTTACGCACTCGAAACCTAGTGATAGATTCATTGATTTATGGGCAAAGCATTCTTCTGGTTTTAGCCATAGACATAGATAGATAACGCGACTGTGCAGTAAATCCCAAGCCGTGCAGTAAATTCCATTTAAGAATGCTTGGCCATATGTCAATGGGATTCCTTCACGTTCACTCGTGCTGGTTAAATTCTATAATACCCGACAAAATTTCGTCTGTGGTCGAAAGCCCAAAAGTTGTCTGTGGCAGTCTTGGACTTTCGCTTGCACAGAAAAAACTTCGGCAGGTATTTAAAGCACGTACAGTACACGAATGTTGCTAAAACGATGAAAAAGTCAAAATCTTCTGTAATGTTTACAAAATCATATGGAATTCGACAGGTTTGAATCTGGTAGTCTCAATTGATTGATAAACTTGACTGCAAAATTTCACTTGAGATGATTTCCCATTATTTCAATGCGTTTGAAAATTCAGTTTTAAAATACTCTTTGCCCTACTTTTAGCAAAGAAGAGTGAGTTTAAAGTTCAAATTTTTGAAGTCCGAGGACGACGTGCACTCTTCTTGCGAATGCCCTTGTCTTGAAAGTCCAACGCAGAGTCCTCCTCCATCGTGACCCGAAGGATCCACCTTTGCTGAACCATGCTGGCTGGAACAAAACTGTCCACTGAGGTCGCATCCTTGATGGACTGCGTGGTCCTGACCGCCTGGAGTAAAATTGATTGATGAAGGAGTCAGGCTGCCATGCTGCACTCTCATTGTCAAGAAAAATTCCTCAAACGAACCCATTGGTAGAAGGCGAAGGCGGCAGCGCTCTGCAGGGCGATCTCGCGCTTGTCGATGCTGCCCAGAATCTCCGAACTTCGGGCGGCGATGCGCGGATCAACGAAGCGCGGCTGAAACTCCGCGACAAACTTGTTGATGCTCTTCAACAGCGGCTGGCAGCGGTGCCACTTCTGTTGGTAACGTGGAGAAGTTCACGAGTAAACAGACCCAGTGAGGGGCAGCAAAATGACTGCACAGTACAATCTATAGAACACAAGCTCTGCACTCTGTACACTACACACCGACCTAGCATTTAAAAAGCTTCTCCGCCCTCAATGCGAAATTGCGAATGAATTAAGTTGTGTCATTTTTACGATGTTTGGACATGTAATTAGGATTGCGCTCATAAAATTAACACAAAATACAAACTTCTGAACAAAAAAGCTCTACGAATATCTATAGAACTAACAGAAAATCAAGTCGTATCAAAAGATGATCATTGGGTTTGTCCGCCATCAAATGGATCATTACAAATTTTACGCTGAAAAAATGAAAACCTCTCCATTCTCCGTAATGTATTTCTTCAATAAAACAAGCCTCTCAAAAGTTCCCCGAAAATGTAGTTTCCCGCCCTTCTACTTGGGTAGTCCTTGACTCACCCGTGTGCGCTTTTCGTAGTACCCGAGCAGCAGCAGCAGCGCCTGCACCGTCCGGTGCACCGTTTCCACTGGCCGGCTGTACTGCTTCAGCTCGGACAGACTCTTCGGACTCATCTCCAGCCGGTGTGAGGGAATTCGCTTCAGCTTGTCATCTCGCTGGATGGCCTCTCTGGCGAGCCGCAGGTCCTCGCTGAACAGCGCCAGCTGCGCCTCCGTCAGCGGCTGCGACTCGGCTTCAGCCTCCAGACGGTGCACCAACGCGCGCAGGCGGTCGGTGCTGCGGGCTCGCTGAGCGTCCGCCATGGCGTCCCGAAGATCTGAGGAGGTTGGATAGAGCAGGGTTCGAAATTGTCACTCGCCAACTGAATGTAAAGGATTTACTATACATGTACAAGCTACTTTGAGTTACATATCAGAATTCAAGCACAACTGCTACTTTTTTGGTCAAAAGAAAAACAGAACCTTTTCTATTCTGTAGCGCCGTTAAAGTCTGTTGTGCCTCCTTCAGCTTTCTCGACTGACTGCCGCGCAGCTCCTTTTCGCGAGCCTCCAACGACTCAACGGCCTTGCGCACCCGAGTTAACTTTCGGTCCAACAAGGCCACGTCCAGCTCAGCAATCAAATAATTCAGCTCAGCTTTTTCCGCCGCAATCGCTTCTGTGGCCTCCTGCGCTGCAGCAGCCGCAACCGCAGCTGACTTTGCTGCCGTCTCCGCCGAAGCAGCCGCCATGCGGGCTCCCCTCTTCGCGATGGAGGCCTCGGTGGCTGACTTTGCAGCGATCTCGGTGACTGCCCTGGCAGCAGCTTCGGCTTCGTGCGACGCTGATGATGCAAACTTTGCAGCCTCGTCGGGTAGCGGAGAACCGGCGATCTCCGCATCGAAGGCTGCAGCCTCAGCCGCTTTTGAAGCCGCATCAGCTGCCGAACTGGCAGTCACTTTTTCTTCTGCTGCTGCAGCTGCAAGCGCCTGCAATTCGGCTGCCACGTCGTTCGCTGACTCAGCCGCTAATTTGGCTTTGACAGCCGCCTTCTCAGTCATTTCCGATCGATACGATGCCGCCGAGATATCCTTCGCATCAGCCGCGGTCTTTGTTTCCAGTTCCTCATCAGCAGCCGCCAATACTGCCGATTGGACTCGGCCACCGCCCTCGACACCGCGAATGCTAAAGCCGCCAACTTTGATGCCTCCATTGCTGCCGCTTTCAAAGCCGCTTTGGCTTCAGCCGCTGCTTTTGCTGCTGCTAGGCTCTGAGCTTGAGCTCTTTCTGCCGCAGCTGATTTTGCAAAAGCTTTTGCTCTTTTTTCTTCTTTCTCGTACGCCAAGGCCAGCCTTTTTGCAGCCAAATCGGCAGCAGCTCTCACCTCAGCGTGACTCTGTCAGGAAAAGGATAAAAAATACCAAAAATATTTCGAACAAATGCATTTCGAGATAAAACCGATGGCAGAACAACTTTATTAAGTACCCAAACAGGCAGCGACTCCAGTCCCTTATCGCGGCGGTGTCGGTTCTCCTGTTTCCGCTGCCGATTCTCCTCGGCCACCCGACGTCGCTCGTTTAGCTCCCGAGCTTCGCGCAGTGCCGCCGCCTTGGCCTCTGCGCTGCTCTCCGACTCAACGTCGAACTTTACAAGCTGTGTCTCAACGCCGTCGTTGACACGGGCCACCATCGTCACGCCGCCGCTCCCCGCAGTGTTCGCTCCATCGGTGTTACCCGCAGATGCCGTCACGGACCCGAACCACAACCGCGGGTCCTGCGGGTCGCGACTCAACGGCTCCCGACTGCCGCTTCGCTCATCGACCACCTCCACAGCGCCGACAGCTGTGGCGTCCTCGAAACGGAGGCGGATCGGCGTCGGCTGTCCAACGGACAGCGTGCGGTCCAGCGGCTCGATGAGCGCTCCGCCGACCGGCAGTCCGCACCGAGGCTCGGAAACGCGGATGCCGATCCGTCCAGCTGGCCCACCGCTCGCACGAAGTACGTGAAGTACGGGCGCCAGTCTCCGCCGCTCTCTCGGAACGACAGGCGTAGCAGGTAGTGGCCCGCTCTCGGGAACCGGCACCGCACCTCGAAGCCGCCGCCCTCGACGCCGCTCACTAACGAGTAGTCGCCGACCGACTCGGTCCCTCCGTCCGCTCCGATACCCAGCATCTCCGACTTCAGATCGATGCCTGCGTCGCCTTCTTCGCCTGCGCCATCAACACCGAAGCGCATCGCCAGCTCGAACTCTTCGGTTCGAACGTACGGCGTTTGGTGGCTCAGTGGCACCAGCCG
>NIVC01000766.1:20000-45222 GCA_002269645.1 Macrostomum lignano | reverse complement strand
ATACTTATTCACAAATTTAAAACAGTATAACTTTTGCACCACCTTAGGATGGATGCTTTATGTGTGTGAAGTTTTGTCTTGATTTGTTTGTCCAAGTCTGAGTTATACTGCACTTATAGACTAAATTTATGAAAAAATGCTTAAATATTGACATTATTGCTTACTATACCCATACAATTATTCAAATTTTAGAAAATGTGATTTTTGCACCACCTTAGGATGGATGCTTTATGTGTGTGAAGTTTTGTCTTGATTTGTTTGTCCAAGTCTGAGTATACTGCACTTATAGACTAAATTTATGAAAAAAAATGCTTAAATATTGACATTATTGCTTACTATACCAATACGGTTATTCAATTTTTTAAAATTATTACTTTTGCACCACCTCAGGATGGGTGCCTTATGTGTGTGAAGTTTTTTTTCAAATGATTTTCGAGGTCTGAGTTATAGTGCACTTATAGAATGAAAACTGTGCTCTCTGATAGTGGATATTTTTGTAAATTATCAAAATACTTTTTAATGAAAGGCTTTCTAAACACTAGACTATACTTTAAATAAGGCTGAAAGCATAAATGTTTGAACTAATGCTTCACTAATAAAAATATTTTCAATGAAGATTCGTTTCCATTAATTTATCAACCGGTTTATCACATGCTGTCTGAATTTGGAAATTTACAAATTCGTAATTTTTAATGTTATTTAGCCAACTTAAGCAGTGAAAAGGAACCAAATGGATATTTAGGATGTGCATTACTTCTTAAAAATACAATTGCTGCAAAAGTTTTTGCTGTGGCTAAGAAAATTGACTCTTTTTGCAAAAACTTGATTGGCTTCATTCACAAAAACGTATGATTTGACAGCGCGATAACTTCAATTTGGCATATTAAAGCTGATAACAGCTTCTTTATTAGATTTTTCCCGTATAAAACCTTTGCTTTTATTTATTTTTGTTAACAAACACTTCCTAAAAAGTCGCAGGACAGTGCAATATTTTAATAAGTTGCTGAGATTTGTTATACTACATTGAACCGAAGTTTTGAGAACGACCCCACCGGATCGTCCTGTCGCCGGATGGACTGGATACCGAATTCTTTACCTTTATTCTAAGAAAACCTTCGCCTTGCACAGTTGCATTTGCATGATAAAAAGGCTATAAGCCTATTAAAAAGCCTATAAAGGCATAGATTTTAATTTCATTGCTTTTAAACAAATAATCTAAATCGAAGTCCTTGAATAGATGAATAGATCGATGGCTTGGTTGGTATATTGCCTAGATCTATAATATATCTAGGCCTACATTAATTGATTAATATTAACTTACTTTTTGGACTTATTAAAGATCACTGAGATCAGATCAGGACCATCTTGTTGTCTTGAGCCTGGCCTGGGTACGTTGATAGTAAGGACTACTCAAGTATAAAGACAGGAAACTTCGAAAAATAAGGCCTACATTTCAAAAATATATTCTGGAAATTGTATGTAGGATTCCATCTGTTATATATATGGTTCCTGGACACTTCGTCATCCACTCTTATTATTTGACATTTCGTCATCTTACCACTTCGTCATCTACTTACTAATTTGGACACTTTGTCATCTACTCCCTGGACACTTCGTCATCCACTTTTTGTATGAAAAACTTTGCTATATGTAACATGTATACTCGTACATGCAACTACATAACTATATAAAGATAAATATTAAACATTATACATGTATCCATATACATGGAGGATGGAGCAAGGAGAAATCCATTACGTAACATCACTCTAGCTCAGATTGTATGGGGTTGTGATTCAAGGGTTAGTTAAGTCTCTGCAGGTGGAGCAAGGAGAAATCCATGGCCACATACTTTGTTGCCTCCCCTGGGTTGTAGAAGTGATAATGCCAATTTTAGGCTTTAGCAAGGAAGCAAAAATAATTATTAGAGCTTGGCAAGTTTGAACATAGAACAAAATTACAATGAGCACTAGTATCTACGTATGTACTTGTACATTAAAGTGTGCGTATGCAAACTGCATATACATTGTGTACATTGGATACCAATTATAGCGACAACAGACAAAATTGACTAATATGATTGAGTAACAATTTATAACAATAACAATCAAATAACAATTTACAGCGTTGCTAAATCTTGGGATGACGAAGTGTCTTCAAAATTTGGTCACTTCGTCATCTAGATTTACTAACATTTTTTTGATATGACAAAGCATCCAAAAACCATGGATGACGAAGTGGTAAGATGACAAAGTGTCCAGGAACCATATATATAATATAGCCTTTAGCCGTATAGGCATACTTTTGATAAAATACCAGGATGGAATTTTGTACAAAATCTTAGATGTGTTCTGTGTGCATTGACAAAAGCTTGTGCACTTGCACACATTTCTAGCAAACTTGCATAACTCTTCAATTAAAGGTTTATATATGCATAGCTTTTATTTGTTAAAGAAGCTTGCATGATTTTGTATTAAGGTAAAAAATTCATGCAACTTTTTAGTTCCAACATCTCTATGCAAAGATTCTATCCTGGATAGATAGACCTAAGACTAAGAGTTAGACCCATTGTTCATCTTTTAATTTTTTGCCTTATAGTTGAGTATCCGGATACAAAAGAATAGTGTATTAAAATATTAGGGTATAATAGTTTATATAGGCCTACGCCGCCTACAATGGTATGCTGTGTATATTTTAATATATTTTATTGTATCTCTTAAATAAAGCAAGTCACTTTCATATAAATTAATCCAAGTTTTATTATCTCAAACTATTAACAAAGTTTTGTTTAAGCCATAAGTCTTGTAGATATGCCGGCTGCATGGGAACATTTTTCAGCTGCCATGGAAGTTGCGCATGGTGTGCAACTAGCAGTTATGCTTTACATGCAGGGCCCATGAGGCATTGCAATATTAAAGGACCTTTTTATAGTTCTGTACTACTGCACTACATCATATATGGTATAGACTAGTACATGAGTTAGTCCAATTGGGCTTCACCAAGATCAGAGGGTCATGGCACTACTCTTAAGTATTGCTTTCCAAAATATCTTTTTTATAACTTCCTTGAACCTTTTCTTAGAATCCTTTCCCCAAATGACTAAGTCATTCTTAACTCTCCCAAATTTCTGAGTAATAATAGTGAACCAAGTGCTTCAAGCAGTCAAGCTATGCAAGGGTGCAAGATGGTTGTTTATTTCATAGCAAAATTTGTTTTTTTATATAGGCAAATTTTCCTATACATTTAAAACAAAACAATAATTAATGTATTTATTCAAGCAATAAAACAAAACTTATTTTTCTTAGCATTTTTGCAAAACTTTTATTTGTGAACTACAAATAAAATAATTATACATTTATAAGGCTTCTAAATTTAGAAATCTTATTCTCAATAGTTTATTCTCTTTGTCTTTAAGGCTATTACTATTATTATGTTACCATCTAGATTCTAATCTATTATTTAAAAATATATAACACAAGAATAACCACTAGCCTTAGGGCTAATTATAAATTTTGTCTCCAAATTAAAATTGTTGGAGAGATATTAAAAAGCTCAAAGCTCAATTAAAACTTAGTTTAAGTTATAAAAGCATGGTCATGTTTATTTGATTTTTTCTGCTATTCTTATTCATAATAAAATTTTCTTTACTGTTTAAAGAGAAAATATATGATAATATTTAGAATATACAAACTATTTTTAATATTTGAATAGCATAACAAATTAGTAAAAAAATGAATTTTCTAAGAGTATAAATGAAGCCTATTATATTTCAACTCTATTACAATTTACTCTATTGATGTTCATAGATCTTCTCAGTTAAAATATTAAAATTCAATTAATTTTCATTTTATATATCCTATAAATCTATCGTATCCAAGAAGTCTTTAAAGTTAAAAGATTATAAAATAACTTTATACCAATTACCCAAGATATAATAGACTTTTATATCTATCTATACTTCTATAGAAGTATAACAGCCTTATTAAATATCTTGGCCATATAATCTAATAGTGTGGATAATATATGCAATATGCTTAAAAATCCCATGGTTAGTTATGGTGTACATAAAACCAGCCAAGGCCAAGGTTTTATTGCTACAAATATCATTTGGCTAGTCTAACCAGCTAGCCTAAAAGGCTATATAATAGAGGTTAGATGGGATTGAAATCATTGACATTGGGTGGGATTAGGATCAATATTTTTTTTCTTAGGTTAAGGACTGAATAGGGTTTGGGGATTGGGATCAGATCAGGTTTTAGTATACCAACAATAGTTAATAAGTCCCTCATTTCAAGTTGTAAAGAAGAGACACAATAACAGATATAATATTAATTGACTACTATAAGAACTAATACACATAAGTAACAAAAGTAACAAGTAATAAGTTAAAACAAAATGCATTCAGGTAATCACTCATTTTGTAAATTTTCAATCAAAATATATATTCTCAATTCCTATTTTTTAGGGTTAGGATTCTAATCCCATGGGAATCCAATTTTCCTTGGATCTTGAAACTTTGGGATTGGGCTCAGGATCCTATATAATCTAAATATACTAAATCTCTAATATTTGTATGTCCATAATGCTCTAGAAGGAGCAATATCTACTATTTAGCTCACTTTAAAAATTGAAAAATAATATATTATTATTTTATAAAGTTATATTTAAAAAAAATAAAATTCACCTTTTTGCTTTTCTACAATAAAGAAAGAAAAAACTAGCTTTACTTGACTGTATACATTTTCATTATAAAAAGGTAGTTAAAGCCCATATAAAAGCCTAGATTTTAGCTATAGGGCCTACCATTGCATAAATGCCCAACCTCTAAATTTCACTTTAGCCAATTTTACTTATTTAAGCTTTTAGTCAGGTTGGCCAGTTTTTGGCACATATTATATACCAGTGTGAGAAAATACACATTTTGCTTTTTTTACGAGTTACTTCATAATTTAAATAACCTGTGATTTCATTTTTTTCCGAGTTCTAAATGGTAACTTTCTTAGGTAGGCTTATGCTTTAAGTAGTAATATGCCACAGTCAACTTGGCTTAATGACTGTATCTACCTTGGTTAATTAATTGCAGACTCTGTTGAATGTCTTCGACTTGTGTTTCACTAATTGTTGCTGATAAACTATAAACTGATAAATTGCAGTTACAGTTGTTAAATCTGCTGACCAGATTATTATTAAGAATCTAAAACTCGATGGACTCCAGACCACTGCGAGTTGAGCAGCTCACACAGGAAGAGTTGGCTCTCTACAACCTGGCTTACCTAGCTGGCACGCCATTGAATCCTCGGGTGTTGCGCAACCTCCTTGGCCTGCTCAGACTGCAGTGCTCACCTACCACCGTGTTTGGGGTGCTGCAAGCGGTGGCCAGAGAGGAAGCTAACTTGAGGCAACAACGGCAATGAATTGCTGCTTGAAAATAAATTATCGACTATATTTTTAACCTGGTGCTAAGGTTCCTTGAAGAATTATAAATTAGTTTGTAGCTTTATGACCTGAAGAAAAAAATTCAGTGAAATCCGTGTGTCTTAAAGTCCCCAGTCCCGAATCCAAGCAATCAGAATCTGTGTGTCTTGAAGTCCTCGGTCCCAAGTCCCGAATCCAAGCAATCAGAATCTGTGTGTCTTGAAGTCCTCGGTCCCGAGTCCCGAATCCAAGCAATTAGAATCCGTGTGTGTTGAAATCCTCAGTCCCGAGTCCGAAATCCAAGCAGTCAGAATCCTTGTGTCTTGAAGTCCCAGTCCCGAATCCAAGCAATTAGAATCCGTGTGTGTTGAAGTCCCAAATCCAAACAATCAGAATCCGTGTCTTGAAGTCCAGAGTCCCGAATCCAAGCAATCAGAATATGTGTGTCTTGAAGTCCCAGTCCCAAACTTAATTAGCTAGATTGAATTTTTCTTGTTAATCACATTAGTTTTGTTAATAAATGTTATTTTAAGTGTTTAATGTATAATGTTGTAAATTTGTTAAGTTTTATCAACCAACTATATGTGAAAAATTGTTCTATTTGTGTTAGTAACAGCTTTCCTAAATAAATATTGTTATTTTTATTGTAAATAAACTTATTCTGTAAATGAAATCGTTTTGAAGTCGTTGATACATATTTTACTTTTCGTTTGGTAGTAGTCATGGTAGTTTGCTACATGAAGTTATTAACTTTGAAAAATCAATTTTTCTCATTTTGAAGCTAGGATTAGGATTTTTGGGATGTACAGTTGCCATGGGTATGTGATGTCACGATGTGTGTCTGTGTGTAAAGAGGGTTCAGGTAAGGTTTTAGAGTTAAGGTTTTAGGGTTCTGGTAGGGTTTTAGGGTTCAGTTGAGGTTTTAGGGTTCAGGTGGGGTTTTAGGGTTCAGGTGAGGTTTCAGGGTTCAGGTGAGATTTTAAGGTTTAGGTGAGGTTTTAGAATTCAGGTGAGGTTTTAGAATTCAGGTGAGATTTTAGGGTTCAGGTGAGGTTTTAGAATTCAGGTGAGATTTTAAGGTTCAGGTGAGGTTTCAGGGTTCAGGTAAGGTTTTGGGGTTTTAGGATTCGGGTGGAGAATAGGGTTGCAGGTGCAAACTCGCAATCTCTTACTGAATTTAATATAACAAAAATCGTCACCAATTGAACTTTGCAGGAGTGGCGACCGCCGGTGCAGCATGTCAACGACTTCGATCCGCACAGGAGCGAGTTCCTCTGCCCCTGGTTCCGCTCATTCGAGAGCCTGTCGCATCCGGGCAGCGAGTTGACCTTGCCGGATCTGCCGCCGACTCTGTTTGGCAAATTTTTCACTTTCAGCCTGACTCTGCGCCGCTCCGGATCTGGCGCCGGGCACGCGTTGCGTTGTCGATTGCGGCTGCGGCCGCGCCGGGCGCGAGTGTGGCGCCTGAGAGCCAATATAGCGCTGCGCTTTGCCAACTGTCTGGTTAGAGCGGCTTATTGGGGGTGGATTTATTGATCTTTAATTTATTTATCTAGATTCCGTAACCATAATCCAAATGTAAAAGGAATCCAGATCCTTCATTTGAAAACTAAGATCCCAAGTCCGATAATCCAAATCCCAAATCCGATAATCCAGATCCCAAATCCGATAATCCAGATCCCCAATCCGATAATCCAGATCCACAATCCGATAATCCGATAATCAAACATAAGCAGCCAAAGTCTCTCCAACGCGCCCAGGTATTGCAAGCGGAAGAGTCGCTGAGTACGGACCGGCCCTGCCTAGACCAGGCCTTGCTAATCCAATGGCCCGATCTGCGCGCCCACTGCAGCCTCCGCCTCGTGAACCGGTCCGATCGCAGTCACGAGCCCTGCTTGCCGCTGTCCCTGACGCTGCACGTTCGCTCAGCCAGCGAGACTCTCGTCCCCAGCGTGTCCGACTGCTCCGTCAGTCACCTCGTCCCCCCGCCGCCAGACGGTCCGTCTCAGCGTCTGCTCTGCCTGGACCTGCCCAAGCATCGCTTCTACGCTGATGCCGCCATGTTCCGAGCCCACAGCCGGGCTGCTGCCGCCGCTGCCTCCACGGACGCCGCTTCTGAATGCTCAAAATTCGACTCTCGACTATTGAGCCTGGCGCTGCCGGAGCCGCCGCCTCATCCGAGAGATTTGCACAGCTTCCTGTCATTGTTGCAGCCGTGCTCCGGAGTTCGAGTCAGTCTATTCTGTGTGGCCGAACTTGCTGTTCTGGCCAGGTTCTACGATGCGCCCGCTGTCCAGTCCAAGTGCGTCCGCTGCGTTCAGGTGCGCTTTTGCGTTTTTTATTTTTGAAATTGCTTCTTCTGAGGCAATGGCATAATAATTAACTCTTTGAGAATCGTCCCCAACTCTTTGAGAATCGTCCCCAACTCTTTGAAAATCGTCCCCAACTCTCTGAGAATCGTCCCCAACTCTGAGAATCGTCCTCAACTCTTTGAGAATCGTCCCCAACTCTTTGAGAATCGTCCCCAACTCTTTGAGAATCGTCCCCAACTCTGAGAATCGTCCCCAACTCTTTGAGAATCGTCCCCAACTCTTTGAGAATCGTCCCCAACTCTGAGAATCGTCCCCAACTCTTTGAGAATCGTCCCCAACTCTAAGAATCGTCTCCAACTCTTTGAGAATCGTCCCCAACTCTGAGAATCGTCCCCTACTCTTTGAGAATCGTCTCCAACCCTGAGAATCGTCTCCAACCCTGAAAATCGTCTCCAACTCTGAGAATCGTCTCCAACTCTTTGAGAATCGTCCCCAACTCTCTGAGAATCGTCCCCAACTCTGAGAATCGTCCCCAACTCTTTGAGAATCGTCCCCAACTCTGAGAATCGTCCTCAACTCTTTGAGAATCGTCTCCAACCCTGAGAAACGTCCCCAACTCTGAGAATCGTCCCCAACTCTTTGAGAATCGTCCCCAACTCTTTGAGAATCGTCCCCAACTCTGAGAATCGTCCTCAACTCTTTGAGAATCGTCTCCAACTCTGAGAATCGTCCCCAACTCTTTGAGAATCGTCCCCAACTCTGAGAATCGTCCCCAACTCTTTGAGAATCGTCCCCAACTCTGAGAATCGTCTCCAACTCTTTGAGAGTCGTCCCCAACTCTGAGAATCGTCCCCTACTCTTTGAGAATCGTCTCTAACCCTGAGAATCGTCTCCAACCTGAAAATCGTCTCCAACTCTGAGAATCGTCCCCAACTCTTTGAGAATCGTCCCCAACTCTCTGAGAATCGTCCCCAACTCTTTGAGAATCGTCCCCAACTCTTTGAGAATCGTCCCCAACTCTGAGAATCGTCCCCAACTCTGTGAGAATCGTCCCCAACTCTTTGAGAATCGTCCCCAACTCTTTGAGAATCGTCCCCAACTCTGAGAATCGTCCCCAACTCTTTGAGAATCGTCCCCAACTCTTTGAGAATCGTCCCCAACTCTGAGAATCGTCTCTAACTCTTTGAGAATCGTCCCCAACTCTTTGAGAATCGTCCCCAACTCTTTGAGAATCGTCTCCAACCCTGAGAATCGTCTCCAACCCTTAAAATCGTCTCCAACTCTGAGAATCGTCCCCAACTCTTTGAGAATCGTCCCCAACTCTTTGAGAATCTTCCCCAACTCTGAGAATCGTCCCCAACTCTTTGAGAATCGTCCCCAACTCTGAGAATCGTCCCCAACTCTTTAAGAATCGTCCCCAACTCTGAGAATCGTCCCCAACTCTTTGAGAATCGTCTCCAACTCTGAGAATCGTCTCCAACTCTGAGAATCGTCTTCAACCCTGAGAATCGTCTCCAACTCTGAGAATCGTCTCCAACCCTGAGAATCGTCTCCAACTCTGAGAATCGTCTCCAACCCTGAGAATCGTCTCCAACCCTGAGAATCGTCTCCAACTCTGAGAATCGTCTCCAACCCTGAGAATCGTCTCCAACTCTGAGAATCGTCTCCAACCCTGAGAATCGTCTCCAACTCTGAGAATCGTCTCCAACTCTGAGAATCGTCTCCAACCCTGAGAATCGTCTCCAACTCTGAGAATCGTCTCCAACTCTGAGAATCGTCTCCAACCCTGAGAATCGTCTCTAACCCTGAGAATCGTCTCTAACCCTGAGAATCGTCTCCAACCCTGAGAATCGTCTCTAACCCTGAGAATCGTCTCCAACTCTGAGAATCGTCTTCAACCCTGAGAATCGTCTCCAACTCTGAGAATCGTCTCCAACCCTGAGAATCGTCTCCAACTCTGAGAATCGTCTCCAACTCTGAGAATCGTCTCCAACCCTGAGAATCGTCTCCAACTCTGAGAATCGTCTCCAACTCTGAGACTGATAATCCCTCATCCCTCTTTTTCAGTCGGTCCTGCGCGACCCAGCGCTCCGTCGAGCCCACGGCGTTCGCCTTCTCCACGTAGCCGCCTGCTGCCTCCGCTGCCCGGAGCTGGCCGCCGAATGCCGCAACGCTTTGTCCGACAGGCCCTGGCTGGCTCTGTCGAAGGACCCAGAAATGAAGCGCCTGGATGCCCGGTCACTGCTGGACACGGCCAAGCATCTGGCCGGCGGTCGGTGCGACACCGATGCTGAAGCTTGCCAGCTGGTGCGCGACTGCGAGCTTCAAACTGAATGCCTGTGCGGCCACGGCTGCTGCTGCCTGCGACCTGCTGCTGCTGCTGATCCGGCAGCTGACGGTGAGAACTGTCGCAAGTTCAACGCCGATTCGAGACCTTCAAATTCGTCAACTGAGTCCTCAACTGATTGATGATTCCTACTGCAAATAAGCTGGATTGACGATTTGCGTGCCTTCTGTCCTGTCTGTGCTTGTTTTTTTGTAATTTTTATACGCCATTTTTTGTGCTTACAATACAGAGATCGTTTGCCTTGTTGCTTTTCACTTGCACTTTTTTAATTTAGTGTTTTTTCTCGTAGTTGCCTTTGTGGAGAAGCTGAAAGTTGGAGGTATAGCAGCCCCTGTCAGCGATCTGAGGGCAGGGGGTAGCACCCCCCCACTCAGGGATCTGATGGCAGGGGGTAGCACCCCCACTCAGGGATCTGAGGGCAGGGAGTAGCAGCCCTACTGAGGGATCTGAGGGCAGGGGGTAGCACCCCCACTCAGGGATCTGAGGGCAGTGGGTAGCACCCCCACTGAGGGATCTGAAGGCAGGGGGTAGCACCCCCACTGAGGGATCTGAGGGCAGTGGGTAGCACCCCCACTGAGGGATCTGAAGGCAGGGGGTAGCACCCCCACTGAGGGATCTGAGGGCAGAGGGTAGCACCCCCACTGAGAGATCTGAGGGCAGGGGGTAGCACCCCCACTGAGGGATCTGGGGACAGGGGGTAGCAGCCGCACTGAGGGATCTGAGGGCAGGGGGTAGCAGCCGCACTGAGGGATTTGAGGGCAGGGGGTAGCAGCCGCACTGAGGGATCTAAGGGCAGGGGGTAGCAACCCCACTGAGGGATCTGAGGGCAGGGGGTAGCAGCCGCACTGAGGGATCTGAGGGCAGGGGGTAGCAGCCGCACTGAGGGATCTGAGGGCAGGGGGTAGCAGCCGCACTGAGGGATCTGAGGGCAGGGGGTAGCAACCCCACTGAGGGATCTGAGGGCAGGGGGTAGCAGCCCTACTGAGGGATCTGGGGACAGGGGGTAGCAGCCCCACTTCTCATGGGATCTGTTATGATAGAGCAGTTACATATATGAGAAGCAGAAGAGGTCCCATAATTTCCAAGAAATTGCTTTTTTGTCTTCACGCGCTAAACTGTTCTCTGCAAATTCAACTGGTGTAGATGAATTAATTGTGTTTTTTATTTAATACTTTATCTTAGTGTTGCTTTTATTTTAAACTAATTGCTTGTAATGACTTTCTCTTTTGTTTATTCCAACCTGTAGCAGGAAATTTAGTGTTATTACTGAGTTGTTTCAATACTATTGTTTGTTTACAGTTTTTTATTTCTTTCAGGGTTTTATAACTTTGCTACCATAAATCCGTCCTGTTAGTTAAATAAACATTTTAAGGCATTACAAATTATTAACTTTAGTTCTTTGTTTGGAAATACAACTGGCTGTGTGCGTTTCTCTGGAGTGCTAAATCGTTGGAGAAGTTTTTCAACCAACGAGTCTGAAATACGGTTCCGGTTTTAACTTGCCATTATTTTCTGACGCTAAACTGAGTTTGGACAAAAACAACACAAATCTATTGCTATTTACTTTGCTGTGATACTTGCAGTAGAGTTCAATGTGTATTTTATCAAACGATCTAATTTCAATAAAATGCTTCATTTTGATCTCATTCACTCTTTCCTTAAGTGAGTTTAGAATTAGATTAGAAGAAAGTGATTTACAATCTGTGCCTTCCCCCTTGTGTCTTTGATCACTGAGAGGACTACTGCCCTCAGATCCCTCAGTGGGGATGCTACCCCCTGCCCTCAGATCCCTAAGTGGGGGTGCTACCCCCTGTCCTCAGATCCCTAAATGGGGCTGCTACCCCCTGTCCTCAGATCCGTCAGTGGGGGTGCCACCCAGTGCCTCTTAGTCTTGATCCCTCAGTGGGGGTGCCACCCAGTGCCTCTTGATCCCAAGATTTTCGAACATATATTATAAGTACTTCGAGACTTTAATTTATTGCTGCGCTAGTTTACGTGTATTTAGCTGCAGATAATGGTTATTAATCATCAATCAGCGGTTTATTATCAAACCCGTTCCCCAATTTTTTCTCATTTTGCACACGTTATGTATTATTGCTTACAAAGCGAGAATAGCTGATGAAGGATTTGAGGGAAGGGGCGGTGGCTGACCGGCAGCCCGACGGATGGACGGAGAGAGCTGATGACAAATTATTCAGAAGCGCCAGCTAGAGAGGCGCCAGCAACAGAGGCGCAATAAGCAAAGGCAACCAGCACCAGAGGCGCCATAACCAAAGGCAACCAGCACCAGAGGCGCCATAACCAGGAGACGCTAGCACCAGAGGCGCCAGCCTTAGAGGCGCCAGAACCAGAGGTGCCGTGTACTTTTGTCAACCGATTGTGATGGGGGTATTGATGCTCTCTTGCCCCTGGTAATCGGATCAGGCAGAGCCGAGTATAAAAATAAGTTCGACGTGCTGTCTCTAGCTGCATAGATCTATGGGGATGGGGCTTCTTATAGGCCAAGCCCATTTTTGGGAATGGGATAAAAAGTGACGCGGGATCGGATAGTAGGGTCGATACACCCCCCCCCCAAAAAAAAATCAGTGCGATGGCTGCAAAGTCCCACACTAGCACTAAAGTGTTTTCCTTCATCAAACTGATTTATATCTTTCGCAGCTCAGTTGCCGTTGTTGAGCTCAGCTGACTTACAAAACCACTCCTGGCCTATATATAAGCTCCTCCTATGCCTACCCTTACTTTATAGTCTTATCCCCATTTCGAGGGTTGAAGAAGTCGACCCGCTCCCCCTTTAGTCCCCCACTTCATCACCCGAGTGGCAACGGGTTGGACAGCACAGGCACAGCACAGCAAGACGGCCCCTCCCCGCGGATCTTAAATGAATCAGCTTGTGGGGAGATAGAAAGTTCGATGAGATTTCGGAAAGTTTTGGTTAAGCTGCGAGCTCGAGTCGTATTCGTAGACTTCCCCCATTTTAACAGTCTGAGTGAAGTCACATAGTGCAGAGGTCGGCAAACTCTTGTAAAGAACCGAGCGAATGACTGCGGGGCAGAGCGGGGAGAGGAGAGGAAATAGAGAAGAGAGAAGATAGATAGGAGAAAGGAATGGCCTGGGAATAAATGGGAGAGGAGACAAGAGAAGTGAGAGGAAAGAGAAAATTGAGTAGAGAGAGGAGAATAGACACCAACCTATTGCTATTGCGAAGTTTCAAATGACCCGAGGGCCGGATAGAGAGGCTTTGCGGGGCCGCATGTGGCCCGTGAGCCGGAGTTGGCCCACCCCTGACATAGTTGCAATGATATGTAATGTAAATAGGCATACATAGCATGCATGCAGATAGCTAAAGAACTGTTTAAAAGTGATATTGAGTTGCATTATTTTCTCATTCTCACTAAGTCGAAAAAGAACATGATTTACGGGCGAATTATTATGGGGCAGCAATATGCTTAGAAGATGCAGTTTACGAGCAATTATAAGCTAGTAAATGCAGCAGGAATTCCTTTATTCTGTTCCGTTGTATTGTGACTTGTGCGTTGTGTCGTTAAATGTGACGCGTCGCAAGTGACCTCTTCAGCTCCCCTTCAGTTCCCCTTCGATTCTCCCCAAAAGCTGGGTTTTCCTCAGCCGGTCCCCCTCCCCAGCCAAGCCAGAATTACTGTATATGGGCAATAAACACTGACTAAGGCTAAGGCCATTGGGGGTTTAGCCAAACATACGGCCAGTTCAGTCCAGGGGGAAAGGGTGGGGTTTAGGTAATGAATGGAAAAGCGGAGAATGTCCAGGACTCAATGTACATAGGCAGCCACCCCTCCTCCGCCAGTGGGGGTGGCAGGGGGGGTTTACCCGTCCAATCCGGCCGACCCCCCGCGGGGATAGGAATGAACTGCAAAGAGGAGAGGAAATTGAGGAAGCACCCGCATGTGCGCGCACGGCCCCTCAAGCCCTTATGACCTAAACTTGCGGGCGAACTGAAATACAAGCCTGGAAAGCCCAGTATTGAGGCAAAGCGCTTGTGCTGCAACATCTCTTACACTCGCCAGTTCTCTTCCTAACCCGTCAGTCGCTCAGTACTCGGCGCAGTTTCCCTTGCCTTATTTTGGCCTATTTCTCTCCTCCGGAACGACGCAACCCCTCCCTGCTGCAAGCGACATCTAGTGCGGACTAGGCGCATTAGTTAAAAGCGGCGTTAAGCTCTTACAACGGCTCTCTGACCGTATATTTCTCTCCCTTTTCTGTATTTGCATCCTTTGGTTTTTGCCTTGGCGATTCCCTGCCAACCTCTCCTCCTCAAGCTAGCCAGCAAGTTCGCCCTCTCGCCTCTCCAGCCTCCGTTCTCCGATAAGAAGAAAAAGGAAGGTCCAACGGCAGCTGTCTCTCCCACCGACTAATGCCCTGCCCTCTCTGTCTTCTTGGCTCTCGTCTCCCCAAAAGCCAGCCCCAACCTCTCCGGCTCAGGCTCCCACCCCAACCCGAAGCCCGGCCTAACAGAAGCGCCTTAACCGCAAGAACAGCTCGCACGCGCGCACATATATAGGCAAAATTCAGCCAGCCTTGTGCATATCTGCCGCGTCCAAAGCGAGTTTCATTGCGCGCGGCTTCGGGCTTCTACTAATTTGTACTTTTGACGTCAAGCTATCGGCATTTCGTTAATCTGCACAGACTTACGAAGCACTGGTTGTAACAGAGATTAAGAATTAAGCCAGCTATGCCGGACGAAGCGGCCAAGTTCAATATTGAATTTATAGCCAATTAATTTATTTTATATTCTTAATTAGTTTTTTATTGTCAAAGAAAGAAGATAATTCCGTCAGCTGAATTGAACAATGCCTCAGCATTGGAGCTGCACTTCCTGGACACTTTCGATTCAAATATGCGCGCTCGGATTGTTATTATTACTCGGCCGATCGGCCACTCTCGTGATCCAAGACAGTGAGTAAAAACTGCATTTGCATTTTCACTAATAATAATGTAATAATTGATAATGGGCAGATGTGCAAGCGACATTTTATAGCTGGGTGAACTGAAGCAATGCAGAGTTGAGTCTTAAGTGTCTTTCTCAAGGACACAAATTTCTCCAGACTGACAGACTCCAGTGTGACCAGGAATCGAACCCCCGACCTTCAAGTCGCAAGTCTGACACTCTAACCGCTTTCAAGTTTAATCAAATCTGAAAAACAGTGAACTGAGAATATAGGAGGGAGCCCCTAGCAACTGAGGATCTGGGAGGCTGGCCCAGCAACTGAGGATCTGGGAGGCTGGCCCAGCAACTGAGGATCTGGGAGGCTGGCCCAGCAACTGAGGATCTGGGAGGCTGGCCCAGCAACTGAGGATCTGGGAGGCTGGCCCAGCAACTGAGGATCTGGGAGGCTGGCCCAGCAACTGAGGATCTGGGAGGCTGGCCCAGCAACTGAGGATCTGGGAGGCTGGCCCAGCAAATGAGGATCTGGGAGGCTGGCCCAGCAACTGAGGATCTGGGAGGCTGGCCCAGCAACTGAGGATCTGGGAGGCTGGCCCAGCAACTGAGGATCTGGGAGGCTGGCCCAGCAACTGAGGATCTGGGAGGGAGCCCCTAGCAACTGAGGATCTGGGAGGGTAGCCCTATAACTGAGGATCTGGGAGACTGGTGGCTCAGCAACTGAGGATCTGTGGGGCTGGCCCAGCAACTGAGGATCTGGGAGGCTGGCCCAGCAAATAAGGATCTGGGAGGCTGGCCCAGCAACTGAGGATCTGGGAGGCTGGCCCAGCAACTGAGGATCTGGGAGGGAGCCCCTAGCAACTGAGGATCTGGGAAGCTGACCCAGCAAGTGAGGATCTGGGAGGGTAGCCCTATAACTGAGGATCTGGGAGACTGGTGGCTCAGCAACTGAGGATCTGTGGGGCTGGCCCAGCAACTGAGGATCTGGGAGGCTGGTGGCTCAGCAACTGAGGATCTGTGGGGCTGGCCCAGCAACTGAGGATCTGGGAGGCTGGCCCAGCAAATGAGGATCTGGGAGGGTAGCCCAGCAACTGAGGATCTGGGAAGCTGACCCAGCAACTGAGGATCTGGGAGGGTAGCCCTATAACTGAGGATCTGGGAGACTGGTGGCTCAGCAACTGAGGATCTGTGGGGCTGGCCCAGCAACTGAGGATCTGGGAGGCTGGTGGCTCAGCAACTGAGGATCATGGAGGGTGGACCCAGAAACCGAGGATCTGGGAGGGTGGACCCAGCAACTGAGGATCTGGGAAGCTGACCCAGCAAGTGAGGATCTGGGAGGCTGGCCCAGCAACTGAGGATCTGGGAGGGTAGCCCCTAGCAACGGAGGATCTGGGAGGGTAGCCCTATAACTGAGGATCTGGGAGACTGGTGGCTCAGCAACTGAGGATCTGTGGGGCTGGCCCAGCAACTGAGGATCTGGGAGGCTGGCCCAGCAAATGAGGATCTGGGAGGCTGGCCCAGCAACTGAGGATCTGGGAGGCTGGCCCAGCAACTGAGGATCTGGGAGGGAGCCCCTAGCAACTGAGGATCTGGGAAGCTGACCCAGCAAGTGAGGATCTGGGAGGGTAGCCCTATAACTGAGGATCTGGGAGACTGGTGGCTCAGCAACTGAGGATCTGTGGGGCTGGCCCAGCAACTGAGGATCTGGGAGGCTGGTGGCTCAGCAACTGAGGATCTGTGGGGCTGGCCCAGCAACTGAGGATCTGGGAGGCTGGCCCAGCAAATGAGGATCTGGGAGGCTGGCCCAGCAACTGAGGATCTGGGAGGCTGGCCCAGCAACTGAGGATCTGGGAGGCTGGCCCAGCAACTGAGGATCTGGGAGGCTGGCCCAGCAACTGAGGATCTGGAAGGCTGGCCCAGCAACTGAGGATCTGGGAGGCTGGCCCAGCAACTGAGGATCTGGAAGGCTGGCCCAGCAACTGAGGATCTGGGAGGGAGCCCCTAGCAACTGAGGATCTGGGAAGCTGACCCAGCAAGTGAGGATCTGGGAGGGTAGCCCTATAACTGAGGATCTGGGAGACTGGTGGCTCAGCAACTGAGGATCTGTGGGGCTGGCCCAGCAACTGAGGATCTGGGAGGCTGGTGGCTCAGCAACTGAGGATCATGGAGGGTGGACCCAGAAACCGAGGATCTGGGAGGGTGGACCCAGCAACTGAGGATCTGGGAAGCTGACCCAGCAAGTGAGGATCTGGGAGGCTGGCCCAGCAACTGAGGATCTGGGAGGGTAGCCCAATAACTGAGGATCTGGGAGACTGGTGGCTCAGCAACTGAGGATCTGGGGAGCTGGCCCAGCAACTGAGGATCTGGGGGGCTGGTGGCTCAGCAACTGAGGATCTGGGAGCCTGGCCCAGCAACTGAGGATCTGGGAGACTAGTGGCTCAGCAACTGAGGCTCTGGGGAGCTGGCCCAGCAACTGAGGATCTGGGGGGCTGGTGGCTCAGCAACTGAGGATCTGGGAGCCTGGCCCAGCAACTGAGGATCTGGGAGACTAGTGGCTCAGCAACTGAGGATCTTGGAGGCTGGACCCAGAAACTGAGGATCTGGGAGGCTGGTGGCCCAGCAAGTGAGGAACTGAGAGAGTGCAGCAGTGGCCACTAGTCGAGCAACGAAAACTTTGAATTCAATGTTTGGAATGTCAAAACAGATCTGATTGTGCATTGATTACTGATAAAAGCGTACATATGGCTAACGGGATTCCCTTCCCATCAAGGAACCCAATGCATTCATAGCGCTATACTGGGCTGTGATAAATCAAAAAGCCGGAACTGTACTGTAGCAGTTTTTTTCCGTGCCCCTTCTCTCCTTTTCCGTTTTTTTTGGTCCAGCCAAGCGGCTAAATATTAATAGGAGGAAGCAGTTGAGGACTTTGTTATGGGATCGATGTTGGATTCAAGTGGGAGGCGGAGGCAGCAACAGCAGTAACCCAACGGAACCCGAAGCCATAGTCCAAATCTGTGCCAGAAAACAGTGTAAAGCGAGAGAGTGCTAGTGCTATAGGAAGGCCTGCGTGTTGTGACGAATGAATTAGATTTACCAATTTTCCATCCTCTGCCAAAACAGGCAGGCAGGCATGAGGGATGATGAGGAAGAGAGTCTGGACTGCAGGAGACCCCCCTCCTATATACTTTTTCTGCGTCCCGCGCTCCGTGATTGACAAAATCTGGGAGACTGCACGGTAGAAGGAGCTGCTTGGCTGCCGCTTGACCGCTGCAGGAGACTGTCTTCTGCTTCAAGCGCTTGCATCTGGCAGGAGAAAAAGCAAAAGAATTAGTAAGGGACACACGCACATGCAGAGAAACCATGACAAACTTATAGTTGGCGGGCACAAAGTCGGTGAAGAATTTCCCTTCCATTCCTTCCAAGTTTCTGTAGGCCGACAGCAGCATCCCATTTTTAAAGATTCTTTAATAGAAATCTTTCTGCTTTTAGAAGCAGTTGGCAAACAGCCAGGGTGAGGTAGGTGACAAGAACAGGACCAGGTCATGTGGAAGGGGCAGAGGCGCACACACCTGTATGGCCTGTTCCAGGTTGTAATACACCACATATAGTCTGCATAATGCGCTTAAAAGCAGAATGTTGTTTGACTTTGCCTGTCTGCCTGGTGGCTTTCTTTTGGCGACGAGGCCATCACTAATGCGTTTCTGTCTAGAATGCATAGAGTGACAGTTTTCTCTCACTTTAATACACTCGATAGCTCTCTGCTCATTTACGTTAGAAAGCTTACACTATAGAGCAGCGAGTTTATACTGTATTTGTATATACACTCCTAAAATTAGCCCGATCAATTAAGTTTACGGTGATATTACGGTGACTCGCAGTAATTCGAGTATGACTTCTTGTAATCAATCGTAAGCGAAACTTTCTGATCTTTGTAAACTTGTCAGTCAGTCTGTCAGTCAGTTTGGCAACTTTGCATTAACAGAATTCAGACACAGATTGTCAAATGAACTGTCGGGTTGTCAAATGAACTGTCGGGTTGTTAAATGAACTGTCGGGTTGTCAAATGAACTGTCGGGTTGTTAAATGAACTGTCGGGTTGTCAAATGAACTGTCGGGTTGTCAAATGAACTGTCGGGTTGTCAAATGAACTGTCGGGTTGTTAAATGAACTGTCGGGTTGTCAAATGAACTGTCGGGTTGTCAAATGAACTGTCGGGTTGTCAAATGAACTGTCGGGTTGTCAAATGAACTGTCGGGTTGTCTAATGAACTGTCGGGTTGTCAAATGAACTGTCGGGTTGTCAAATGAACTGTCGGGTTGTCTAATGAACTGTTGGGTTGTCAAATGAACTGTCGGGTTGTCAAATGAACTGTTGGGTTGTCAAATGAACTGTTGGGTTGTTAAATGAACTGTCGGGTTGTTAAATGAACTGTTGGGTTGTCTAATGAACTGTCGGGTTGTCTAATGAACTGTCGGGTTGTCTAATGAACTGTTGGGTTTTCTAATGAACTGTCGGGTTGTCTAATGAACTTTTGGGTTGTTAAATGAACTGTCGGGTTGTCCTATAATCAAGCGTTAATCATTTATATATGATGTAGTTTCTAAATTAATTGCAAACTCTATATTCTAGGTATAAATTTGTCAACGGCTACTCAGCCCCGTACTGCTCAAAATACCTGACTGAGTCAGCGACTCACAGAGAGAGAGAGTGAGAGGAACTGCCTAAAGAATGGTGGTTGGTGACGTGAGGAGAGAAAGTGTATAGGGGAAGAATTTTTCTGCTTTGCTATTCAGAGAGTTGAATGAAGTTTGGGAATTCATAAAAAAGGCGATAGGGGGGAAGAGAAGATTTTGGGAATATTATGGGAGTGTGAGCTGGAAATGCTCACTAGCTCAAGGTTATACATAATGTGAGGCATTTGGTTTGCATTAATTGGTACAGTTTAAGGGTGGGGCAGAGCAGCAGCGGCTCTCCTCTCCTGACTCAAAACCCGTGAGCAGGGTTCTGAGGGGTAGAGTGAACAGTGAAGGGAGGGAGACGGAAAGCAGGGACTGAGTGGGGGGGGGAGCTTTCTCCCTTAAAACCGGCCCAGGCTTGCTTCCTCGTCGCCCAAAAAATGAACGGGGTGGAGAGCTGAAAATTATGCGAAATATGATTAATATGATTATTATTATACAACGGTAAGCAGAACTGTAAAGATATTTTTGTTATTAGGTTCCATGACAGCATGTTCTATAAAATGTGCTATGACATTACATGTCCATGTTCTATGACATGTGCTATGACATGGCATGTCCATGTTCTATTACATGTGCTATTACATGGCGTGTCCATGTTCTATGACATGTGCTATGACATGGCATGTCCATGTTCTATGACATGTGCTATGACATGGCATGTCCATGTTCTATGACATGTGCTATGACATGGCATGTCCATGTTCTATGACATGTGCTATGACATGGCATGTCCATGTTCTATGGCATGTGCTATGACATGGCATGTCCATGTTCTATGGCATGTGCTATGACACGACGTCCATGCTGTATAACATAGAATCGGACTCCATTTTATAAGTCTATTTTAGATTTAGAGAGCTCGGGTATGTCATTGTTCAACTTACTAAAACTAAACTTAATACTTCTCAGACAGATAAGAGGAACCTTTATGCTATAATTTCCTGTGCAGTAAAGCGCACTTGATTAATTGTCATAACCCGGCGCAGTGGGTTCTGGTATCTCTAATTGTGTTTTAGAAGGCCATGTAGTTGAGTTAAGTCTTTTTTTAAAACGGAATTGCGCAGCAAAGTCTGCTTTGCCTGCCCGACTGCCTCAACTGCCGCTGTTCATACTAATAGACAAATTAGAGATAGCAAAGGTTAAAGTTGCTTCCGAGTTCCTTCGGTGTGCCAGCGTATTTATGATGCTCTCTCTCTCTTCTTACAGTGGCGCCGTGAGTGCGGCAGGCTCCTTGGCTTTTATGAGTTTATTTATACCAAGGGGTCGGGGCAAACTTTTTTATTTTACCTCGAAGGCCAGATAGAGAATCTAGCGCTTGACTCCGGGGCCAGAAGAGGGGAGAGAGGAGAGGGAATAGAAGAAAAGAAGAGAGGAGAGGAGAGGAGAGACGAGACTAGACGAGTCGCGAGACAGGAGAGTAGAGGAGAGAAGAGAAGACGAGAGAATAGGAGAGAAGATACGAGAGAGGAGAGAAGCGAGTAGAGAGGAAAAGAGAGAAGAGAAGATGGGAGAGAAGAGAGGAGAGAAGAGAGAGGAGAGGAGAGGGGGGAGAGAGGAGAGAAAAAGAGGGGAGAGAGGAGAGAAGAGAGAGGAGAGGAGAGGAGAGGAGAGGAGAGGAGAGGAGAGAGGGGAGAGAGGAGAGGGAATAGAAGAAAAGAAGAGAGGAGAGGAGAGACGAGACGAGTCGCGAGACTGGAGAGTAGAGGAGAGAATAGGAGAGAAGATACGAGAGAGGAGAGAATAGGAGACGAGAGAATGGGAGAGAAGAGATCAGAGAAGAGAGAGGAGAGCAGAGCAGAGCAGAGAGAAGACACAAACCTTGAGCTGGCCGGATTGCTACTGTTAAATTTTCAAAGGACCCGAGGGCCAGATAGAGGCTTCGCTGGCCGCATGTGGCCCCTGGGCGGAAGTTAGCCGCCCACAAGCTTATACAGTAGGTGCATGGCAGGGTATACGAGAGTTAAAGACCAAGTTATGTTTAAAGTTGTAAAATTGGACATTTTCGCAAGAGTTTACTATTAAGAATGACAGTGACTGAGTCATTGCCAATTTGCATTATCTATGTGGCTGCTCACCCTTGCGGTTATGCGAGTAAGAAAAAGATAAAAACGGGTTCAAAGAGTGGCCTTACCTTCTTTCCGTGTATCGTTCCCCGGTCTCAAAGCTGTCCTTGAATTCGGGTCGCCTGCACCTTCTCAGATCCTCAGTTGCTGGGTCAGCTTCCCAGATCCTCAGTTGCTGGGCTACCCTCCCAGATCCTCAGTTGCTGAGCCAGCCTCCCAGATCCTCAGTTGCTGAGCCAGCCTCCCAGATCCTCAGTTACTGGGGCCATCCTCCCAGATCCTCAGTTACTGGGGCCAGCCTCCCAGATCCTCAGTTACTGGGGCCAGCCTCCCAGATCCTCAGTTGCTGAGCCAGCCTCCCAGATCCTCAGTTGCTGAGCCAGCCTCCCAGATCCTCAGTTGCTGAGCCAGCCTCCCAGATCCTCAGTTGCTGAGCCAGCCTCCCAGATCCTCAGTTACTGGGGCCATCCTCCCAGATCCTCAGTTACTGGGGCCAGCCTCCCAGATCCTCAGTTACTGGGGCCAGCCTCCCAGATCCTCAGTTACTTATGCTACTCCATCAATTCTTCCAAGCAGTGTTAAAGATTATCCTAATTCCGAATCCACTTTGCATTTTGTCTTGCAACTGGAACTGGAAGCCTGTTTCCTGTATAAAGTACTTCTTTGTCTGATCTGTCCTTAGTTAATTGTATTTTTTTCCTGTCTGAGTCACGGTGCGGCATAAATTCCATAATTTGAGTTTACTTATTGTGGTATTTCGGTGACTAATTCATTATATTACGGTATCCACAATAGTTCTGCATAGTAATAGTATATTATTGTTTGAACAGCGGCTCTTTGTTAATCTGCTGTCTAATTTCTAGCGAGAAAAGTTCTCACAAAGAACAAACACTGCTAGTTGCTGGTCAGCTGGAAGAGACTGGTCTTTGTTCTACAATAGAGCTTACTTCACACCATTGTGCGTTTGATGCAGTTTGCGTTGAGATGTGTTTAAAGGTGAAAAATTAAGGAGGCTGACTCACTTATTCCTTTTTTATAACACTGGCTGACTGGCAGTGACTAAACATGAGCATTGAGCAGTCTGAATTTGCCTCATTCAGTCAGTCATTCCTTCCCTCTTTCCTCTCGCTTCTCTTTCCACCCTTTCTTGCGCACCTGTCAATCAGATCTGTGCATAGTATTTAGGGCTTCTAATATAATGCTTTTCTCTGTACACGCTTCTCTTAGTAGTAACGCTACACGTATGGCAATACTGTACTTGATTTAATATCATAATTGTCAATTGTTCCTGCCTTCAAAGCATTCAAGCATTTCATTGATGGAAATGATGATTGATTGAATAGGAATGACAATCGTAACTTATTAATGTTAAGTGGGGAAATAATGGACTCTGCACTTTTATATGAGCTTGTTAGAATGTACTAATTACGGGTATTATTGATTTTTTAATGCTTAGACCGTGTGGATCGACTGTGAACTTTATAGGGCTTGAGTTAAATAATATGCAGAATATTTGCAGCATGCTGGTTTGAAATGCCGGTAATAGCTGGATCAGTAACTCCTTAAGATAGGGATAAGAATCGCAAAACAGGGTTTAGAATCCTAAAGATACAGGGATATGAATTCCAAAACAGAGATCAGAATCCCAAAGAAAGGGATAAGAATCCCAAAACAGAAATCAGAATCCCAGAACAGGGATCAGAATCCCAATTCTCAAAAGGTAGGGATATGAATCCCCAAAACAGGGATCAGAATCCCAAAACAGGGATCAGAATCCCAGAACAGGGATCAGAATCCCAAAACAAGGATCGGAATCCCAAGGATAGGGATATGAATCCTAAAACAGGGATCAGAATTCCAAAACAGGGATCAGAATCCCAAGGATAGGGATATGAATCCTAAAACAGGAATCAGAATCCCAAAACAAGGATCAGAATCCAAGGATAGGGATATGAATCCTAAAACAGGAATCAGAATCCCAAAACAAGGATCGGAATCCCAAGGATAGGGATATGAATCCTAAAACAGGGATCAGAATTCCAAAACAGGGATCAGAATCCCAAGGATAGGGATATGAATCCTAAAACAGGAATCAGAATCCCAAAACAAGGATCAGAATCCCAAGGATAGGGATATGAATCCTAAAACAGGAATCAGAATCCCAAAACAAGGATCGGAATCCCAAGGATAGGGATATGAATCCTAAAACAGGGATCAGAATTCCAAAACAGGGATCAGAATCCCAAGGATAGGGATATGAATCCTAAAACAGGAATCAGAATCCCAAAACAAGGATCAGAATCCCAAGGATAGGGATATGAATCCTAAAACAGGGATCAGAATCCCAAAACAGAGAGATCAGAATCCCAAAACCGGGAAATCAGAATCCCAAAACATGGAAATCAGAATCCCAAAACAGGGAAATCAGAATCCCAAAACAGGGAGATCAGAATCCCAAAACAGGGATCAGAATCCCAAAATAGGGATCAGAATCCCAAAACAGGGAGATCAGAATCCAAAAACAGGGATCAGAATCACAAAACAGGAATCAGATCCCCAGATCAGGGATCAGAATTTCAATAATTGCAAAACCGGGACTCCAAACGAACTCCGACACCCCTTCCCAATGACTCCAGTCCCAGACTCGAGCAGCGACAAGGACCCGGTGTCTCCGGTGTTCAGCCAGCAGCCGCCGGCGCAATTTCTGGTGTCCTCGACCACGTCCGACACCATCGTCTTCTGTCGTGCGCAGTCGACCAAGCCTCCGACATCGTCGGGATCATCGACATCAACGTCGGGCACCCCTGTGAACATCCGGTGGCGCTTCGAGAAGCTGGAGTACAATCTCCACGATGGCGGCAAATCGCGGGTGGTCGACAGCGACTATGTCGGCGCCGGGGACACCAGCTCGATGTTCAACGACCGCGGCGACGGCAGCGTCGCTATTCTGGCCGCGGCGGAGGATGCGGACTTCTTAGCTGCATCGTCGCGGCTGCCGAAGTACCGCCTGTTCTGCGAGGCCGCCGTTGCTGGGCCGGACGGCCGAGAGACTGTCGTGCACTCGAGCAAAATGCTCGTCAAGAAGGGTGAGAGACTTGGGATCTTGGGATCTGAAGTCTGGGGATCTGGAATGTTGGAATCTTGGGATCTGGAATGTTGGGATCTTGGGATCTGGAATGTTGGAATCTTGGGATCTGGAATGTTGGGATTTTGGGATCTGAAGTCTTGGGATCTGGAATGTTGGGATCTGGAATGTTGGGATCTTGGGATCTGGAATGTTGGAATCTTGGGATCTGGAATGTTGGGATTTTGGGATCTGAAGTCTTGGGATCTGGAATGTTGGGATCTGGAATGTTGGGATCTTGGGATCTGGAATGTTGGGATCTTGGGATCTGGAATGTTGGGATCTTGGGATCTGGAATGTTGGGATC
>NIVC01000766.1:0-15000 GCA_002269645.1 Macrostomum lignano | reverse complement strand
TCTTGGAATTTGAAGCCGAAATGCTAATTTATTGGAAATATGAAATTTGATATTTATGCTTTTTAAATCTCAGACGAGAAACCAAATCGTTTATGTATGCAGCCAGGCATTATAATTCAAATAACATTTTCTATAACCATTCAATCCAGTTCAAACAAATTGATCAGTCGATCGGAGAGTTCGCTGCACCCTGCAACTTTCTTCCCTGTTCTCTAAAATCTCCTCTCTCTCTTCTCTCTGCCTCCCTCAGCCCTAAAGAGAGGTGTACAGTCTATAAACAGGACCAGCCACTCAGCCAGCCACTCACTCACTCATTGTGTCGCATTTTGAGTCCCGCAGCAGTCGTCCAGCCATTGTTATTTCAGCCCTGAATAGTCATAAAAATGAATAAATTTTCTGTTCTAGGCACGGCAGGAGGATATTGCGTAATCCAGGCCACAGCTGGATTGCTCCCACTGTCCCCCTGCCGACGCACCGGATTAAAATCCTATATACTAAATATTTAATGCTAAAAAGCCCGCTAGCTCTCCACTTCTGTTTGCCTTAGCTGATCCACCATCACATCTCATTCGTGGAAGACGAAAAATAGAGGGAATAGGGAAGAGATCATATAGGGGAGAGAGGGAAGAAAAGAGAGGAGAGAGATGAGAGGGGAGAGAGAGGGAGAGAGAAGAGTGGAGAGAGAGAAGAGAGAAGAGTGGAGAGAGAGGGGAGAGAGAAGAGTGGAGAGAGAGGGAGAGAGAAGAGTGGAGAGAGAGAAGAGAGAAGAGTGGAGAGAGAGGGGAGAGAGAAGAGTGGAGAGAGAGAAGAGAGAAGAGTGGAGAGAGAGGGGAGAGAGAAGAGTGGAGAGAGAGAGGGGAGAGAGAAGAGTGGAGAGAGAGAGGGAAGAGAGAAGAGTGGAGAGAGAGGGAGAGAGAAGAGTGGAGAGAGAGAGGGAAGAGAGAAGAGTGGAGAGAGAGGGAGAGAGAAGAGTGGAGAGAGAGAAGAGAGAAGAGTGGAGAGAGAGGGGAGAGAGAGTGGAGAGAGAAGAGTGGAGAGAGAGGGAGAGAGAGAGGGAGAGAGAATAGTGGAGAGAGAGAAGAGAGAAGAGTGGAGAGAGAGGGGAGAGAGAAGAGTGGAGAGAGAGGGGAGAGAGAAGAGTGGAGAGAGAGGGGAGAGAGAAGAGTGGAGAGAGAGAGGGGAGAGAGAAGAGTGGAGAGAGAGAGGGAAGAGAGAAGAGTGGAGAGAGAGGGAGAGAGAAGAGTGGAGAGAGAGTGGAGAGAGAGGGGAGAGAGAAGAGTGGAGAGAGAGGGGAGAGAGAAGAGTGGAGAGAGAGGGAGAGAGAGGGAGAGAGAATAGTGGAGAGAGAGGGAGAGAGAAGATTGGAGAGAGAGAAGAGAGAAGAGTGGAGAGAGAGGGAGAGAGAAGAGTGGAGAGAGAGAGAGAAAAGAGAATAGGGGAGAGAGACAGAGAGAATAGAGGCAAGACAGAGGATAGAGATAAGAGGGGGAGAGAGAAGAATGGAGAGAAGATGAGAGATGAGAGGGGAGAGAGAAGAGAAGAGAGACAAGAGAGAGGATAGAGATGAGAGGGGGAGAGGAGTGGAGAGAGAGAGAGAGAGAGAGAGAGAGAGAGAGAGAGAGAGAGAGAGAGAGAGAGAGAGAGAGAGAGAGAGAGAGAAGGGAGACAAGAGAGAGGATAGAGATGAGAGGGGGAGAAAGAAGAGATTAGACGAGAGAAAAAAGAAAAAAAGGGAGAAGAGAGAAGAGAGAAGATAAGAGAGACGAGAGTAGAGAAAAGAGATGAGAGCTGAAAAACCTTGAGCGGACCAGATTGCTATTGTTTCAAAAGACCCCGAGAGCCAAAAAGAGAGGCACGGACCGGAGTTTGCGGCCACCTGTCATAATATCAATCCAGCTGGCATCTTTCAAAAAGAATCAAATAAAATACCCAAAAATCCCCCCATAGCTAGGAAACAGATAATGATTAATGATGAAGTGAACAACAGCACGCAAAGTCCCTGGCGCGCACACGCATGTAGCCATCCAGTCCAGTATCTGTGCTAAGCGGCTCGAAGTTTAGATTTTCTGCTATGCTATTCTTACCTAAGTAAGCTTCCTCTGGGAACCCGGCGTCAATGTAGGAAACTTACAGGCTGTGTGCCAGCCATTGCTGCTTCTGCTAGCTGGGTGTGGATTGCAGCTGCCTGCCTAGTTTAGTAAAAGATCAATGCGTGCCCTGACTCTCTCTCTCCATCCCTTCTGCCCTCGGCCTCTCCTTCCAGCCTCCATCATCCATTTCTGTCTCTCTGTCTCGCCCTAGCCAGCCACCCCTCCCCCCTCTCTCCACTTTCACTCTCGTCCCACTCTTGCCCTCGCCATTATAGTATGTATAGATAATAAAATACTTAGTTTAGCTGCTGCTTGCCTATATATGCTTGCGTGTGGGTGTAAGCAGTTTTTGTTTGTCTATAAGCTTATCGATCATCGTTGAACCACGCGGGGTGTTGCTGACGTTGCTGTGCTAATTTGGCGAGGTTGGCCGGCTGCTCGTGTTCGATTCGAGCATTCGACTATGCAGTTGACACTGTCTGTTTGCACTTGCCGAGGAGGGGGGTTGTCTTTAAACTGTAGGCTGTCACATGGCTGTATTTTTTAAATTGCTTGGCGAGGCTTCACGACATGTAGGCTATCTATAGAATGTCAGTGTACGTTGGATAAGTGGGGAATCCCTACAGTGTACAATTGGTTTGGCAGAGAATCCCTACAGCGTACATTGGTGATTTTCGGGGAATCCCTACAGTGTACAATTTGTTTGGCGGAGAATCCCTACAGCGTACATCGGTGATTTTCGGGGAATCCCTACAGTTTACATTTGTATTGGCAGAGAATCCCTACAGCGTACATAGGCGATTTGCGGGGAATCACTATAGTGTACATTGCTATTGGCGGAGAATCCCTGAAGCGTACATCTCTATTGGCGGGGAATCCCCATGTAGATTGGTATTATTGGAGTACGTTCGGTTTTATTGAAGTTTTCACCGCGTTTACATTGCTTAAAATATTTGAAAAGTTGTGATACAGTGCTCACCATAGTGAATAATAAAACCTAAAAACTTCACCCACAATTTTTCAGTCACCAACCTGCGCTACGTGCAGGCGCAGACGCTCTGCCACTCGGCCCCACGTGGCGGCGTTGTCATCTGCAAGACCCAGACCAGCCCGGATTTAACCGACTACTTCAACGTCACCCACTACAGATTTAACAGCACGGACAGAACTGCGACGCAGCTGAACTACTGTAAGTTGCCCGATGGAAACTGGTTCATTAATTGCGAAGTTTTTCACACTTGGCTAGCTGTAGTACTCACTACTTTACCCAATGACCAAAATACAACACCTGCGAGCCAAATACCGCGCCGATGACCTAATACCACACCAATGACCCAAATACCACACCAATGACCCAATTACCACACCATTGACCGAAATACCACACTAATGACCTAAATACCACACCAATGACCCAGATACCACACCAATGACTCAAACACCGCACCAATGACCTAAATACCACACCAATGACTCAAACATTGCAACAATGACCTAAATACCACACCAATGACTCAAATACCACACCAATGACCCAAATACCTGACCAATAACCCAAATACCACACCAATGACCCAATTACCACACTATTGACCGAAATACCACACTAATGACTCAAATACCACACCAATGACCCAAATGCCACATCAATGACTCAAATACCACAACAATGGCCCAGATACGTGACCAATGACCCAAATACCACACCAATGACCCAAATGCCCCACCAAGGACCCAATTACCACACCAATAGCCCAGATACGACACCAATGACTCAACTATCTCACAACAAAAGCTCAAATGCCACAGCAGAGTTCCACTCACGTTCAAGTTATCGCAAGGATGCAGTTTTTCAGGTTCACTCATCGATCTAGCCAGCAGTTCTCTCCGACATCTCAGACGCTCAGTCAGGCTCCCCCCTGAGTCTTCGTGAGCATTCGTTCCTCCCTTTCCCCCCTCAAGTGCCAATCAATTCTGATTGATATACCCTCAGCAAGCAAAACAGGGCTCTGAAGGTAGCATTCCATCTTGTTACGCAATCAACCTGCAATCCACACTCAGAACTGGATCGTTGAATAGCTTAAGGGAGGGATTTTAGAAATGATAAACAGAGATGATGTGAAGGGTCGCAGGTGTGCTGGTGACTGACTGCGGAATACATGCGCTCGAGTACAGATAGCAGATTGACAAAATGAGATGCATCAAGGTGTGCCATCGATGTGCTTTCAATATTCACTGCACCCTGCTCTCAGTTCTATTGTAATCTGCTCTGCTTTAATCTGCTCTACTCTACTCTATTCTAATCGGCTCTACTCCAATCTGCTCTAACTACAATCTGCTCTACTCTACTCTAATCTGCTCTAACTACAATCTGCTCTACTCTACTCTAATCTGCTATACTCTACTCCAATCTGCTCTACTCTACTCTAATCTGCTCTACTCTACTCCAATCTGCTCTACTCTACTCTAATCTGCTCTACTCTATTCTAATCTGCTCTACTCTACTCTAATCTGCTCTACTCTACTCCAATCTGCTCTACTCTACTCCGATCTGCTCTACTCTATTCTACTCTACTCTAATCGAATCTACTCTATTCTACTCTACTCTAATCGAATCTACTCTATTCTACTCTGCTCTACTCTGCTCTGCTCTGCTCTACTCTACTCTGCTCTACTCTACTCAAACTCTATCTATTCCCTCCAACCCCCCAACGTCACCCATCCGCAGCGTTCTTCCAAACCAAGTACGCCATATTCGAGAACGGCTACAACTCTCTGCACATTCTACACGTGGACGAAAAAGACGTAAAATTCAGGTACAGCGCCGAGGTGTCCCTGACCGAAGGCGCCAAAACGGTGTTCACAGCCAAGTCCATGCCAACCCCGATTCAACTGTTGCCAACATCCAGCTCATTTGAGAAGCCGACAACAGTTCGAACTGTGCGAACGGCGCACGAGATTCGCAGCGGCCTGGTGGTGCTGCTGCCCTGCTACCTCAAGGGGGCGGGCGGGGAGCTCGGAGCGGGGCGCAAGTACAGCTGGAGGAAGAACGGCCTGCCGCTGAGGGTCAGCGAGATCCCCTATAGCGAGCAGACTTTTGCTTTTGTTAGGGAAGACGTCGGTAGTCTTCGTATTCGAGATCCCAGGCGCTCGGATGCCGGGGTGTACACCTGCTCCTTTGGCGACACCCTGCTGGAGAATGTCACGCTGGACTTGTACTGTGAGTGCACTGGCCGGTCTGGAGGGCTGCGGGGAGAGTAGAGGAGCACCGAGGAGAGTAGAGGGGAGAGAGTAGATTAAACTACGAGCTCATAGAGTAGGTATATGACGGAAATAGAGTGTATTTGGGAGATTAAATGTAGAGTAGAGTGGGTAAGAGAGAGAGTAGAGTGGGTGAGGGAGAGAGTAGAGTGGAGTGGGTGAGAGAGAGAGTAGAGTGGGTAAGGGAGAGGGTAGAGTGGGTGAAGAAGAGAGTAGAGTGGATGAGGAAGAGAGTAGAGTGGGTGAGAGAGAAGGTAGAGTGGGTGAGAGAGAATGGGTGAGAGAGAGTAGAGTGGGTAAGGGAGAGGGTAGAGTGGGTGAGGAAGAGAGTAGAGTGAATGAGGAAGAGAGTAGAGTGGGTGAGAGAGAGGGTAGAGTGGGTGAGAGGGAGTGGGTGAGAGAGAGTGGGTGAGAGAGAGTAGAGTGGGTGAGGGAGAGAGTAGAGTCGGTGAGAAAGAGAGTAGACTGGAGTCTGCCATCACTCGTACTCGATCAATTCAAGCTCTAGTTGGTCAACTTAGTTATTGAAACTTTCTGCGGCCCATCGCTCCAATTTTTATCAAGTTTAAAAGCAGAAGACAAGGCGGAAGCTTCTGAGTCGAAGCAAAAAATAGAAATGAATAAGTGGCTTAAAAGTTGAGTGCCTCTCTGTCGACTTGATGGAGCTGACGGTCGCAGAGTATGCAGCGGCCACTCAGCTGCCGCAGCCTCAAAGCAGACTCTTACGCAATCTTCTTATCAAGAAGAAGAAAGTTTTTTCTGTCAAAAAATCGATAATGCGGTGTTTTTCTAGTATAAGAGGGACAGATAAGAGAAATGACCAACAGACAGATATGAATAAGAGAAATGACCAACTAACAGATGAGAGAAATGACCAACAGACAGATAAGAGAAATGACCAACTGACGGACAAGAGAAATGACCAACAGACAGATAAGAGAAATGACCAACAAACAGATGAGAGAAATGACCAACATACAAATAAGAGAAATGACCAACTGACAGACAAGAGAAATGACCAACAGTTAAGAGAAATGACCAACAAACAGATAAAGGAAATGACCAACATACAAGAGTATGACCAACAGACAAGAGAAATGACCAACAAACAGATAAAGGAAATGACCAACATACAAGAGTATGACCAACAGACAAGAGAAATGACCAACAAACAGATAAAGGAAATGACCAACATACAAGAGTATGACCAACAGACAAGAGAAATGACCAACAGAAAGATAAGGGAAATGACCAACATACAAGAGTATGACCAACATACAAGAGAAATGACAAACAGAAAGATAAGGGAAATGACCAACAGACATTTTGATCATCCCCACAGCCCGCATCTCGGTGAGGACGCCGGCCAGTCCGCTGATTGTCGATTTCGGCGGCAACGTCAGTCTGGCCTGCGACGTGCAGGGCTGGCCCATAGACAGCATCAGCTGGCTGCACAATGGCCGGCCTGTGGAGGTGGACGGGACTCGAATCCGGGTGACCCGAGCACGCGAGTCCCTGGAGCGGGGACACAGCGTGCTGACCATCGCCAACGCCACGCTGAAGGACCAGGGCCCGTACCAGTGCTTTGCTGAGCGCTTCCTGCGGCCGTCCGCCCAGAAAGTGCCCTACGATTCTGCGCAGAGCACCACGGAGGTCATCATTAACAGTGAGTTGGAAATCCGGCTGTCTGTCTTGTTGTCTGTCTGTCTGTTTTAGTGTCTGTCTCAGTGTCTGTCTCAGTGTCCGTCTTAGTGTCTGTCTCAGTGTCTGTCTCAGTGCCTGTCTCAGTGTCTGTCTTAGTGTCTGTCTGAGTGTCTGTCTGAGTGTTCGTCTCAGTGTCTGTCCAGTGTCTCTTAGTGTCTGTCTCAGTGTCTGTCTTAGTGTCTCTTAGTGTCCGTCTTATTGTCTGTCTCAGTGTCTGTCTCAGTGCCTGTCTCAGTGTCTGTCTTAGTGTCTGTCTGAGTGCCTGTCTCAGTGTCTGTCTCAGTGTCTCTTAGTGTCTGTCTCAGTGTCTGTCTCAGTGCCTGTCTCAGTGTCTGTCTTAGTGTCTGTCTGAGTGCCTGTCTCAGTGTCTGTCTCAGTGTCTGTCTCAGTGTCTGTCCCAGTGTCTGTCTCAGTGTCTCAGTGTCTGTCTGTCTGTCTGTCTGTCTGAGTGTCTGTCTGTCTGTCTCAGTGTCTGTCTGTCTGTCTGAGTGTCTGTCTGTCTGTCTGAGTGTCTGTCTGTCTGTCTCAGTGTCTGTCTGTCTGTCTCAGTGTCTGTCTGTCTGTCTCAGTGTCTGTCTCAATGTCTCAATGTCTGTCTGTCTCAGTATCTGTCTCAGTGTCTGTCTCAGTGTCTGTCTGTCTGTCTGACCTAAATTATTCTATCTAACCGCCCGTCCGTCCGCCCGCAGAGATGCCGCCCCACCTAGTGGATCAGCAGCCGCCAGAGCGGTACATCCCAGTCAGCCTGCCAGGCACAGACGGCGGCCCGGTGAGCGCCAGCGGCAGCTTCTCCTGCAGATTCACCGCCGCGCCCTTGCCGCGAATTCGCATCACCCTTGATGGCAGCAGGTCGAAATTCGACGAGTTCGAGTCGCTGTCCGCGCGGGCCTTCACCAGGCAGACCAGCGCCTCGACGCGCCGCATGGATGTGACGGTGAACTTCAGTCCCACCCTGCCGGAGCACACGGGTCGGCTGATGGTCGAAGCCAGGAATGACTTCGGCGTGGCCACCTGCGAGTTTCACCTGTTTGCTGTTGCTTGTGAGTCTCTTTTGGCGCCTTTCTACAGCTATCTAGCGGCTCATTCCGCTCTCTACCAGCTCTTTCCGCCATCTAACGGCTCATTCCGCCCTCTACTGGCTCATTCCGCCCTCTGCTGGCTCATTGCGCCCTCTACTGGCTCATTCCGCCCTCTAGCGGCTCATTCCGCCTTCTACCGGCTTATTCCGCCCTGTACTGGTTCATTCCGCCCTCTATACCGGCTCGTTCCGCTTTCGAAAATCTCAATCCACCCTCTATCGGCTTTTTTCGCTCCCTACCGGCTGTTTCTGCTCTCTATCGGCTCTTTCCGCCCTCTATCGGCTTTTTCCGCTCCCTACCGGCTCTTTCCGCCGTCTATCGGCTTTTTCCGCTCCCTACCGGCTGTTTCTGCTTTCTATCGGCTCTTTCCGCCCTCTCCCCCTATCTTTTCGGCTCTTATAGTTTAGAACTAATTCAGAACTAATTCAGAACTAATTCAGGTATTAGTTTTAAAGTGAATCTAGATTTTATCTGTTGAGTCTGTTTTTTCTTATGCTAGTCTAGTCAGCCCCCGGGAAAGGCGGCACGGGTGGAGGGTGGTTGCCGTGTCTGCAATCTGGGCTGCATTTCGGAGCAGCAGGTTGATCCGCTGCCTGCCTGGCCATTAAGTGGCTGCAAGTTGTATGGAATGTTTTTTCGGTTCTCCATTTTCTCTGGCTAGCAGTCTGCGCTGGGACTGCGGTAGCCATGCCGGCCGCCGTGTAACCAGCTACGGCCATCTGCTTCGGTCACGGGGCTTTTGAGGCTCCCCTCCCGCATTTGTACTTTCCATTGGCTGACTTTTCTCTTATTGAGATAATTTCCGGGTTGTGCTTTATCAGCCTGTCTGTCGGTCTATCTGTCTGTCTGTCTGTCTGTCTGTCTGTCTGTCTGCTTATCTGTCTGTTTGTCTGTCTGCCTGCCTGCCTGTCTGTCTGTCTGTCTGTCTGTCTGTCTGTCTGTCTGTCTGTCTGTCTGTCTGTCTGTCTGTCTGTCTGTCTGTCTGCTTATCTGTCTGTTTGTCTGTCTGCCTGCCTGTCTGTCTGTCTGTCTGTCTGTCTGTCTCTGTCTGTCTGTCTGTCTGTCTCTCTATCTGTCTGTCTATCTATCTATCTATCTATCTATCTATCTATCTATCTATCTATCTACCCATCTGTGTATCCATCCATTATATCTATCTGCCTGGCTTTTGGGGGCTTTTTATATAAAATATTTTTGCAAGCTACCAGACATAAAGTTCCCAAAGAGACAATGACCCAAGCGCCCGCTGCAATTTTTGGCGAGATGCGCTGCAAGCAAAAGCTCGCAGTTTAAAAAATACTGAAATGAAATTTGCAGAAAGACACAAATTGGTTTGATTAGCAACAAATGCAATCTAAATTGGGCACGTCTGGTCAGATTTTATTGCCTTTTACGCTCGTAATCGGTTCACTTGCATTTAAGCTTCAACTGGTTACTGGTTTGTGCCGTAGTTTCAAGTAGCCTTCTGCCTCGTGTACTATGACAGGATTTTAATCACCAAAAGTATTTCTTTGCAACTGACGTCTCTGATCTTTCCATATAGTCCTTTATGATACTATGCTTACTCATACTATATAAAGAAATTTTTCCCTGTATAAACTTATTTACACTACATATCGGTAACCAATCGCTCTCCGTCCTCCGCAGCGCCCAGTCTGATCATTCGACCCTTCGAGCAGAAGACTCAGTACGCCATCAGAGACAAAAACTTTCAGCATGGACTGCAACGTCCTTGGCGGTCTTCACTCGGCGTGGACCTCGCCGTCCTGTCCAGCGCTATCCCGGTCTCTCCGGGTGACACCTACGATCTCAGGTGGGAGATGCGATCCGAGGGCGGCGCCGTTGCTTAAGCTGCGACCAACCACCGGACCAGCGTCGACGATGCCGAGCATCCCGACAGGCTGCGCATCACGGTGTTGAATCAATTGACGCCGGTCAGTACACTTGCACCGCCACTGTGAAGCAGTCCGGCGTTGCGGCGTTCGAGCCTAGGACCTTCTGCCAGCCCATCGCAGTCAACGAAACTAGAAGTGGTGAACGGAATCAGGCCGAACACGTTCAGCGATCACTTCGACCTGGAGTCCGGAATCAAAATTAGCGACGTCTGCAAGCCGGTGAACACGCCAGACGGGCCCTGGTACGCCTGTGTCGAGTTCGTGAGCTCGCGAAACGGCAGCCAAAGGATACTCGAGCCATGCCTGATGGACATGTACTCGCGTGTTCCCAGCGGCTTGTGACAGTGAGTGATTCTCCTATTTTCTTTTTTAAGTTAAGTTTGTCTATGGACTATGTTCATTTGATGTTATACGATTCGAAAAGTAAATCTTCTGTAATATATATTTTTTAAACGATATAGAAAAACTTATGAATTAACCTTGATGAATTGCTAAGAAATCCGTTTCGCAAAAAAATCAATAGATAAATTTCTGTGTGTTCAAAAACCATTGATGCTACTTCAGCTTATTCAGTAGAAAGTCAGTCTAATGCATAAAATGTGTTATAATTGCTAAGAAATCAAGTTATACTTTGTTAAGTTAATGCCATGCCGATTCCGCCGACCTCGAAATCAGTACCAGACTATCAGCAGCGGCATTGATTCGAGTGACTGCCCTGATTTCAAACCGTTTCGTTGAGGCACGCGTGCCTCAGTTTCTGCTCAGTCGACCGTCGAAACGCAACACCGAGGCTAAGATTGACATTGGCTACACGGATGACAAACCATTCGAAGGTGTTTTCATATGTCACCTAGTCAGCTGTCATGATGCGGCGTCAAGCGCGAAGCGGTGTCAAATATAAAAGTAAGCGCTTAGATTACTTAAGATCTTTAGTGTATTATACTAGCAGAGGTCCTATCGAGGTGTAACAATTTTAGTATATTGGACTAGCATGCTTTGTGTGCCCCCTTTGAGGTGTGTGACAATTTTAGTATATTGGACTAGCAGGTTGCCCCCCTTTGAGGTTGTGTACAATTTTAGTATATTGGAATAGCAGACTGCCTCCCCCTCTAGGTGTGTGACAATTTTAGTATATTGGACTAGCAGACTGGCTCCCCTCGAGTTGTGCTTTGTTTTGTTTATTTGACTAGCATATTATAGTTCTCATTAATTCATATTCTAACAAGGAAATTAGAAGATTTTTCTGAATTGGACTATTATTTCAGAGGAATACATTTTCAAGCCCGGCCATCCGCCCAACAACAAAGAGGTTGTGCTTGGCACTTCTGTTAGCGTGGGCTGCCAGCTCACCGAGGCGGGACCCGACATGCCCGGCCTGCTGTGGTATTCGCGGCCAGCTAAACTCATCAGGGGTAAGTGACAGACGAAGACCTTTCGATTTCAAGGTCCTATAATAAACACCTGAGCGCTTCCCTCCCTGTCACCAGAACGCCAAGTCCCCAGGTACAACAGTCTGAACGCACCTCAGCCCGGGTGTTCCAATTCGACAATGGCACCCTGCGAATCGCGAGATCCGGCCGGAGGACCGGCACTTCCTTTTGTGCCACGGACCTGCCGGACACATCCAAGCTCGGTCAACGACGTTCAACCCGTCGATTCGCTACCCAGCCCAGTGTGTTGCCGTTCGAGAGCAGCCGTCTAGAGCTGCACGTCGGCAGCAACCACAGCTACCGTGCGTGGTGAAAGGCGACAAGCCCTACAATGTTAGCTGGGTGGCCCGATACGAGGGCGACAACAATATCGCCTGTCTGCTTGATGCCAGCGATCGGCCGCACTACTCCAGTTACGGCTACCAGACTTCCAGATGCAGTCCCGGGTTCGTTTACGATCACAACGATCCAACAACATCCATGTACCGGCCACCGGCCACCATTGCGGTTACTGAGGCCGGTGTGCTTGAGCTGAAGAACGTCAACAGAGGTGTACACGGCCGGTACATCTGTCGGGCTCGGAATCGCTACAACAGCCAGCGCGACGCCTCGGCAGATCAGTGGCCGAGCGAGCAGCAGCTGGATGTAGTTGTCATCCAGCGGCCCGGCCAAGTGCAGGTGAACAATGTTGAGGCTGTCAAATTGGGAAACGGCTCTACCATTTATCTCACTGTGGCAATGAGGCTTTTCTCAAGTATAGTCGTGATCCCAATTTTCCCCAATTAACTTACTGAGGCAATGAGGATTTTCCCAAGTATATTTGTGATCCCTATCTTCCCCTATTGACCTACTGAGGCAATATGGGATTTCCCCAATCATCGTCCTGATCCCCATCTTCCCCTACTGAGGCAATGGGATTTCCCAATCATCGTCCTGATCCCCATCTTCCCCTATTAATCTACTGAGGCAATGGGGATTTCCCCAATCATCGTCCTGATCCCCATCTTCCCCTATTAATCTACTGAGGCAATGAGGGATTTCCCCAATCATCGTCCTGATCCCTATCTTCCCCTATTAATCTACTGAGGCAATGGGGATTTCCCAATTATAGTCGTGATCCCTATCTTCCCCTATTAACCTACTAAGGCAATGGGGATTTCCCCAATATATCGTGATCCCTATCTTCCCCTATTGACCTACTGAGGCAATGGGGATTTCCCCAATTATAGTCGTGATCCCTATCTTCCCCTATTAACCTACTAAGGCAATGGGGATTTCCCAATTATAGTTTCGTGATCCCTATCTTCCCTATTGACCTACTGAGGCAATGGGGATTTCCCCAATTATAGTCGTGATCCCTATCTTCCCCTATTGACCTACTGAGGCAATGGGGGATTTCCCCAATCATCGTCCTGATCCCCATCTTCCCCTATTAATCTACTGAGGCAATGGGGATTTCCCCAATTATCGCCGTGATCCCAATTTTCCCCTATTAACCTACTAAGGCAATGGGGATTTTCCCAATTATAGTCGTGATCCCAATTTTCCCCTATTTATCCCATTGGAGTAACTGGGATTTTTCCGAACGATAATCTGAGATTGAGCTCCAAAAACACTTCGATTTGGAACAATTCCAGAATTTCGTTACAACGGATCACGACCAGAACTCAGCACGCTGCAGTGGGAGGCCGGCAGCAATGGGCACAAGGAGATTGTTCGCTACGCCATCGCCTACCTGGAACCCACCGGTCGGCTAGCCGTACAGAATCTGTCTGTGGACCAGAAGAGCTACACCTTCAAGGGGCTGCAGCCGGCGGACGGAGTACATCTTCAACATAACGGCGTGTGAACAGTGTCGGCCCGGGACCGAGGCCAGCTGCCGGGTGTCACCAAGGAGCGGGCGCCCTCCGGCCCCGTGCAGGACCTCACTGTTATCGCCGAGGGCGCGTCGGCGCTGCGTTTGACCTGGCAAACCTCCGGAGCTGCTGAAACGAAACGACGAATGACCAACTATTCGGTGACTGTCTGGCCCGTGTCTGCAACGGCTGGCGCTAACGACTGCGAGCTCGCTGGCAGCGATGCCAAGGTAGGGAGGTGATCTTGGGTCTAGACTCTAGAGACTGCATGATCTAGAGACACTGTATATTAATCTAGAGATTGCACTGCAATCTAGAGACACTGTATAATCTAGAGACTGCATGATCTAGAGACATGTATAATCTAGAGACTTCATATAACCTATAGACTTCAAAAGCTCGAACCTTGGCGTCAATAAAACAGTATTGAATTTTTCCTATGCTTCTCTGAGTCCTCTCAGCCTCTGCATCTTCCGCACCTGCCGCAGGTGCAGTTCCGCTGCTCCGGCACCGCGGCCTTCATCGGGCCGCGCAGCGACAGCAGACCTGGCGGAGGCGCCGCCGGCTCACTCGGCCCGGCGATCTGCTTTAGCGAGCACAACCGTTGAAAGCGTTCACGAGTACCAGGTTCGGCTGACGCCGCTCAACGTCGGTTGGCGCCGGTCCACCAAACTGTGTTCGAGTGCGCACACTGAGTCCAGTAAGCCCTGATCTTATGGGACTCTTAGCGGCAGTTGCTCCGCGGCCTACCTACTAAATGTCTGCTCAAGATTTCTCCTTAATATTCTCCCCAATTCCCCTTCCGAGCGTAAGATTCTTCCTTCGATTCCTCTTAAAATGTTTCCCTAATTCCCCTGAAGAATCTCTCTCAATTCTCCTAAAGAATCTCTCCCAATTCCCCTTAAGATCTCTTCCTAATCCTCTAAGAATCTCTCCTTCCCTTAAGAATTCTCTCCAATTCCCCAAAGAATATCTTCAATTCCCCTTAAGGAATCTCCCGATTCCTCTAAGTTTCTCCCCAATTCCCTAGAATCTCCCCGAATTCCTCTTCGAATTCCTAACTTCCCTAAAATCTCCCCCAATTCCCCTATTAGAATTCTCCCAATTCCCCCTAAGAATCTCTCCTAATTTCCTAAGAATGTACCCAATTCCCTAAGAATCTCTCCCAATTCACCCTTAAGATCTTCCCAATTCCCCCTAAGAATCTCTCCTAATTCCCTAAGAATCTCCCAATTCCCGTAAGAATCTCTCCAATTCACTTTAAGAATCTTCCCAATTCCCCATAAGAATCTCTCCTAATTCCCTTTAAGAATCTTCCCAATTCCTCCATAAGAATCTCTCCAATTCACTTTAAGAATCCCCAATTCCCCATAAGAATCTCTCCTAATTCCCTTTAAGAATCTCCCCAATTCCCCATAAGAATCTCTCCCAATTCACTTTAAGAATCTTCCCCAATTCCCCATAAGAATCTCTCCTAATTCCCTTTAAGAATCTTCCCCAATTCCCCATAAGAATCTCTCCTAATTCCCTTTAAGAATCGCCCTAACTTCCCCTAAACATCTCCCCCAATCCCCCTTAAGAATCTTCCCCAATTCCCCCCTAAGAATCTCTCCTAATTCCCTAAAGAATGTACCCAATTCCTCTTAAGAATCTCTCCCAATTCACTTTAAGTTCTCCCCCGTAAT
>NIVC01000765.1:122500-127330 GCA_002269645.1 Macrostomum lignano | reverse complement strand
CCCTATTAATCTACTGAGGCAATGAGGGATTTCCCCAATCATCGTCCTGATCCCTATCTTCCCCTATTAATCTACTGAGGCAATGGGGATTTCCCCAATTATAGTCGTGATCCCTATCTTCCCTATTAACCTACTAAGGCAATGGGGATTTCCCCAATTATAGTCATGATCCCTATCTTCCCTATTGACCTACTGAGGCAATGGGGATTTCCCCAATTATAGTCGTGATCCCTATCTTCCCCTATTAACCTACTAAGGCAATGGGGATTTCCCCAATTATAGTCGTGATCCCTATCTTCCCCTATTGACCTACTGAGGCAATGGGGATTTCCCCAATTATAGTCGTGATCCCTATCTTCCCCTATTGACCTACTGAGGCAATGGGGGATTTCCCCAATCATCGTCCTGATCCCCATCTTCCCCTATTAATCTACTGAGGCAATGGGGATTTCCCCAATTATCGCCGTGATCCCAATTTTCCCCTATTAACCTACTAAGGCAATGGGGATTTTCCCAATTATAGTCGTGATCCCAATTTTCCCCTATTTATCCCATTGGAGTAACTGGGATTTTCCGAACGATAATCGAGATTGAGCTCCAAAAACACTTCGATTTGGAACAATTCCAGAATTTCGTTACAACGGATCACGACCAGAACTCAGCCACGCTGCAGTGGGAGGCACCGGCCAGCAATGGGCACAAGGAGATTGTTCGCTACGCCATCGCCTACCTGGAACCCACCGGTCGGCTAGCCGTACAGAATCTGTCTGTGGACCAGAAGAGCTACACCTTCAAGGGGCTGCAGCCGGGGACGGAGTACATCTTCAACATAACGGCGGTGAACAGTGTCGGCCCGGGACCCGAGGCCAGCTGCCGGGTGGTCACCAAGGAGCGGGCGCCCTCCGGCCCCGTGCAGGACCTCACTGTTATCGCCGAGGGCGCGTCGGCGCTGCGTTTGACCTGGCAACCTCCGGAGCTGCTGAAACGAAACGGACGAATGACCAACTATTCGGTGACTGTCTGGCCCGTGTCTGCAACGGCTGGCGCTAACGACTGCGAGCTCGCTGGCAGCGATGCCAAGGTAGGGAGGTGATCTTGGTCTAGACTCTAGAGACTGCATGATCTAGAGACACTGTATAATCTAGAGACTGCATGATCTAGAGACACTGTATAATCTAGAGACTGCATGATCTAGAGACACTGTATAATCTAGAGACTGCATGATCTAGAGACACTGTATAATCTAGAGACTGCATGATCTAGAGACACTGTATAATCTAGAGACTGCATGATCTAGAGACTTTATAATCTAGAGACTTCATATAACCTATAGACTTCAAAAGCTCGAACCTTGGCGTCAATAAAACAGTATTGACATTTTTCCTATGCTTCTCTGAGTCCTCTCAGCCTCTGCATCTTCCGCACCTGCCGCAGGTGCAGTTCCGCTGCCCCGGCACCGCGGCCTTCATCGGGCCGCGCAGCGACAGCAGACCTGGCGGAGGCGCCGCCGGCTCACTCGGCCCGGCGATCTGCTTTAGCGAGCACAACCCGTTGAAAGCGTTCACGAGTACCAGGTTCGGCTGACGCCGCTCAACGCGGTTGGCGCCGGTCCACCAAACTGTGTTCGAGTGCGCACACTGGAGTCCAGTAAGCCCCTGATCTATGGGGACTCTTAGCGGCAGTTGCTCCGCGGCCTACCTACTAAATGTCTGCTCAAGATTTCCCTTAATATTCTCCCCCAATTCCCCTTCGAGCGTAAGATTCTCCTTCGATTCCTCTTAAAATGTTTCCCTAATTCCCCTGAAGAATCTCTCTCAATTCCCTAAAGAATCTCTCCCAATTCCCCTTAAGAATCTCTCCTAATTCCCCTTAAGAATCTCTCCCAATTCCCCTTAAGAATCTCCCAATTCCCCTTAAGAATATCTTCTAATTCCCCTTAAGAATCTCCCCAATTCCCTTAAGAATCTCTAATTCCCCAATCTTAAGATTCTCCCCCAATTCCCCTAAGAATCTCCCCGAATTCCCCTTAAGAATCGCCCTAACTTCCCCTAAACATCTCCCCCAATTCCCCTTAAGAATCTTCCCCAATTCCCCCTAAGAATCTCTCCTAATTCCCTAAAGAATGTACCCAATTCCTCTTAAGAATCTCTCCCAATTCACTTTAAGAATCTTCCCCAATTCCCCATAAGAATCTCTCCTAATTCCCTTTAAGAATCTTCTCCAATTCCCCATAAGAATCTCTCTCAATTCACTTTAAGAATCTTCCCCAATTCCCCATAAGAATCTCTCCTAATTCCCTTTAAGAATCTTCCCCAATTCCCCATAAGAATCTCTCCCAATTCACTTTAAGAATCTTCCCCAATTCCCCATAAGAATCTCTCCTAATTCCCTTTAAGAATCTTCCCCAATTCCCCATAAGAATCTCTCCTAATTCCCTTTAAGAATCGCCCTAACTTCCCCTAAACATCTCCCCCAATCCCCCTTAAGAATCTTCCCCAATTCCCCCTAAGAATCTCTCCTAATTCCCTAAAGAATGTACCCAATTCCTCTTAAGAATCTCTCCCAATTCACTTTAAGGTTCTCCCCCCGTAATTCCCCTAAGAATCTCCCCGAATTCCCCTTAAGAATCGCCCTAAATTCCCCTTAAGATTATCCCCCAATTCCCCTTAGGAATCCCCCTAAATTCCTAGACATACATGTACGAGCAGATCCCACCGCTGCAGCGGGTAAATCGACATGTACGAGTATATATATGCAAAATGAATTTCAAATTTCAGCTCCCAGATCGCCGCCGGCAAGTCCGAGATGCGAAGCGAAGTCCAATTCGCAGATTTTGGTGTCGTGGCGAGCCCCGGACCCCAGCAGCGTGAACGGCATCGCTAAGGACTATCAGATTCAGTACATGCCAGCTCAGGACGCCATTGAGCAGAGTGAGTACCTGCTTTTCTTACAGCCTAATTCTCCCATATGGGGAGCAGTGCAGCTCAGTAGTAGACGTGTCAAAGTGGTCCCAGGTTCGATTCCGTGTCTGGTACGTGACCGCTCACGAGGGCCAGCCCCCAAGACACGCAGGGAGTGTACCTGATATACTAATGACAATCTAAAAAAAATTAATGACAATCTAATGGCAAGCTAATCATAAACTGATGACAAGCTAATGACAATCTAATAAAAATCTAATGACAAACTAATCACAATCTAATGACAATCTAATGACAAGCCAATGACAAGCCAATGACAATCTAATGACAAGCTAATGACAATCTAATGACAAGCCAATGACAATCTAATGACAATCTAATGACAAGCTAATGACAATCTAACAGAAATCTAATGACAATCTAATGACAAGCTAATCATTAGCTAATCATAAACTAATGACAAGCTAATGACAATCCAATAAAAATCTAATGACAAACTAATCACAATCTAATGACAATCTAATGACAATCTAATGACAAGCCAATGACAATCTAATGACAAGCTAATGACAATCTAATGACAAGCCAATGACAATCTAATGACAATCTAATGACAAGCTAATGACAAGCTAATCATAAACTAATGACAAGCTAATGACAATCTAATAAAAATCTAATGACAAATTAATCACAATCTAATGACAAGCCAATGACAAGTTAATGACAATCTAATGACAATCTAATGAAGAACTAATCACAATCTAATCACAAGCAACGCTGTCTCTCACACAGACGAAACCCTCGCCAAAGAAGAGACATCGGAAGGCTCCGAGCACCTCGTCAGCGGCCTGCAGATGTACACCAACTATTCATTCACTGTCACGGTAGCCAACAGCAAAGGACGGTCAGCGCCAACCAGCAGGATTTTCTGTCGCACCCAGTCCGCTCCGCCGGATCCGCCTCTCGACGTGCGCGCCTACGGCGTGAACGCCACCCACGCTGTGCTGGCCTGGCGCCAGACTGAGGCGCCAAACGGCCGCCTGAAAGGCTACAAAATAAAGTACACCTGCTCGGATAAAACCGCCTCGGAGATTGATCACCCCCTTCCAGCTGGCGGGCCGGTGTCTCACTATGAGCACCAGCTCATCGGCGGCCTGTCAGTCAATGCGCAATGCGAGTTCAGTGTGGCAGCCGAAAATGACAATTTTTTGGGACGCTATTCGCGACGGGAGTTGCTATTTGTCTCTGAAACCCGTGAGTTTGTTTTGTTTGTTTGGTCGAAATGAAAGAAAACGGCCCTTTTCAGGGCAGATGGCAATGACAAAGTGTTGTATGGAAGACGAGGCCTTTTAGAGAAAAATTGTTATCGAAAACACTTAGCATTTTCTCGATACTTTACTGACAGTAGAAAGAACTAAATTTACAAGTAAAAAAATAAACTTTTATTAACTATTCTACTTATAGTAGAGATAAAAGGAATATACGTTAAATATTGAAAATTATCTAAATTTGCTACATAAACTACTGGTAATAAGGATTTTGGTTTTTTAATTTGCAAATTTCAGCCCGACTGCAAGTTGTGTCATTCCGGCAGGACTTTCTGGTTACCCAGAGCGCCCGCCTAGTGCTCGATTGCTATATTGTGGGCCACGGTAACACCAGCCCCAGGTGGACCATGCCAACTGTGGAGTAAGTGCTGAGAAACTGGTCTTTTTTAATGAAATCTTAGCATTGCTTTTTAGCTGAAGTGAATTAAAAATTACCTTTGAACAAATTTTAGCTCGCCTCGCACCGAACGGCTTCCCAATGGTTCGCTTGTTATTACTGGTCTTCGCAATATCGGCGGTCCGCACAGGTATAAATGCAGCGACACGGACGACACGTCCTCAGTTACCTACAATGTTCAGGT
>NIVC01000765.1:62500-117500 GCA_002269645.1 Macrostomum lignano | reverse complement strand
TGCATCAAATTTGCCTGCTGAATATTGCACATTAATTGATCTAATAATTAATTATGCTAACTAAATTACAGCTACATAGCATATAAAATTATATATAGCTTTCTATGTCTAGGGTTCCGCATACTACTACTAGTAGGGAATAGACATTTTCTCTATACTTGTGTTGTACAAAAATGCCCATCATACTACTCATAACTGTTTCTCAGCTCTGTTTCTCAGTTGCAAAAATTTAGAAACTTTTTTATCAGCAGCCTACAATCTGCCTCAGCCTACAGATGCTACTGCCTACTGTTAGTAGGCGAAATTGCCTATGCCCCGAATAAATTCATCCCTCATCAAGCTAATTTTACTACTTCCAATTTTGTAATTTAATTAATAATAAGCCTTTCTAATTCTATTTCTAACTTGTTCAGTAGCGTGATGCGAATATTGTTAACGAATTTTGTTTCTATTGTACAGAATTTCAACGCAAGCTAAATTAGCGAATGTTGATGCCATTGTGATGCCATTATCAGGGTCGGCCTGCACACTATATATGTATATGCATATATAAATCTAAGCCTATCTTTTGTCTATTATATATATATATATATTATTAATATTTGCCTGATAGCTTTTCTCATGCGTTCGTTAACAATTTTTATAAAGCAGTATTTTTGCAATTGTAAATCAGTAGTATGTGCAGTAAATATTCACTTTGTATGTTGCTGGTTGGAAATCTTCTGCAGCTTAATAATGTGTTGAAAATGAAAAGGCAAAAATTTGAAATTTGATTTTTCTGTCTTTGTGGCTTCATCGCGGGAAACTGTGTGCAGTCCTGCAGCTCTCGACACAATTTGCTTATTTGTTCACTATTTTCTTAACGCCTAGGCCCGATGTTCATATATTCAATATAATTCAATATTGATGTTGCTGAAGCTGTGTGAAAACCTGAGGATTCTATCTGCTATTAATATGCTCTGTTGAATCACTAATAAACCGAGGCTGCTTTTAAAAGGCATAAAAAGTTGCATTGATTGAATCCTTGAACACGGCAGAGCTGCTCTCGGATCAACTACTGGCTTTGCGGACTCAGATTTTTTGGGTGTCTGCTTTTTTGATGACAGTTTTGATGGGTGCAGAGGGAGAGGAGAGAGGGGGTGAAGAAAAAGAACGTCCCTCCCCCCAGTAAAAGCTATGGGGGACATGCCAATGCTTTGTCCCCCCACCACCACCCCACATTGTGACCTGTTGTGTTGTTATCAATAATTTTTCTTCACGGCGCAAAAATAGCGCCAAAAGGAGTATCTACGGCGCCAAAATGAGTCCCCAGCTGTGGCGCCAAAATGAGTGCCTGCGGCGCCAAAAATGAACGCTGACAGCACGATTCTTAATACATATATTAATACGTATACATACACATACAGCACATACAGCTCATACAGCACTCGTATAATGGAAATTTAGGAATTTATAGTCATGTACATTTGAATTTCTTGATTTTGTTCACCCCCATAAAATCCATGGCGTCGCCCTTGGTACATTGCAGCACATACAGCACATACAGCACAGACAGTACACATGTATAGCACAGACAGTACATACGTACACATACAGCACAGACAGTACATGTAAATCACTGTTATACGCCTGCATGCGACCCCACTATCCTTACCAGTTTCTAGAGGACAGCAACATCCTGATAAACGAAATTAAAAAAGTCGACAAGTACTTTACATACGTACGTGTACATGCATATACGCTCGTAGCATTACTGGATTGCTGCTTGTATTTAAGTGGGATTTTAAGGATCAGAGGAAAGTTTATTGCATAGTACCTTACAGCAATACAAAAAGTATAGAGCATACTACGTTAGAATTCTCGTATTGTAACAGTTGCACGATAAAGTACTCTACGATTTGTAGTGAGTCGCTAGTTTAGTTAGGCGCCGCACTAGTCAGCTGTTGCCCTCGCCCTCGCCCCAGGCTTCTGTCTGCCGCTGGGCAGTTGCCTGTCCCTCCTCGCCTGTCCTCCCGCCTGTCCTTTGCCCGTTTGTCTGTCTGTTTGTCCTCGCTTGCCCCTTTTGTTTCGTTTTCCCTTTTGCAGTGCCCAGACAGCTTGGTCTGGCCTGCCTCTGTTTCGTTCTCTGTCAGGCATCTCCAAATTTGGAGTGCTATCCTGTTTTCCGGTCCCACGGTCACGAGTGCCTTCACTTGTGGGCCTTTTCCCCTTGTCATGTGAGTCAGTCACATGACAAGGCCTTCTTCCTTCTTTAGTCCAAAGTGCAATGATTTCATCATTGTACGCTGGGCTCGTGTTCATGGGGAGATCACGTGCGCCCGGACCCCCTTGCCTCCTCTGAGGCAGGACCCGCTTGTTTGTTGCTAAAAATAGTAACAGAGTCACTCATGACTCTCAGCGGGGGTCTTTCGTGCTATGGTGCAATCGATCCTCTATAAATGCAGCCCCTCTCATGGCTTGGCTCAGACAAGCCTTTCCAGAACCCTTTTCTGCCGACCCTTTGCCTCTCTGCCATTAAAGAACTCTGAACGCGCCCGTTAAACTTAAACTCCAAGACTCCCGACTTTGCGCGTGACTGCCTTTGATTGCTCCTGCTATCAATTAGCAGGCCAGTTCGGATCGCCCGAAGCTAGCACTTTCGCTCTCACCCCGCACCAGCCCGGCAATGACTGCTGACGGTGGGCACCTCTGCGCGAGAACTGCTAAATCTGCACGAAGTGCGAGTCTCTTTCTCTCGTCTTAGTTATTTGCTTCTACGAGCTCAGCACCTCACCGAAGGCTGCGACTCTGCGAAGCTGGTGGCAGCACTACCAACGCTACTAGATCAACCCGGAGACTTCCCAGAAGAGCTCGCAAGGTAGGCAGCTCACGTGATTGATTGGGAAGTAGCGACAGGAAACCACCAAGTACTTCAGATTGCTAAAGGAAACAGACATTCTTATGTTTGTGCACAATTAAAAACTTCTGAGTTCGTCTACTGACGAGTAGAAGGTAAAGAATGTGTGACGGGTGAAGAAAGGACTCTAGAGTGCAAGATTGAGATCAGGCCAGCTGATGAAGTCTAGCGGCCGACAGCTGCACTAAGCAACTCAATTAAAAATCAGACACTCAAAAGTCTTCATCGAGTAAAGAATGATCAGATTGCTAGCCGAGCCTTTAAGGTAATAGTAAAGCCCCTGTGTGTTGGGATACTCTTTGTAGACTGCGTTCGGGTCAATGAATGCACACCAGCCGTACCACCACCCAGCCTGCCTTTCCTGTGCGCAGCTTCCACCGCTCCAGTTGTCGTTGTCGGAGTCCGGAGTGCTGAACTGCCAGTTGTTCGGCGAGAAGTTCGCTTCAGTCCGCTGTCCGACACTCGACCTGCTCGCGTCCAGAGGTCCCATCGAGCACCTGTACTTGTCGCTCGCTGGACCAACAGAGAACGGAGCATTCTCAGCCCAGTACCAGGTGCCGTTCCAGTCGCTGAACTCCCAGCGGACTCTCCACACTCCAGTGGCGGTGAGCTGGTGGAGCTGCTCCAGTCCCATCCAGTAGTTGAGACTCTCGCCCTGACCGAATCCGCTCGCGTAGTCCGCCCAGTTCCGGTTGAAGCTAATGGAGCCGTCGACTCTGTGCTGGAAGGTGTCCAGCACTTCACCGGCTTCCTCATCTGCAATGGGCGATGCGGTGCTGCATTTTGTGCACGCATATTGATGCGGTGCTGCATTTCGTGCACGCATATTGATGCGGTGCTGCATTTCGTGCACGCATATTGATGCTCTGCTTTCTGCAAAGTGCAGAAGCCGCAAAGCAAAGCCCAGCTCACTCACCCACAGCTGAGGCAGGCTGGAGTCGCTGGCGTGCCGGCACTTCCTGCAGGCGTCCATCGCTCCCCGATCGCACGCCAGCAGCGAGCAGGAGCCCAAGGCCGCGTCGAAGCGGACGGCTTCCGCGTTCTCAGCAGAAGTCACGCAGTGAATGTCGTTGACCGCCAGCTTCACCGCCAGCACCCGGTACTCGGCGAGGTCGCCTCGCTGGAGACTCCAGCAGGACTTCTCAGCCGTGGCAGCCGCTGCCATGACAATCCAGATGATGAGCAGAGAGAGCATTGTGCCGTTGGTAGCAGTTGGCTTTGAGTCCGCAGCTTTTACTTCGTGTGATGATGTTCTGGGAGGCTCTGCAATCCGCTGCGATGCCTTAAAACACTGGGGAGTGAAATTCTATTTACCTGGCTCATTGCCTAGCAACAATGAGCGGCTCAAGCGGATGAGGGGAGAGGACTCAAAGGGGATTTTAATTTTTTGAATTTTTAGCTTTAAATTGATTGCTAATGGATTCCACTTAGTAAAATTGAGCGTACGAATTAGAGAGGCAAGCGTAGAAAGCATTTGTTCTGACGCGAAAGTGACTTCTGCATTGTGTTCTGTCTAGAGCCTCAACTCCTACTACTGAAGACGGCTTGGGAGCACAGAACTGTATATGTTCTGTGCTTGCGAGCCCAATGATATATATGGTTTATAAAGCATTTTTGCCCTAGACACTTGGTATTAACGGGAAATATGTGATGTATCCACCACTTAAAAGTAGAAACAGCGTAACAGGGAAAGCGGGGTCAAGGGGGCGCTTTAAGAAAGTTGAGACAATTTTAAAAAAAATGATTTGATGTCTATGGTCTATAGCAGAATTTCTATACCGTATTCTGCAGATTCAGACATGCGGTGAATGTTTCAGACAATCCTCTCTATGTAGCCAAGTGAGCAGTTAGAAACAGCGTTTTAATATTGTCTTTGGGCGAGTGAAATAAACCGTTTATTTGCACCGATGCAAATAAATGAAATTTACACTGAGACCATAGACGTTCGCCCGTGGCAAGTGGGGGATAAATATTAATTTTTCAGGTAAAGTTGCTCGCTTGGCAATTAGGATGAAGAGAAGAGCGAAAATCAACATTCATTTAGTTAACCGACGCATTTCGCACTACAGTGTGCATCTTCAGGTTTACCATATTATTTTGAGCGAGAGAAACGTGTAGAGATCGGAAGTGAATAAATACGAAATTTTTGGGATGTAAATTTAATCAATATTTTAATATTTGTTAGTCCATAAATCGAGAGGCAAAGTCCAGGGACGCTTTATTAGCAATGCAGCCAGCAGTACAGAATGTACAGCCAGTTCCCCCTCCCTCAGAACACATGGAGAACATGGCCCGCGCCACTGTGATGGAGTTCAGTGTTGAGGTTGGAGGAATGCGCTTTAATGTACAGCGCTTCAAGCATCTGCAGTTTGGAGTCAAATTAATGAGCATTGGTCAATGACTTTGAAGCGCTCTTCGGGTTTGCAGTTGGAGCGACTATTACACTCTAAGATATGGTTTTGGATAGCCGACGGTTCTAGAAGAAAATTGACCGCTTCTTCGACGCTCTTAACTCCACACACACTAACATCCAGTTCACTTCTGAGGTTGCTTCCGACCAGAGGCCGTTCATTGACCTCGACATTGATTTTAACTGCGGAACCCTCTCCACCAAAGTTTTTCTCCACCAAAGCACGTTTACCAATCTCACCTTAACTTTAATGCTTTGTGCCCAAGGCAGTGGAAATCCGGTCTGATCAGATGTCTGCTCCACAGAGCTTTCACTGTCTGCAACACCTGGACCAACTTTGCCCAAGAAGTGAATTTTCTGACCAAATTTTTTCAACAAAATGGTTATTCTCGTGCGTTTATCCATACTCACATTCACAAATTCGTCTCTAAGAAATTCGTCAATCAGCCTAGCGCTAAAGCTGATCGCATCGATCTCAACGAACCAACTCTTGTCCTGCCTTTCTTTGGCTATCCTTCTCAACTCTTCACAAATAAAATCTGCGAATTATTTCGCAACTCGCTTAATTGCAACATCCGCGTCATCTTTCGTTCTGCTAAGGTTGGCAACTTTCTCGGTCAGTTAGAGTCACGTGTTCCCTGTGCTCTTCGTGCTGGTGTCGTTTATCAGTTCAGCTGCTCTGATGACCAGAGCGTCTCCTACGTGGGGAAGACAAAAAGGCACCTGCACACTAGAATCAGGGAGCACTGGCTGAAACCGTCGGCTATCCAAAACCATCTCTTAGAGTGTAATAGTTGCTCCAACTGCAAACCCGAAGAGCGCTTCAAAGTCATTGACCAATGCTCATTTGACTCCAAACTGCAGATACTTAAAGCGCTGGGGGGTCTTTCTCGAAATTTGCGTAAGTTCTATGGAAAGTTCGATCTTAAGTTAGAACTTTACGCTCTGCGTAAGATCAATACTAAGACAGTTTCTTAAAACTCGCTTAGACTTTGCGTGACTTACGCAATTCGTAAGTCTAGTTGGGTCGATAAAATTTTGTCTATGGGAGAGAAGGCAAAAATCGAATCTAAAATGCTATTTTTAGTATTATGGATTTCTTGCTTTATATTTTCCCCTAACAGTAGTAGGAATTGGGCACCTGTTTTATTTTTTGCGGAAAAGATTGAGACTTGACAAAGACTTCGTCAAATTCTTCTTAGAGCTTTTTTATGTGACTCGTAAAAAAGAAAAAGCCTTGGTTAAAACTAGGAAAGTTAAACTTGCGCCAGTCTCTGATGAGAATGAAGTTGGGGGCTCATGTCTACTTACGCTTGGTCTCGACCAGGCGCAGATTTACGATCGATATTAAGTAGGACCATAGACTTACTCTCTTTTCGAGAAACTGTCTTTTGCGTAAAGTTACGAGCTCGTAAAGTTGCGATTGATCGTACCTCGTGTCAAGTTGCGAGCCTTTCGAGCAAACCATAAGTGCTTCCTCCCTAACTTACGTCTATGGCACACCGTAAGTCGCTTTCGAGAAAGACCCCCCTGGACGGTAAACTCGAAAATTATGGTGGTGACAAGGACAACTTGATAACTCAGGACCGGAAACGAGCCAATTCATGGCGAAAAAAGTATGAGGCTCGTTTAAAAGCATTGTTCTATGGCCCATCCAAAGCTACGAAAGCGAAGAAAGCTGAGCTAAAATTGAGTTCTTCGCATGCACTTGCAATTGAGAGAGAGAACTTTTATTCTCGCTGAAACTAAATATCATGCCGAGAAAATGCAGCGTTGTCTATGGTTGTGCAAACTACAATCGTAACCGTGATCGGAATGTTGCAGTATTTTTGTTTCCTAAGGATGCAACTGAACGAGAGGCTTGGCGACTGTCTCTGCCTAATCAACTGACGGTAAGACTTTCTTCAAATGTGCTTTGTGAATCAGATTTAGCCTGGCCACATGAATTCATTAACAATTTTGTTGTTGTTTAGACCGTGACAGACTACATGGGCGTGTGTGCTAAGCACTGGCCTCAAGATGCACCAATGATAAAAAAGGGAAGAAATGAAAGGCCGCTACATCCACCATCAGTTTTCGACGGAGTCCCGCAGTCCTGCCTCGTTCAAACACAAGGTTTGTGAAGTTCTACTGCTTTAATTCAAATATTCGAGCGTATTTGCACTCCATCAAATAGGGTCGAAACGAAACACTCAGATGCGTGCTTGGATATTGCAGTGCAGGTATTGGATATTGAACTTGGATGGAAATAACGATTGCTGAGGCTTTGCTTGCCTCTGTTTCGGATGCTTCATTTCGCTGCGATCACCGTCATGTGCTTTGCGAGTGCGGAAATTGTTTGCTGCCGTTGGCGAGTTTTACTTCCCTGAAGCAGATGTTCACTATTTATCATAGTCAGCTCTTGTCCCGTTCTGAGATTGTTATTTTCCTCTCTATTTGTAGTTCAGATGAAGAAAGAATCGTAAATTTTTCTCGAGTTTCCTTATACATGTGCTGCATGTACAGCTTTCCCATTGTGTATTTTCACGACGTTTACTTTATGTAATAAAACTATTCAACATTTAAGAAAACCGACCGTGCACCCGCTTTCTGACTGCCTATCAAAAAGTCAAATATGATACGAGTATACATTGGCAACTGAAAGCATGCGCATACGGATGGGCCATAGAACAATGCTTTTAAACGAGCCTCATACTTTTTTCGCCATGAATTGGCTCGTTTCCGGTCCTGAGTTATCAAGTTGTCCTTGGGTGGTGAAAAGAGTATGGGGCTCGTTTGAAAGCATTGGTCTATGGCCAAGCCTAACTGCAGATACGGCTACACGCGAATGTAGCACGTGAGTGCTGGAGAAGCGGATAAAGAGGCCTTGACAGAAAATATTTTTGCGGCCTAGTTGGTACTGCAAGCTTTCAATTTAATCATAGATACGGAAATCAGACTTGCGAGACTGACAATGTTCTGTCTATGGTCGACACGCGCTGGCATAGCGGAGTTCAATTTAATCCTGGGGCATCAATTTGATCATTCTAATCATATAACTTTAGATATCCTGTGCTAGAACACAAGTCGTTTACTTATCGTTGTGAAAAACTGGAAACAGAACTACACAATAAACAAATGAACACTTCAGCACTGGATGTCGTCGAGTCGAAAAATTGTTTAGATGACTGACTGTCCGGCGATGCAGGCTGGAATAAACCTCAACATAAACTTCGCTCGAATAAACTTCATCGGACTATCGCCGCACTCTTAAGCGGTTGCAATCAGACCGTACTTCTCATCGCTAATCTTGTTTTACTGACCGCGGTGTACTTGGGGTGGCTGGCTAGTCGATGTCGTAATTTGCCTGGTCGATGTCGTTATTTGCAGTTTCAAAACTCCACTCACTGCCACCCTATTCAAGCATCTCATCCGGATTACTCATTAAAACAAGCTAGTTAAAAGTAAGTTACGATGACAGTAAAAATGTGCATTGAATGCATAGAATTATCAAATTGATGCCCTAGGATTAAATTGAACTCCGCTATGCCAGCGCGTGTCGACCATAGACAGAACATTGTCAGTCTCGCAAGTCTGATTTCCGTCTGATTTCCGATTAAATTGAAAGCTTGCAGTACCAACTAGGCCGCAAAAAGGAATATTCAATGTCTAGAAAGCCTATTTAATTTCTGCTCAAACTACAATAGCAGTCATGAGAAGACGACGGTTTATTCATTCCGAATGATCTGAAAGAGCGCGAGGCATGGCGAGTTTCGTTGTCCGAATATTTTGACGGCAAGTTTTGACTCTCATTTCGAATTTACGTGATACCCTTCGAGCCATTGTGGAACTGTGTGAACGGCGGCTAGCTGGGTCCGGAGCAGCGCGTGCATTCTAATCGCTGAACTTCAGAGAGTGATCCGCTCGAAGCTGAGTTCAGTGTTTACCGCCAAATGAGTGGACGTCACACTAAGGTTTACTGCGATACACAGATGCCTAGAAGAGCTTTCAACATTTAATGAATGCTATTCCGCAATCTATCAAGCACCTACATGTATCCATGACCGAAAAGGCTTCTATTTATTATATATTGCAGGTAAGGCATGCTTTGGATATATTCATTCCAATCAGTAATGCATAATTATAACGCTCAACAAAAGATTCTGGTGCTTTTATAGGATACATCACTTTCAAGAAGGAAGTAGCCGGTGTTGACATCGTTACAGAACCAAGAACACCAGTCAGTGAATCTACAGAAATGGTTTCAAGGGGCAAGTTACGACATCTTTCCAAGTGGCTATTCGGCTTTTCCTGGTTTTTAAGGCTTGGCAGTTGAACAATGCCTTTAAACGAGCCTCATACTTTTTTCACCATGATTCTAGAGTTCACCGTTCCTAAGGAATTACGTTGTCCTTGGACTTGGACTAACGTTAACTTCTTGTCTTTCTTTATTGTAAAATAAAACATAAAAACATTGAAATCGGTTCTTTTTTGTTTAGATGCCTATCTAATTCTTGTTCTGGCCGACCATTTGTGCCGTATAATAATTCTGTAAGGCAGGTAAGTGCTAGAACGAAACGGTCTTGCAAATGCCTGGTGTAGCATGAGTCAGACCAGGCCTACGAGCTAAGGTCTGCGATCCTATACACCTGCACCCCCTCTATTCTGGTGCAGGAATGGCAGGAGAACTCTCTCCAAGCTGACTCACAAGCCGACCCAGGGGTTGACCTCCCGCATGTGTTCAAGGCAGTTCTAGGGCTGCTGGATTGACTGAGCTCCGGCGGCGGCAGCCCATCCGTGGCCTTGGCTTGGCCGCTTTGGGTACGGGCTCCGCTCCTTAGTGCACCTGTGCGTCTCAGGTACCTCTGGCCACGGCTCTGAGGAACAGGTACCACCCTCTGACCTTAACAGGGTATGCGGCCAGTCCGCAGGCTCCGGAGGCAGTCCTCCTGCTTCCCTCAAGGGCCCAGTGTAGTACCGCGCTGATGGTCCTTTGATTCGGCCTCTGGTTTTTCCAAGCCGGGCTCTTAGCCGGGGAGTTTCTCGGTTGCTAGCGGTCGGGCCGGTAAGGGCTTAAGCCACTCCCCGGTCGCTATCTTTTGGCTGGCTGTTGGGTTTGGGGTTACGGCCCAGCAGCTTCTCACCTCTAGTCCCCATCCGCCTTTCAGCGACTCATGGAGTATTCAAAGCTGCTGGAGCGCCAACCGAGGTTGGTACCGCGGCCCAGCAGGACATTCGAAACACCGGAACCTCCGATGACTCCCAGTCAGCCCCTGCCGCCACTCAGGACACTGCCGAAGTGGCTAAACAACAGGACAGCGGACCTCAGACCTCTAAAAAGAAGGCCCGTAGCATTGCTCGCTACAAAGCCTTTCTCCAGCGCAAAGCGGAGGAACGGAGGAGTGCGAAAGCCGCCTCTTCTGCTGCCTCTGAGGAGGGTGCCGGTAACTCTGCGAATCCCGCGGAGGAGCCGACATCCGACAAGGGAGCGGACCCCGCGCGCCGGTCAGAACTTCGGAAGCGTCAGGTGCCGCCGAAGCTCCTGGTGCGGTTGCCTCTTCCGTGGCTATCATGTTCACCAGCCGCCGAAACTGGAGGATCGAACCGCTTCCCTCAATTCCAAACCCGTTGCCATGGAGAAACAAACCAGATGTCTTGGCGTCACCCTCGACCACAGGTTGAGCTGGACTCCATACACCCAAACCAAAGCCCGCAAAGCTCTCGCGACTCTCGCGCAGATCTGCAGAGCTTTCGGCGCTACCTGGGGGCTCACCCCCGCCGCCTCTGGTGGATTTACACTGCCATTGTTAGCCATTGTTAGCCATCTCATTCGCCGGCTTCATCTGGAACAGTGCCCTAGAGGTGAAAGGGTTTCTTGAGGCTCTTAACAGGGTGCACGATGCGCTTGTCGAGCTATCATGAGCGCGACTCCCTCTACGCCCTTTGCTGGCATGAACTCCCTAGACAGCCCCCCTTGACCCCTTTGTCAGAGGCGAGGCAATGAAGACCACCCGCCGTCTGCTTGACGCGGGTGTCCTAATCAAGAAGCAGTTCGCTTTCAGAAAGCGGAGCCTCCGCCCGCACGGCGACCTCAGCCTGCGAGAGCTGGAAGCAGCGGGAGGCCTGCTGACCCTCTCGGACGGAATCCCATCCACGCTCTGCCCTCCGCTCAAATTCAAAACCAGCATTCCACCACGTCATGAAGCGAGGGACAACTGTGAAATCCACTGCTTCACTGACGGATCCCGAATCAACTCCGCCTCTGGCTACGGCTACTGCATCGTGTCTGGAGGGAGAACCGTGGCGACCTTCTCCCAGCGCACCGACACCTGCTCCACCGTCTTCCAGATCGAAGTTCTTGCGTGCGCATGCGTCTTACGTAATACATTGCAACGCGTGACTAATATTGTGCATCGCACTGAAGTACACTACAACAAGGTGATCCCTAAGGTGGATCCCCGGGCCACCCCGGCAACGAATTGGCCGATCGCCTGGCCAAGGCTGGCTCGACCGGTTCTTTTAGTGGTCCCCTGCCCGTGGTCCCCCCCCCAGCGCCGTTGTCACCAATCGGATCAACCAGTGGATGCAGGCCTCAAAGCACAAGGAGAGATGGGCTGTCCCCTGTCCTTCCTCCGCCCTGCGCAAGGCCCTGCTTGGACTCAACCGCAAGGACATCAGGGCGGTGACCATGGCCTCTCGAGTCATGGCTGTTTTGCCAGGCATCGTCACCTCCAGGGAAAAATCCTCAGCGAGGAATGTCCATTCTGCCTCTCCGCTGTCTAGAATACGGAGCATTTCATCTGTGAATGCCCCGCCTTTACTCAGGAAAGGCTCACCTACCTCGGCCCAAACCCGGACCTCTCCCACATTTTCAGGCCCGAGAATCATCTCTACCAGCTCGTCCGCTACCAAGAACTACCGGGCGAGCGACATTACAACTCCTGGACTCCCCAAAGGGGGACCGCGCTGCGGAAACCGTCACCACCGGATCTCCCTGCGCGCCACCGCAGCAACAGCTGCCCGTGGTCACCAGGGGTTAGCGAAATGGGCAGCAACGCCTCCTCGCTGCATCCGGATGCACGGAGCCCCCCTGCAGCTAAGTCAAGTAAGTCAAAGTAGCATTTGATTGCTGCTTGCGAATAAATGTGATTTTAAGAATCGGGGAAGGGTATTTTTCTGTATTACTTACGATAGCACAAAAAGTACTGCATTGGGTTAAAATTCTCCGCATTGGAACGGCTCTACGAAAAAAGCTTAGGTAATTACACGTTACACAATAGAGCGTTCTCTGTTGTTTCAGAGAAACTGCACGATGACTATAAGGGAAAAACAGCCAATTTTCATGCTGTGCACACTGCTAAAAACTTAGAGTGTGACGCTAAAAGTTCGTATGGCTGGTAAAAAATGACGCAATATTACAAACCTTGAAATGTAATTCTAAGCAACTCAATTAAAAATCAGACACTCAAAAGTCTTCATCGAGTAAAGAATGATCAGATTGCTAGCCGAGCCTTTAAGGTAATAGTAAAGCCCCTGTGTGTTGGGGTACTCTTTGTAGACTGCGTTCGGGTCAATGAATGCACACCAGCCGTACCACCACCCAGCCTGCCTTTCCTGTGCGCAGCTGCCACCGCTCCAGTTGTCGTTGTCGGAGTCCGGAGTGCTGAACTGCCAGTTGTTCGGCGAGAAGTTCGCTTCAGTCCGCTGTCCGACACTCGACCTGCTCGCGTCCAGAGGTCCCATCGAGCACCTGTACTTGTCGCTCGCTGGACCAACAGAGAACGGAGCATTCTCAGCCCAGTACCAGGTGCCGTTCCAGTCGCTGAACTCCCAGCGGACTCTCCACACTCCAGTGGCGGTGAGCTGGTGGAGCTGCTCCAGTCCCATCCAGTAGTTGAGACTCTCGCCCTGACCGAATCCGCTCGCGTAGTCCGCCCAGTTCCGGTTGAAGCTGATGGAGCCGTCGACTCTGTGCTGGAAGGTCGTCCAGCACTTCACCGGCTTCCTCATCTGCAATGGGCGATGCGGTGCTGCATTTTGTGCACGCATATTGATGCGGTGCTGCATTTCGTGCACGCATATTGATGCGGTGCTGCATTTCGTGCACGCATATTGATGCGGTGCTGCATTTCGTGCACGCATATTGATGCGGTGCTGCATTTCGTGCACGCATATTGATGCTCTGCTTTCTGCAAAGTGCAGAAGCCGCAAAGCAAAGCCCAGCTCACTCACCCACAGCTGAGGCAGGCTGGAGTCGCTGGCGTGCCGGCACTTCCTGCAGGCGTCCATCGCTCCCCGATCGCACGCCAGCAGCGAGCAGGAGCCCAAGGCCGCGTCGAAGCGGACGGCTTCCGCGTTCTCAGCAGAAGTCACGCAGTGAATGTCGTTGACCGCCAGCTTCACCGCCAGCACCCGGTACTCGGCGAGGTCGCCTCGCTGGAGACTCCAGCAGGACTTCTCAGCCGTGGCAGCCGCTGCCATGACAATCCAGATGATGAGCAGAGAGAGCATTGTGCCGTTGGTAGCAGTTGGCTTTGAGTCCGCAGCTTTTACTTCGTGTGATGATGTTCTGGGAGGCTCTGCAATCCGCTGCGATGCCTTAAAACACTGGGGAGTGAAATTCTATTTACCTGGCTCATTGCCTAGCAACAATGAGCGGCTCAAGCGGATGAGGGGAGAGGACTCAGAGGGGATTTAAATTTTTTGAATTTTTAGCTTTAAAATTGATTGCTAATGGATTCCACTTAGTAAAATTGAGCGTACGAATTAGAGAGGATTATTTTATACCAACTTCGTTTAAGGCAAAGCCGGCCATTGAAAACATACGTTCCCCGCAGGGCTTCAGCTCATTTCTAAGAAAGTCGAGTTTAGCTTCCTTCCACTTCAGCTGCCTATGTTTAAAACCATGACGCCTTGAGGGCCAACCTCCAAGGCACAGAGACAGTACATGTCTGACGATTGGAAATGCAGGAAAGTCAGTCCACCGTAAGTGTGGGTTGTAGCCTAGTGGTTAGGGGTTCGATTCTCGATCCCACTGGAACAATTTGTGTCCTTGAGCAAGACACTTAACTCTGCATTGCTTCAGTTCACTCAGCTGTAAAATGGGTGCCAGCATTAGCTGGGGTGATTGAGGCTGTGTGTGGCGACCCCCCAGTCCTTGGACTGGACAGCCGTACGCAGCCTTCAGATGCGCCGCGCAATAGCTGCGGCTGAGCTGTCGGTGGCAGGTATAACCAATATTATATTATTATTAGTATTGAAAGTCCAGTAGACACATTAGGAATTTATTGCTGATTTGAGTGCCAACTACAATTTTGAACAATTATTTGCAGCTCTGCTGCTCACCACAGCAGAACCCCGGCAGTCTCATTGAAGAGTCACTTGGAGCCTTGAAGAGTCCCCTGGCTTCAGAAGCAACTCTGCTGATGTATAGATACATGCAAATTTTATCTGCTTCCATAAAATGCACGAATTCTTCACAGCACTGCTGCTTGGCTCACTGATAAAGAATTTATTTGCACATGCATTCAGCTCTCAGTGTGAAAATGTTAAGATGCGGACAGGCAGACACTAAAATAGGGCCAATGGCTTACCTGCCATAGTGTCTGCCTCAGTGTGTATCTCAGTGTCTGCCTCAGTGTCTGTCATAGTGTCTGTCCTAGTGTCTGCCTCAGTGTCTGTCACAGTGTCTGCCTCAGTGTCTGTCTCAGTGTCTGCCTCAGTGTCTGTCTCAGTGTCTGCCTCAGTGTCTGTCTCAGTGTCTGTCTCAGTGTCTGCCTCAGTGTCTGTCACAGTGTCTGTCACAGTGTCTGTCTCAGTGTCTGTCTCAGTGTCTGCCTCAGTGTCTGTCTCAGTGTCTGCCTCAGTGTCTGTCTCAGTGTCTGCCTCAGTGTCTGTCTCAGTGTCTGCCTCAGTGTCTGTCTCAGTGTCTGCCTCAGTGTCTGTCTCAGTGTCTGCCTCAGTGTCTGTCTCAGTGTCTGCCTCAGTGTCTGCCTCAGTGTCTGTCACAGTGTCTGTCACAGTGTCTGTCACAGTGTCTGTCACAGTGACTATCTCATTGGGATGTATCTTAAAGAAGACTGGAGTTACGCCAAATGGTGTAAAAATTAGATTAGTCAAAATATGAAAAACTGAATGATGAAAAACTATTCGCGCCCAAGCTTGATTCCGTCAGATCGCTTAAAAACCCAAAGGCCTGCAAAGCAACCCAAAGACAAATTTGTCTTTTTTGCTGAATCGTGTGCTCAGCCTAAAAGCCCAGAAGTAAAGTATACCACAAAGTTTTTCTGCTAGCTCCTGTTCAAACCTTCCTACCCACGAAATTGCCTGCTGGACTGTCTGCAGGCCGAGATGAAAAGTTTCTCTTTGAAACCTGACGTTCCAGCTAAGAAGACAGTATTCTGCTGCAGCCATGCGTCATGCTTCAGGATCTGGCATGAGACACGTTGAATTCCCACACCTTTATTTCACCTTTAACATTTGAGTGAAAACGTAATGGAAATGCGCAATGGACTTCCTTAAATCAGTCATGACCTGCACATCAGGCCATACTGGGCACTTGCTGTAGTGATCGGGAGATGCTTTTTGATGCCATTGACATTTTTCAATCTCTGGGTTTTTGGGCCGTTTTGGTATGGCCGAATGGTTACTTCCAAATGGTTAAGCCTACTCATGCACATGCAGCTCTGCTCATACGCTCTTAAATTCATTTGAGCATTTAATCAGGATTTGCAACAAACCAACGAATTTGCAGGCTCAGACACGACCGGCTTGGCTGTGAAGTTTTTTGTTTGGCGCAAATTTTAGCAAAAAACTCGCAACAGATGCTCAACTGAAAAGTAGTGTCTTGTAATAGCTAAAAAACTCGAAATCGACAATCACTTACGGACAGACAGACAGACGGACAGACAGACAGACAGACAGACAGACAGGCAGACAGACAGACAGACAGACAGACAGACAGACAGACAGACAGACAGACAGACAGACAGACAGACAGACAGACAGACAGACAGACAGACAGACGGACAGACAGACAGACAGATAAGCAGACAGACAGACAGACAAACAGACAGATAAGCAGACAGACAGACAGACAGACAGACAGACAGACAGTCAGACAGTCAGACAGACAGACAGACAGACAGACAGACAGACAGACAGTCAGACAGTCAGTCAGACAGTCAGACAGACAGACAGACAGACAGACAGACAGACAGACAGACAGACAGACAGACAGACAGACAGACAGACAGACAGACAGACAGACAGACAGACAGTCAGACAGTCAGTCAGACAGACAGACAGACAGACAGACAGTCAGACAGTCAGTCAGACAGTCAGACAGACAGACAGACAGACAGACAGACAGACAGACAGACAGACAGACAGACAGACAGACAGACAGACAGACAGACAGACAGACAGACAGACAGACAGACAGACAGACAGACAGACAGACAGACAGACAGTCAGACAGACAGACAGACAGACAGTCAGGATACGCCATTTCCTTTGACAGGGCACCGGCAGCAGGGACACTCTGGGGAGGGGGCAACGACCCCCTTGCCCCTTCACCTGCTTTGGATGGAGCTGCATGCCAGACCCCATCAGAGGTCGGGGAGCTTCATAAAAATCAGAACGAATTTTACGCCCACGAATGCTTTAGGGAAAAATGCGTACGAGAAAAATAAAAGCCGTGTGGCCGCACTGGCATTCGTTCGGTGACAGAGATGACAGAAAACTCTTCCAGTTTCCTACCTCGAAACTTCGAGCTATTCGATTGCGAATAAACCAGCACAGGGACTCGTGCAGAAACACCCCCCGCTTGGAAACCGGGGGACAAAACTATTCGAGCCGTGGAACTAGGAAGTTCGGTTGTCAACCACTTGGAAGTCGAAGGCAGGCGGTCGCGTGGGGACCCCCCCCCCCACACACACAAGTCGACTTGATTGTCCCGGCCTCTCCCGCTAGGCAAAGGTAAGCAGGCAGACAGACAGAAAACACAAACCGCATTCAAAACGGACACAATTCTTTCCTGGGTCAAATTTCGATTTGCGTTGCAATTTTTTCTGCTGCTGCGCATTAAAAAATGCGAAAGATCCATTTTAGAGACGGCTTTTAATTTGAAGAATATTCTTTTAGAAATTAAAAACAAAACACAGAACGGAGGGAAAAGTTGCTGCCAAACATGAGACAGGAGCGCCCCTGTCTTTTCGTGGTCGGCGCCCCTGTCTCTTGGTGGGCGCCCCTGTCTCTTGGTGGGCGCCCCTGTCTCTTGGTGGGCACCCCTGTCTCTTGGTGGGCGCCCCTGTCTCTTGCTGGGCGCCCCTGTCTCTTGGTGGGCGCCCCTGTCTCTTGCTGGGCGCCCCTGTCTCTTGCTGGGCGCCCCTGTCTCTTGGTGGGCGCCCCTGTCTCTTGGTGGGCGCCCCTGTCTCTTGGTGGGCGCCCCTGTCTCTTGGTGGGCACCCCTGTCTCTTGGTGGGCGCCCCTGTCTCTTGGTGGGCGCCCCTGTCTCTTGGTGGGCGCTCCCTGTCTCTTTGGTGGGCGCCCCTGTCTCTTGGTGGGCGCCCCTGTCTCTTGGTGGGCGCCCCTGTCTCTTGCTGGGCGCCCCTGTCTCTTGGTGGGCGCCCCTGTCTCTTGGTGGGCGCCCCTGTCTGTTGGTGGGCGCCCCTGTCTCTTGCTGGGCGCCCCTGTCTCTTGGTGGGCGCCCCTGTCTCTTGGTGGGCGCCCCTGTCTCTTGCTGGGCGCCCCTGTCTCTTGGTGGGCACCCCTGTCTCTTGCTGGGCGCCCCTGTCTCTTGGTGGGCGCCCCTGTCTCTTGGTGGGCGCCCCTGTCTCTTGGTGGGCGCCCCTGTCTCTTGGTGGGCGCCCCTGTCTCTTGGTGGGCGCCCCTGTCTCTTGGTGGGCGCCCCTGTCTCTTGGTGGGCGCCCCTGTCTCTTGGTGGGCGCCCCTGTCTCTTGGTGGGCGCCCCTGTCTCTTGGTGGGCGCCCCTGTCTCTTGGTGGGCGCCCCTGTCTCTTGCTGGGCGCCCCTGTCTCTTGCTGGGCGCCCCTGTCTCTTGGTGGTCGGCGCCCCTGTCTCTTGCTGGGCGCCCCTGTCTCTTGGTGGTCGGCGCCCCGGTCTCTTGGTGGGCGCCCCTGTCTCTTGGTGGTCGGCGCCCCTGTCTCTTGGTTTCGGCGCCCCTGTCTCTTGGTCGGCGCCCCTGTCTCTTGGTGGGCGCCCCTGTCTCTTGGTGGGCGCCCCTGTCTCTTGCTGGGCGCCCCTGTCTCTTGCTGGGCGCCCCTGTCTCTTGGTGGGCGCCCCTGTCTCTTGCTGGGCGCCCCTGTCTCTTGGTGGTCGGCGCCCCTGTCTCTTGGTTGTCGGCGCCCCTGTCTCTTGGTCGGCGCCCCTGTCTCTTGGTGGGCGCCCCTGTCTCTTGCTGGGCGCCCCTGTCTCTTGGTGGTCGGCGCCCCGGTCTCTTGGTGGGCGCCCCTGTCTCTTGGTGGTCGGCGCCCCTGTCTCTTGGTTGTCGGCGCCCCTGTCTCTTGGTCGGCGCCCCTGTCTCTTGGTGGGCGCCCCTGTCTCTTGGTGGGCGCCCCTGTCTCTTGGTGGGCGCCCCTGTCTCTTGGTGGGCGCCCCTGTCTCTTGCTGGGCGCCCCTGTCTCTTGGTGGGCGCCCCTGTCTCTTGGTGGTCGGCGCCCCTGTCTCTTGCTGGGCGCCCCTGTCTCTTGGTGGGCGCCCCTGTCTCTTGGTGGGCGCCCCTGTCTCTTGGTGGGCGCCCCTGTCTCTTGGTGGGCGCCCCTGTCTCTTGCTGGGCGCCCCTGTCTCTTGGTGGGCGCCCCTGTCTCTTGCTGGGCGCCCCTGTCTCTTGGTGGTCGGCGCCCCTGTCTCTTGGTGGGCGCCCCTGTCTCTTGGTGGGCGCCCCTGTCTCTTGCTGGGCGCCCCTGTCTCTTGGTGGGCGCCCCTGTCTCTTGGTGGGCGCCCCTGTCTCTTGGTGGGCGCCCCTGTCTCTTGGTGGGCGCCCCTGTCTCTTGGTGGGCACCCCTGTCTCTTGGTGGGCGCCCCTGTCTCTTGGTGGGCGCCCCTGTCTCTTGGTGGGCGCCCCTGTCTCTTGGTGGGCGCCCCTGTCTCTTGGTGGGCGCCCCTGTCTCTTGGTGGGCGCCCCTGTCTCTTGGTGGGCGCCCCTGTCTCTTGCTGGGCGCCCCTGTCTCTTGGTGGGCGCCCCTGTCTCTTGGTGGGCGCCCCTGTCTGTTGGTGGGCACCCCTGTCTCTTGGTGGGCGCCCCTGTCTCTTGGTGGGCGCCCCTGTCTCTTGGTGGGCGCCCCTGTCTCTTGCTGGGCGCCCCTGTCTCTTGGTGGGCGCCCCTGTCTCTTGCTGGGCGCCCCTGTCTCTTGGTGGGCGCCCCTGTCTCTTGGTGGGCGCCCCTGTCTCTTGGTGGGCGCCCCTGTCTCTTGGTGGGCGCCCCTGTCTCTTGGTGGGCACCCCTGTCTCTTGGTGGGCGCCCCTGTCTCTTGGTGGGCGCCCCTGTCTCTTGGTGGGCGCTCCCTGTCTCTTTGGTGGGCGCCCCTGTCTCTTGGTGGGCGCCCCTGTCTCTTGGTGGGCGCCCCTGTCTCTTGGTGGGCGCCCCTGTCTCTTGCTGGGCGCCCCTGTCTCTTGGTGGGCGCCCCTGTCTCTTGGTGGGCGCCCCTGTCTGTTGGTGGGCGCCCCTGTCTCTTGGTGGGCGCCCCTGTCTCTTGGTGGGCGCCCCTGTCTCTTGGTGGGCGCCCCTGTCTCTTGGTGGGCGCCCCTGTCTCTTGGTGGGCGCCCCTGTCTCTTGCTGGGCGCCCCTGTCTCTTGCTGGGCGCCCCTGTCTCTTGGTGGTCGGCGCCCCTGTCTCTTGCTGGGCGCCCCTGTCTCTTGGTGGTCGGCGCCCCGGTCTCTTGGTGGGCGCCCCTGTCTCTTGGTGGTCGGCGCCCCTGTCTCTTGGTTGTCGGCGCCCCTGTCTCTTGGTCGGCGCCCCTGTCTCTTGGTGGGCGCCCCTGTCTCTTGGTGGGCGCCCCTGTCTCTTGCTGGGCGCCCCTGTCTCTTGCTGGGCGCCCCTGTCTCTTGGTGGGCGCCCCTGTCTCTTGCTGGGCGCCCCTGTCTCTTGGTGGTCGGCGCCCCGGTCTCTTGGTGGGCGCCCCTGTCTCTTGGTGGTCGGCGCCCCTGTCTCTTGGTTGTCGGCGCCCCTGTCTCTTGGTCGGCGCCCCTGTCTCTTGGTGGGCACCCCTGTCTCTTGGTGGGCGCCCCTGTCTCTTGGTGGGCGCCCCTGTCTCTTGGTGGGCGCCCCTGTCTCTTGCTGGGCGCCCCTGTCTCTTGGTGGGCGCCCCTGTCTCTTGGTGGTCGGCGCCCCTGTCTCTTGCTGGGCGCCCCTGTCTCTTGGTGGGCGCCCCTGTCTCTTGGTGGGCGCCCCTGTCTTTTGGTGGGCGCCCCTGTCTCTTGGTGGGCGCCCCTGTCTCTTGCTGGGCGCCCCTGTCTCTTGGTGGGCGCCCCTGTCTCTTGCTGGGCGCCCCTGTCTCTTGGTGGTCGGCGCCCCTGTCTCTTGGTGGGCGCCCCTGTCTCTTGGTGGTCGGCGCCCCTGTCTCTTGGTTGTCGGCGCCCCTGTCTCTAGGTCGGCGCCCCTGTCTCTTGGTGGGCGCCCCTGTCTCACAGCGGCCCTGATTCTCTTATTATCAGGCAATGTACACACACACTGCACTAAAGATCTGCCCACTTAAGTTCAACCCAATGATGGTGCATAATCAAAAACCCAGTCTACACTGTTTCATTTACAGTAGTACTTCGCTGAAGTAGAAGAGATAGAGTGCTTAGATAAGGCTGGTTTCTGGCGATGAGGAGGCCAGGAATTGGCACCAGCTAACAGCATAGCTGGCATCAGAGATCAGAGATCAGACGCAATCAACTAGCTTTAGCGCTAGTAGAAGCAGCAAAATCAGCGCCAATGAATAGAAACTGGCTTTCCCCTCCCAGTTCGGATTCCTAGTTATATTGAACCGAACAGCTGCACGCGCCAGTTCAACAACAAAACCCATGGACTTCTAGGCCTAGCAATCTGGATTGGAAATCTGCAATAAGCGATGATTAACCTAAAAATATGCAGCAGTATTCCATGCGCTTTTAACTAAAAAAATCCTTAATTTTTCCTTTTGCAACGCTCTCTCTCGTGTCATTTTGTTCGGAACGGACGGGTCAGCTGCCGGGGCACATCCTGATGCAGCGGCGTAAGTCTGCTTTTAGAAGAAGCTGAAAAACCCAGCTGAAGCAGACGGTTGAACCACTGTATCTCACTCTCTCCTATAGCTAAAGTTGATTTGATCAATCAATCAATCAGGCTCCATCAGGGAGGTTAAGAACAGAATGCTTCCGGTAGTCCAAATTGGTCCCTGGCAGAATGATTGATTTTGCTTCATCTATCCCATAGTTTCAATACGACTATGGAGTTGATTAGCACAAATTTTAACAACTGATTACAGTTGGGTATAAGTCACAGGTTCACTCACTCACTCACTCACTCACTCACTCACTCACTCACTCACTCACTCACTCACTCACTCACTCACTCACTCACTCACTCACTCACTCACTCACTCACTCACTCACTCACTCACTCACTCACTCACTCACTCACTCACCCAGTTGAAGAAGTTTACACTACTCGAAAGTCAACATGACTGGAACAGTACCAGAGGCAAAAGACGACAGCAGAGACACGGAGAGTTAATGAGGAGATGAAACAGCTTCCATTTCCTTCATCATTGGAAGGAAAAAGGCATCCGAAGCCCAAATCCCTAGGTTTTTCCTGCAATAATCCCCCCACTTGGCTAAAGAACTGGAACAGCTATCCGCAAATGCAGGTAGGAAAATCAGGGACCAAATTCAGTGGCAACATAACCATCCTAGCAACACAGATTGAGGGTGGAGCAGCGATGATGCAGGAAGCTGGGACCCCTACAAGCTGTGGCACCCTGATGCAGCACTTTTTGCTGTTATTATTTCTAGCTGAGGGGCAGGATGTGCGAGCCAAGGAGAATCTGAGCCATCGTCTGGATTAGCAAAGACCATAGACAGACAGATCGCCATAGACAGACAGATTGCCATAGACGGACAGATTGCCATAGACGGACAGATTGCCATAGACAGACAGACTGCAATAGACAGAGAGATTGCCATAGACAGACAGATTGCCATAGACAGACAAATTGCCATAGACAGACAAATTGCCATAGACAGACAGATTGCCATAGACAGACAGATTGCCATAGACAGACAGATTGCTATGGACAGACAGATTGCTATAGACAGACAGATTGCTATAGACAGACAGATTGCCATAGACAGACAGATTGCCATAGACAGACAGATTGCCATAGACAGACAGATTGCCATAGACAGACAGATTGCCATAGACAGACAGATTGCTATAGACAGACAGATTGCCATAGACAGACAGATTGCTATGGACAGACAGATTGCTATAGACAGACAGATTGCTATAGACAGACAGATTGCCATACTGTGTGCAAACTGCGTGAAAACTCTTTGCAATTAACTTTTTAGTGTCTTGAAAAATGAAAACATGGATTTGGTAAAGCAGTAGCAGGATTCACTTTTCAGTTCTCCTCGGTCCCCCCCAGCGCACCTCTGCGGTCCCTCGGACAGTGGCCGGAGTTATTCGCTAGCAGGCCACCTTCCACCTTGGTAACTAAGCCAACCCGCTTGCTTATCTAAGCGCAGCGGATTTCAGCTTCGGACTTGGAGTTAGGAGATTTTATCCCCTGCAGACCGCACACACAAGAGGCTACAGCTATGCCAGACCTTAGTGCCGCAGCAAAAAAAGCCAGGATCTGTGCATGGCGCGCCCAGGACTGCACAGACACTGCGGAACTGCACTGATCGCCGCCGTGACTCATACAAAATTCTTGGAACAGTGCAACAACAATAAAAAGTCCAGCCTGCACAAAAAAACAACACGTACTGAGATTCTGGAAAATATAATCAAATAGTTAGTATAATGTTTCCTATTGTTCCATTCCAGATCGCCCCCCTGCCCAAGACATCGCTGTCCATGGCGAAACGAAGAAGGCATCTGGCCCGCAAATACGCGTAGGTGCAGAGTTCCAGTTGGTAAACATTTGCCCGGTAAAGGTTTAACAGCTGTCAGCAGAGGATGAGGCGCAAGGACCGGCAGCTGGAGACAATTTTTAAAGCTTGCTGGCTTTCTAATCAAGCAGTGTGTACGCACTCACTGCAGCATCAAAGAGCTAAAAAGAGGTTGCTTATAGTGATAGAGGTCAATCAATATGGATATTATTGATTGGAATAAGTGCGATACAGACAGATAGAGGTACACAGAGAAGGAGAGATGCACTTAGATACTGCTACAGATATAGATATCAATGGATAATTATAGATATGGATGTACTGGTTAGAGATAGAAAATGGCTGATAGAGACCGATAAAGACGGATAGAGTCTGACTCTAGTATAGAGTCTGATAGACATAGATAGATAGGTGGATAGAGACGGATAGAAGTGGATAGAGACGGATAGAAGTGGATAGAGACGGATAGAAGTGGATAGAGACGGATAGAAGTGGATAGAGACGGATAGAAGTGGATAGAGGTGGATAGAGATGGATAGAGACGGATAGAAGTGGATAGAGGTGGATAGAGATGGATAGAGACGGATAGAAGTGGATAGAGGTGGATAGAGATGGATAGAGACGGATAGAAGTGGATAGAGGTAGATAGAGATGGATAGAGATGGATAGAGAAGTGTATAGAGTCTGCTAGACATAGATAGATAGGTGGATAGAGACGGATAGAGACGGATAGGAGTGGATAGAGGTAGATAGAGACGGATAGAGACGGGTAGGAGTGGATAGAGGTAGATAGAGATGGATAGAGAAGTGTATAGAGTCTGATAGACATAGATAGATAGGTGGATAGAGACGGATAGAGACGGATAGGAGTGGATAGAGGTAGATAGAGATGGATAGGAGTGGATAGAGGTAGATAGAGATGGATAGAGACGGATAGAAGTGGATAGAGGTAGATAGAGATGGATAGAGACGGATAGAAGTGGATAGTGGTGGATAGAGGTGGATAGAGATGGATAAGCCCAATAGAATTGGAAATGTTCGAAAATTCGGTAAAAATCGAAAACCAAGAACCGGCCCAGGAAAGCCGGCGGACTTCAGAGCGAGACAGATTGGAGAAAGGGAAGACTGTGAGAAAAAAATCGAAAATTAAGCCAGAATCTTTTGCGCTGGGGTGAGGGAGAGAAAATCCGCTCCATCACTGCCACTTGGCCGAGATCGGCCGGCCTTGTTAAAGCGATATAACTTTTTCTAAACAAAGATATTGCCGATCCGATATGTATCGAAAAATACATTTAACAAATCGAGTGGGAGGCGTTTTGTCTTGATGGTGGTGGAATTTGAGCCCTATAAGTGCCAATAATATTGGCTACCATTTTATCCATCTTTGGACGGGATCTGGGAATCGGGACTGCGGGAATCGATTGAGACAAGCATTTTGGCCTGTTTTACTGATAAAATGGGGTTGTAGCCTAGTGGAGCTTATGCGACAGCGACAACCGGCCAGAGAAGCACAATCTCCCGGGTTAGAGCGACTGACTCACGACTGAAAGGCCGGGGGTTCGATTCCCGATCCCACTGGAACAATTTGTGTCCTTTAGCAGAACACTTAACTCACTGCATTGCTTCAGTTCACCCAGCTGTAAAATGGGTGCCAGCATTAGCTGGGGTAATTGAGGGTGTGTGTGGCGACCCCCAGTCCTTGGACTGAACAGCCGTACGCAGTCTTCAGATGCGCCGCGCAGTAGCTGCGGCTGAGCTGTCGGTTGCACATCTGCTCGTGGTGTCATAAAAAAACTGATCGAGACGGATTTTGTGGATCTCGTGCTACCTGATTTTTTTTGAGTTTTGTCCAGATTTTATCTGAATAAAGAAACCAGAAATTATTGACAACTTTAGAGACCGCAATTTGAGATTATAATAGATAGATTATAATAATAGAAAATGCCACTTGTTTCCTTTAATATTATGTCCATGTATTTTTGCTTTAACTTTACGCTGTAGTTTCAGCATGAAATCCGGTTTGAATGAATAAAAAAGTAAAAGTAGAACAGAAAAATTCGAGGTTTTATTATCGGACTAACCTGTTTAATCACCAGTTTAATCACCAGTTTCTAAGAAAGGGACAAGGTTTTAATCACCAGTTTCTAAGAAAGAGACAAAGTTTTAATCACCAGTTTCTAAGAAAGGGACAAGGTTTTTTATTACTTGTGTTTAAGAAAGAAACCCGATTTTTAACTGCCGCTTTCTAAGAAAGAGAATCGATTTTTAACTTTCCTGTTAGACATTAAGACCATCGGTTTAGCTACTACTTTAAATCGAACATTTTATCGAGTTGTTAAATAACTACAGCCGATTTTGTTGAATTTTCTCAAGCCCAAGCAGAACTGTAACTACCTATATAATCAGCTTTATCAGCAATCCCAGTCTGTATGTGAGTGTTTGAGTATAGTCACTCAATTGACTGTTTCTCTCCATCCACAGTACTGCTGCAGAGACTGGCATTAACTTGAGCTGTGTCAGAGCACACACACACAATCGCCAGGAGTGTGAGATTAGCCTGAGAGATTAACTCTTAACTCAAGTGTACGCATCCAGCCCCCAGCATCCATATGATTGCGCAGACTTCAAGTTCCTCCATCATCGGGCCGCCCGCAAATGTCAGGCTTGGCCTTGCAGCGCCGTACCAGCCTCAGGGCGCCTCATCCCCTCCCAACTCCTCGTTGCAGGTTGTCATAAATAATTCTAAGGGGCTGTGAGTGGCCGGACTGAGAAGCTGTGAGCAGAGGTGGAAGGAAATAAAAAACGCCACTTAGACAGAAAAAGAGCAAGTGCCTTTTTTCAACGCTTTTCACGCCTCCTCTCCTCTCTAGCTGGAAAATTGATCGAGGCGATCGAGGATTGAGGCGATCGTAAAAATCCCCTTTTCTCCCGCCAATCTCAAGGCGACAGATTTTTGTTGACTGGGGGATCCTGTGGGAGTTGAGGAAAATGCGCAGTGATAGTGAGTACAGAGAGTGACAGTGAGTGAGTGACAGTGAGTGGAGTGACAGTGAGTGGAGTGACAGTGAGTGGAGTGACAGTGAGTGGAGTGACAGTGAGTGGAGTGACAGTGAGTGGAGTGACAGTGAGTGGAGTGACAGTGAGTGGAGTGACAGTGAGTGGAGTGACAGTGAGTGGAGTGACAGTGAGTGGAGTGACAGTGAGTGGAGTGACAGTGAGTGGAGTGACAGTGAGTGGAGTGACAGTGAGTGGAGTGACAGTGAGTGGAGTGACAGTGAGTGGAGTGACAGTGAGTGGAGTGACAGTGAGTGGAGTGACAGTGAGTGGAGTGACAGTGAGTGGAGTGACAGTGAGTGGAGTGACAGTGCGTGGAGTGACAGTGAGTGGAGTGACAGTGAGTGGAGTGACAGTGAGTGGAGTGACAGTGAGTGGAGTGACAGTGAGTGGAGTGACAGTGAGTGGAGTGACAGTGCGTGGGGTGACAGTGCGTGGAGTGACAGTGAGTAGAGAGTGACAGTGAGTAGAGAGTGACAGTAAGTAGAGAGTGACAGTGAGTAGAGAGTGACAGTAAGTAGAGAGTGACAGTGAGCGGGAGAGTGACAGTGAGTAGAGAGTGACAGAGAGCGGGAGAGTGACAGTGAGCGGGAGAGTGACAGTGAGCGGGAGAGTGACAGTGAGCGGAAGAGTGACAGTGAGCGGGAGAGTGACAGTGAGCGGGAGAGTGACAGTGAGTAGAGAGTGACAGTAAGTAGAGAGTGACAGTGAGTAGAGAGTGACAGTAAGTAGAGAGTGACAGTGAGTAGAGAGTGACAGTGAGTAGAGAGTGACAGTGAGCGGGAGAGTGACAGTGAGTAGAGAGTGACAGTGAGTAGAGAGTGACAGTGAGCGGGAGAGTGACAGTGAGTAGAGAGTGACAGAGAGCGGGAGAGTGACAGTGAGCGGGAGAGTGACAGTGAGCGGGAGAGTGACAGTGAGCGGGAGAGTGACAGAGAGCGGGAGAGTGACAGTGAGCGGGAGAGTGACAGTGAGCGGGAGAGTGACAGTCAGAGCAGACGCGGATTATAAAAATTTCAATCAAGATTTTATCTTAAAGTTTTTTCCCTGCCTGCTTCTTAAGCAGACGGTGGGGGACAGCCGAGCAGCAACTGATCTCTGAGTGGTGGAAATCCATTATTGTTGATTGATTGATTGATTAATTAATAGGTGAACGATATGAAATTCGTGACCAAGCTAAAAGCACGGTTGAAGGATTTGAATAAAGTACATGTCAATCTTAAACAGTTTGCATTGCCAAGCGGTTCATTATATTTCCTTTTACTATAAATATAGATTATTATTAGAGCGCAGTTGCATATGAGAATTAAGAAAGAAACCTGTGTAACCAGTGCTACCCCTGTCTAACGGGTGTCACCCCTGTCTAACAGGTGCCACCCCTGTCTAACAGGTTCCAATCTTGTCCAACAGGTGACATTCCTGTCTAACAGGTGCCACAATCCTGTCTAACAGGTGCTACCCCTGTCTAACAGGTGTCACCCCTGTGTAACAGGTTCCAATCTTGTCCAACAGGTGACATTCCTCTCTAACAGGTGCTACCCCTGTCTAACAGGTGCCACCCCTGTCTAACAGGTTTCACTCTTGTCTAACAGGTGCCACCCCTATCTAACAGGTGCCACTCCTGTCTAACAGGTGGCACAATCCTATCTAACAGGTGCCATCCGGTCTAACAGGTGGTGCAATCCTATCTAACAGGTGCCATCCGGTCTAACAGGTGGTGCAATCCTATCTAACAGGTGCCACTCCTGTCTAACAGGTGACATTCCTGTCTAACAGGTGACATCCCTGTCTAACAGGTGACATTCCTGTCTAACAGGTGACATTCCTGTCTAACAGGTGACATTCCTGTCTAACAGGTGACATCCCTGTCTAACAGGTGACATTCCTGTCTAACAGGTGACATTCCTGTCTAACAGGTGACATTCCTGTCTAACAGGTGACATTCCTGTCTAACAGGTGACATTCCTGTCTAACAGGTGACATTCCTGTCTAACAGGTGACATTCCTGTCTAACAGGTGACATCCCTGTCTAACAGGTGACATTCCTGTCTAACAGGTGACATTCCTGTCTAACAGGTGACATTCCTGTCTAACAGGTGACATTCCTGTCTAACAGGTGCCACTCCTGTCTAACAGGTGACATTCCTGTCTAACAGGTGACATCCCTGTCTAACAGGTGACATTCCTGTCTAACAGGTGACATTCCTGTCTAACAGGTGACATTCCTGTCTAACAGGGGCCACTCGTGTTTAACAGGAGGGTGACAACTACCGTCTCACAGACCCAGTGAAATTTTGCTCAAAACACAAACAGGACCCGCAAGTCTGCATCATAGTTGCTACGGCCGTCAAGCAGCCCAGTCAGCCCACTTCAAAGCCTTCAATCAGCAGCCGGACTCCAAGCTGCTGCTCGCACCGGAAGCAGCTCCCATCTGCTGCTGGGTCTGCGGATGCGTCGTCGACTTCCGGCTGGTGGTGATCACCGGCCTGGCACAGGAAGTCGGTGCCGTGGCGTCAGAATCATCGGTGGACTGCGGCGGCGGCTGCTGCTGCTCGGTCTGGAACATCTGCAGCATCTCGATGGGCAGCGGGAAGATGATTGTTGAGTTCTTCTCAGCCGAGATGCTGCACAGAGTCTGCAGGTAGCGCAGCTGCAGGGCGACTCCGCACTCGGACAGCTCGATGGCGGCCGCCTTCAACGCTTTGCTGGCCTTCTGCTCGCCCTCGGCCGCGATCACCTTCGCCCGGGCCTCGCGGGCCGCCTCCGCCTCGGCGGCCATCGCCCGCTGCAGCTGAGTCGGCAGGCGGACATCCTTGATCTCCACTCGCTCCACCTTGACGCCCCATGTGTCGGTGGCGGCGTCCAGAGTCTCCTGCATCAGCAGGGTGGATTCGTCCCGGCCGGCCAGCAGCTGGTAGAGACTGGCCGTGCCAAGGACGTTGCGCAGTGTTGTCTGGGCGAGCAGCTTCGTGGAGCGGCTGCAGTCCTCGACGTTGACAACCGACATGACCGGGTCGAAGATCCTGTAGTACACCACGGCCTCAACCGCCACGGTCACAGAGTCTTTAGTCAGCACCTCCTGGGTGGGCACGTCGAATGTCATGGTGCGCAGGTCCACCAGCTTCATGGAGTCGATGCCGGGCAGCAGGAAGATCATGCCGGGCCCGCTGGCCTCGGAGCTGCGGATGCGGCCCAGACGGAAGATCACCGCCCGCTCGTACTGGGCCACCACCTTCAGGCACAGCAGCAGCGAGAACGGGAAGGTTGCCACCACCAGGCCAACGATGAGCACCTGCAGGACGGCCTCGCACAGCTGCATCCGGCTGGCGGACTTCCTGAACAGCCCGCCGCCGCTGCCGCCACCTCCTTTGCCGCCGACGGCAAGTCGCTCCGGAACCAGCGAAAACGACCGCTGCAGCCGCTTGCGGGACTCCGACTTCTGACGGCGACCTTCATTGCCATCCTCTCCTTCGTCATCCTCGGTGCCCGTGGAGGTGGAGCCGCGGTCCTCCTGCTGAAGCTGCTGCTGCTGCTTCGCCTTGGCACTTAGCGACTTGCTTGATTTCGACATTTCGGAATTTTAACGGAATAGCTGGGGAACTGCCGACTTATAGAAGAAGCTCGGAGATGGGAAGTTTGTCTGAAGTTTCCGCACCGGAACGGGGTTCGATCAGCCAATCGGGTGTTGGCACCAATAGCAAGAGGATGAACGGACTTTGAAATCCAATTTATAGCTGTTCGCAATCCAACTGTAGTACTGCCACGGACGAAATTCCAAGAGATGAGATAATTATTTCAGAATGTCACCTATGTGATGAGATGATTTAATATAGTTCCGAATGTCACCTACATGTATGAGGTGAGATGATTGGTTCCGAATATCACCTATGAGATGATTTGGTTCCGAATATCACCTATGAGATGATTTGGTTCCGAATATCACCTATGAGATGATTTGGTTCCGAATATCACCCATGAGATGAGATAATTGGTTCCGAATCTCACCCATGAGATGAGATAATTGGTTCCGAATCTCACCCATGAGATGATTGGTTCCGAATATCACCTATGAGATGATTTGGTTCCGAATATCACCCATGAGATGAGATGATTGGTTCCGAATATCACCTATGAGATGATTTGGTTCCGAATATCACCCATGAGATGAGATGATTGGTTCCGAATATCACCTATGAGATGATTTGGTTCCGAATATCACCCATGAGATGATTGATTCCGAATATCACCCATGAGATGAGATAATTAGTTCCAAATCTCACACATGAGATAATTGGTTCCGAATCTCACCCATATATTATATCACCAGTTTCAAATCTCGCCATGAGCACATGGCGCATATACAGTCAGCACTTCTGGCTTTCATCTGTGTCGATAATGAAGAAATTTCGGAATCTGAGCTGTCAATCAAACAAAAGCCAGTTTGTTTTTCGGTAATGTCGACATTCGCTTAATATACAAATTCATGAAGCTACTTAAAGTAGAAAATGTGCGTTTTATATTTTTTCAAAGTATAAGTTCGACTGCATTATACTTTAAGACAAGTAAAAGGCTTCCTATTGAAATATGTAGACAGGCACAATAGTCATAAAACGTTCATAAAATTAACTACACAACATATCGGTAGACTTTGGTTAAAACTCCGCCAAAATGAGTCCTCTGGGCAGTCCAGATTCCGGGTCCGCTGGCCGCATCGATTCGTAGAGGTCCTGCATGGTGACCCAGAAGGGGTCGTTAGGCTTGGGGTCATTGTCCATTATGAGCAGACTGTCTGAGTCGCGATGGTAGGCTGCCACAGGGGACAGGTGACCCCATTCGGAGGGAAAGCCCAAGCTTTTCAGATGGAAATTGGCAATGATAGACGATGACTCTTGAGCCAGGCGAGTCAGAGCCAGATCGCGGAGCTCGTCGGCGCTGCCAGGACGCCGTACCGAGGAGGCGGCGCCGAGACGCAGCAGGCAGGCGGCCACATCGTCGGCTGTCATGCCGCGCTGATCCAAATCAGCCAGTGGTTTGATGTCGGAGAGTCTGGGAATTGAGATTTGATTACTTCCGGTTATCTACAGTTTGATTACTTCCGGTTATCTACTTTTTTATTACTTCCGGTTATCTACATTTTTATTAATTCCAGTTATCTGCAGTTTGATTACTTCCGGTTATCTACATTTTTTATTACTTCCGGTTATCTGCTTTTTTATTACTTCAGGTTATCTACATTTTTAATAATTCCAGTTATCTGCAGTTTGATTACTTCCGGTTATCTACATTTTTTATTACTTCCGGTTATCTGCTTTTTTATTACTTCAGGTTATCTACATTTTTATTACTTTCGCTTATCTACATTTTGTAGTGAGCCGCTAGTTTATGGTTAGGCGTCGCCCTTGTCAGCTGTTCCCTCGCCTTCGCCCTGGGTTGCTGTCTGCCGCTGGTCAGCCTCCCGCCCCTCCCTTTCGTCTGTCTGCTGCTGCCCTTGGCCTGTTCTGGCCTTTTGCGTCTTTGTTCTCAGCCCTTAGCTTCTCTGCTGTGGGCTGTCTCTGTTTCGTTCCCGTCCCGTTTTCCTCTGTCATGTGAGCAAGTCACATGACAGACTCTGCGTTCTTCAAGTCCTAAAGTGCAGTAAACATGTTTACTGCACTCGTTGGCCCTGTTTACCGGGTGAGTCACGTGCTTTCGGACCCCTCCCTTCTCTAAGGAGAGGAGTGACTCATGTTGCTAAAAATAGCAACTGAGTCACAGCCGCGTGTACTCTGGCCGGGGACCTCAAGTGATGTCAGTTCTAAAAATAGAACAAGTCACGAGGTCTTCCGCACGCTTCTACCCTGCCCAAGACTCTCGAGTGACGTCAGTTCTAAAAATAGAACGAGTCACGAGGTCTTCTGCGTGGGTGTTTCCCGGCTATAAATAGGAGCCCTCTCCCCCTTGTTTCCGTCAAGGAGTCTTGTTCCGTCTAGTTCTGTGCTAGTCTTGTTCTTCCCGAGACCACGTCCTGAGTGTCTGAGTCTCTGCATACATTGAGTATGTTCGTAGTGGTCTGACTGAGACCCGACTGAAGCGCCCCAAGCCTACGAGAGACTAACTCAGCCCTCCCTCTGCCATCCAAGCCCGGCAGGTGCTGCTGACGAGACGCCTAGTACGTTGAACTGCAATTCTGCACTAGGTGCTGTGTTCGTTGACTTCGTTATTTCGTTCCGACGGGAAGCTCACCTCACCGAAGGCCAAGACCTGAAGGAACTGGTGGCAGCACTACTTACGCTACTGAGATTTGAGAGAACTTCCCTCTGAAGAGGCTCGAGACTTAAGGTAATCTTAAGTGCCTAAACCGGGAAGAAAACAGCCTGTACTTCACTGGTGGCAGCGGTGGGATTCAAAGACCTACCAGGCCACCCCGAGAAAACCCATACTACTTCAATTTTTTATTACTTCCGGTAATCTACAGTTTGATTACTTCCGGTTATCTACATTTTTATAACTTCAGGTTATCTACATTTTTATTACTTCCGGTTATCTACATTTTTATTACTTCCGGTTATCTGCAGTTTGATTACTTCCGGTTATCTACATTTTTATTACTTCCGGTTATCTGCAGTTTGATTACTTCCGGTTATCTGCAGTTTGATTACCAATACTTCCGGTTATCTACGGTTTGATTAGTTCTGGTTATCTACAGTTTAATTAGTTCCGGTTATCTGCACTTTTCGTACAAACAAACCTGTCGTAGATGAAGTCTTCGGCATAGGTCACCTGATCCCCAGTCTGCGCCCGCATCACCAGCGAAATCGAGGCCATGCCGCAGCTGGCGCAGCGCAGCTTCTTGCAGAATCCTTCAACCGTGGCAGGACGAATTGGCGACACTTCCAAGAGGCGGCGTCGGCCTTCGTCGCTGTCCAGAAAGGTCACCAGCAAGCGGTCGGATGACATGAAATGAGAGATTTTCTCAAGTGGCTGCCAATTGGATGACAAATTTTAGATTGTTTTTGATTGGTTGGCGGTCTAAAGGGAGTTTTCTGATTGTTTGGCGCTTCTCAGGACGGTTTTTGATTTGTTGACGGTTTCTAATTGGTTGGCGCTTCATAGGACGGTTTCTGATTGGTTGGCGGTTCATAGGACGGCTTCTGATTGGTTGGCGATTTTTAAGATGGTTTCTGATTGGTTGGCGGTTTATAGGATGGTTTCTGATTGGTTGGCGGTTTATAGGATGGTTTCTGATTGGCTGGCGGTTTATAGGATGGTTTCTGATTAGTTGGCGGTTTATAGAATGGTTTCTGATTGGTCGGCGGTTTATAGGATGGTTTCTGATTGGTTGGCGATTTTTAAATGGTTTCTGATTGGTTGGCGATTTTTAAATGGTTTCTGATTGGTTGGCGGTTTATAGGATGGTTTCTGATTGGTTTGTAGTTTTGGAATGGTTTGTGATTAGTGGGTGGCGATCCTTAAAGAGGTTGTTACTGCATGAAGGCTTCCGGCAAGTTATAATAGGGAATTCTTTAATAATTTATGGGCTCCTCTGATAAATACGTTACAGAGATCAGAAAGAAGTAACAAACAAAAACTAAGAGAGGAAGTTGCGTAAACAAAGTCACTGCCTTCAGCGCTAAAACGACAGCGCAAACAGAACGAAATGCATTACATAAAAACTTACATTAAGGTAAGCAATCAAGGAACAAGATGAGCTTGTAACAGGCAGCGCATTTATACGAGTATATTTAGGAGAACAAAAAATAGAACAGACAAACAGGGATAGATAAAGACAGACAGACAGACAGACACTCAGGCAGTCTGAAGCTCAAACAGTCGTCTGACACTCAACAGTGTGACACTCAAAAAACAGCCTGACAATATCAAATGTAGTCTGACACTCAGTCTGACACTCAAACAGTCTGACACTCAAACAGTCTGACACTCAAACAGTCTGACACTCAAACAGTCTGACACTCAAAGTGTCAAACGCAGCGGCCTTTGGGCACCAGAGCGAAGGACAGCACCGGGTACAGGGCATCCGGGAAGCCCTCCTGAGTCTCCTCAAGCAGGACGATCAGGCCGGCCTGGTTGAACAGGTTCAGCAGGGAGCGCCGCGGCCGGCAGACGCTGCTGTCCTGCTCGTCAAAGTCGTACTCGGAGTCGTCCCGGGAGGTGATGACATTGTCCTTGACGCCGATCATGCCGCAGGGGCTGAGCGAGGCGGCGGCTCGGCGCAGAAAGTCCACCAGATGAGCGTCGCGCAGATGGCCGATGACCCACTGGACCCAGACCAGGTCGTAGCGGGTCTCGGCTGGGAATGTCAGGTCCTGCGGGTAATTAATTAATAGAGTTTAATTTATTTCGTTCAATGCATTTTCAATTTACTCTACTAAGAGTAGCAATAAAATAATTTTGCGTTTATAAATTAGGAAATCTTCGAAATTATCAAGTGACTGGTTGATATATGTATATTCAAACCTAACCTTCAACCATCATCAAAGTTTCTAATAGCCGCTCTTTAGAAATTCCACCAAATATCCCACGATCTTACTTCCCATCGACGAGTTCAATCTTTTACTCACTCGTACATAAACCGAAAATCTTCTCAACAAAAATTTTATAATCTCGCAATCAAAAATCTCAAATCATCTCCATCGAAACATTTCTAATTTGCCAGGATATAAAAATCCCAAATATTTCCATAAAAAATCCCAAATATTTCCATAAAAAATCCCAAATTTTCCTTATGGAAAAATCTTTAATCTCCACTATCAAAAAATCTAAAAAATCTCATAAAAATCCCAAATCCTCGACATAAACAAATCAAATATTCCCCATCAAAAATCCCAAATCTTCCCCATCAAAAATCCCAAATCTTCCTCATCATAATCCCAAATCTTCGCCATCAAAAATCCCAAATATTCCCCATAAAAAATCCCAAATCTTCGCCATCAAAAATCCCAAATCTTCGCCATCAAAAATCCCAAATATTCCCCATAAAAAATCCCAAATATTCCCCATAAAAAATCCCAAATATTCCCCATAAAAAATCCCAAATATTCCCCATAAAAAATCCCAAATATTCCCCATCAAAAATCCCAAATCTTCCTCATCATAATCCCAAATCTTCGCCATCAAAAATCCCAAATATTCCCCATAAAAAATTCCAAATATTCCCCATAAAAAATCCCAAATCTTCGCCATCAAAAATCCCAAATCTTCGCCATCAAAAACCCTAAATATTCCCCATAAAAAATCCCAAATATTCCCCATAAAAAATCCCAAATATTCGCCATCAAAAATCCCAAATCTTCGCCATCAAAAATCTCAAATCTTCCCCATAAAAAATCCCAAATCTTCCCCATAAAAAATCCCAAATCATCCCCTTGACTTACTTACTTGACTTAGCTGCAGGGCGGTCCGAAGACGCAGCGGGGAGGCGAGCGTCGCCCATTCCGCTAATCCCTGAAAGACCCGCATAGGCTAGGGCGCGGGGCCGGTCAGGGAGGTCTGCCGGTCCTGTCTGCAGCGTTGTCTTCGGTGGGGAAGACGGAGGCTCGCTTGGTGGCCCGGAGGAACCGGATGAGCCGTGGGATGTTCTCGGGCCGGCAAACGTCGTCCAGGGACGGGTTGGGCCCGAGGTGGTTGAGCCGGTCTCGGTTGAAGGCCGGGCAGTAGCAGACGAAGTGCATGGCATCTTCATTCTCGAGGCTGCAGAAGGGGCAGAGTTCACTCCGGCGAACACATCGGAGGAAGCAGTGCCTGGCAAAGCAACCGTGACCTGTGAAGGTCATAGTGAGAGCGCGGATATCTTTTCGATTTTGATTCAAAAGGATTCTCCGCAGCTTGAGGGACGGATTGGGCACTGCCGCACGAGATTGGCGGCAGTTGGAGATACCATCCCATCTGCGCAAGTGCAGGATGTCCGCCCAGTCGTTAATCTGACGATTAATGACTGTGGCGGGGATGGGGGCCAGGGGCACGGGGCCAAGGGGCGAGCCGGAACAGCCCGCCTTAGCGAGGGAGTCGGCGAGCTCGTTACCTTTGAAGCCGGCGTGTCCTGGGATCCACGTGAGCCGGACGGTGTTCCTCCGAGCCAGCTTGTTGAGCTGCCCGATACAGTCGCGGACTGTTCGGGAGTTCGTAGTGGTGTGACACAGGGCCTGTAAAGCGGCCTGGCTGTCAGAGTGGAAGAAGATTCTTCTGTCCTTGAAGTCCTTGCGGTGGAGCTCAGCTGCACAGGAGCTGATGGCAAGGACTTCATTCTGGAAGACGCTGGAGAGTCTGCCAGTGTGTTGGGCGTGAGTAGCAATCACGCGGCCGTTGATAAGGATGCAGACTCCAAAGCCGGATAAACCGTCTTTGGAGGATCCGTCAGTGAAGCAGTGAACCTCCTGAGGGGCCCAGCTGTCGTTGGCGTTCTCCCTGGAGGGGATCGTGACCTTGAAGCGTTGGTAGAGGTTGAGGGAGCGCGGTTCAGCGTCCGAAAGGACAGCCGCACTCCCACTCTCCTCCAGAACTTTAAGGCACAGGTCAGAGTGCGGCAGGAGCTTGCGCTTCGCCATCGCTCTTTGTGGCTTGAAGCTAACACCAGCCTCGATGAGCCGGCGGGTGGTTTTAGCAGCCTCGCGACGGACAAAGATGTCCAGAGGCGGGAGGCAGAGAAAGGCGTTGAGGCCGTCAAAGGGAGCAGAGAGCGGGGCATTCAGGATCATGCGGCACGCACGTCCCTGCACCTTTTTGAGGGCTTCGTGGCAGGTTTTAATCTGCAAGGCGCTGGTCCAGACCAGGCCGGCGTATGTAACGGCCGGTCGGACCATTGCGGTATAGATCCACCAGAGACGCTTTGGGGTGAGGCCCCAGGTGGTGCCGACGGCTCTGCGCAGCTGCGCAAGAATCGCGAGGGCTTTTTTGGTTTTGGCCTGGACGTGGGTGGACCAGCTCAGCCGGTGGTCCAGCGTAACGCCGAGACACTTGGTTTGCTTGCAGGATGGAATTTCCACCCCGTAAAGCTTTAGTGGGCGAATACGCCAGTTTACCCTGCTGGTGAACATGATCGCGACAGTTTTGGTCTCGGAGAGCCTGAGGCCGCACCTGTCCGCCCAACGTTCAGCAGAGCGAATGAAGTTTTGCAAAAGATCTCTAAGGGTTTCAGGTGACGGTCCGGATGCCACGGCTGTGACATCATCGGCGTAACCGACCTTGAGGATGGGGTCAAGATGGCTGTCCTGGAGGAGCTCATCGATGACCATGTTCCAGAGAACTGGAGAGAGGACACCGCCCTGGGGGCTGCCTTTGCAGACGGTTACCGTCCGTTGGTGGCCCAACAGGTGTGCGGTGGCAGTACGGTGGCTGATCATATACATGATCCACCGGGTGAGGTGCGAGTGGGTTCCTCTAGCACGTAGAGCTCTGTCAAAGGCCTCAAAGAGGACATTATCGAAGGCTCCAACAATGTCGAGGAAGACAGCGAGAGCGTAGCCATTACCAAGAACGGCTTTCTCCAGCATGTCAACCAGAACGTGAAGCGCGCTCTCCGTGGACCTGCCTGCCCGAAAGGCATGCTGGTTCTCACTGAGCGGCTCACTGACCCAAATCATCCCCATAAAAATCCCGAATCTTCGCCATAATAAATCCCAAATCTTCGCCAAAAATCCCAAATCTTCCCCATAAAAAATCCCAAACCATCCCCATAAAAATCCCAAATCTTCCCCATCAAAAATCCCAAATCTTCGCCATAATAAATCCCAAATCTTCGCCAAAAAATCCCACATCTTTCCCAAAAAAAATCCCAAACCATCCCCATAAAAATCTTTACCCATAAAAATCCCAAATCTTCGCCATCAAAAATCCCAAATATTCGCCATCAAAAATCCCAAATCTTCCCATAAAAAATCCCAAATCTTCCTCATCAAGAATCCCAAATCATAAAAAATCCCAAATCTTCCCATCAAAACCCGGCCATCCCATTCACCTGCAGGCCGCAGTAGAACTGTCGCCCCACCCGGGAGGCATCTGGCTCCCCAATGTACTCCCTGGACTTGGCCAGGAAGTGGCTCGTCACCTCGGCCATGTCAACCGTGGCAAACATCGGCAGCAGGAGCTTCTTGGTAACCCGGCCGATGCCGGAGCCGCAATCCAGAGCCCGGTTGAGCTGCCTCAGCCCGGCCAGCTCGGCAGCTCTGGTCAGGAACATCCGTGATGAAGAGATTTCGATCTCATCGAGGCTGTCGTTGCCGCCCATCATGCCAGCCTCGGTGGCCTCCACGGTGGCCCAGTAGCGCTCCGCATCAGTGTAGAACTCAGCCTCCTGCTGCTGCGCCTCATCGCAATTATTAGCTTTATTTTCTGGGACAGCGGCGGCATCCTTTGATGTTTTATCAGCGGCGTCTTTTGAAGTGCCGTTTAATTGGACCGGCTTGTTGGCTAAGTCGGTTGTCATGCTCGGGCTGCGATGGGGTGGGCGCCATTTTATGGGCTGCGGAGATTATTAATTCTGGGTTGGGGGCGATTCTCGGGGCAATTCTCCTGGCTTGGGGGCGATTCTCCTGGCTTGGGTGCGATTCTTCTGGGTTGGGAGCGATTCTTCTGGGTTGGGGTTGGGGGCGATTCTCCTGGGTTGGGGGGGCGATTCTCCTGGGTTGAAGGCGATTCTCCTGGCTTGGGAGCGATTCTTCTGGGTTTGGGTTGGGGGGCGATTCTCCTGGGTTGAAGGCGATTCTCCTGGCTTGAGGGCGATTCTCCTGGCTTGGGAGCGATTCTTCTGGGTTGGGGTTGGGGGGCGATTCTCCTGGGTTGAAGGCGATTCTCCTGGCTTGGGGCGATTCTCCTGGCTTGGGAGCGATTCTTCTGGGTTGGGGTTGGGGGCGATTCTCCTGGGTTGGGGTTGGGGGCGATTCTCCTGGGTTGGGGCGATTCTCCTGGGTTGGGGGCGATTCTCCTGGCTTGGGAGCGATTCTCCTGGCTTGGGTCGATTCTCCTGGCTTGGGAGCGATTCTTCTGGGTTGGGGTTGGGGGGGGGCGATTCTCCTGGGTTGGGGGCGATTCTCCTGGGTTGAAGGCAATTCTCCTGGCTTGGGAGCGATTCTTCTGGGTTGGGGTTGGGGGGGGGGCGATTCTCCTGGGTTGGGGTTGGGGGCGATTCTCCAGGGTTGAAGGCGATTTTCCTGGGTTGAAGGCGATTTTCCTGGGTTGAAGGCGATTTTCCTGGGTTGGGGGCGATTCTCCTGGGTTGGGGTTGGGGGCGATTCTCCTGGGTTGGGGTTGGGGGCGATTCTCCTGGGTTGGGGTTGGGGGCGATTCTCCTGGGTTGGAGGCGATTCTCATGGGTTGGGTGGGGGGCAATTCTTCTGGGTTGGGGGGGGCGATTCTCATGGGTTGGGTGGGGGGCAATTCTTCTGGGTTGGGGGGGGCGATTCTCATGGGTTGGGTGGGGGCAATTCTTCTGGGTTGGGGGGGGGGCGATTCTCATGGGTTGGGTGGGGGGCAATTCTTCTGGGTTGGGGGGGGCGATTCTCATGGGTTGGGTGGGGGGCAATTCTTCTGGGTTGGGGGGGGCGATTCTCATGGGTTGGGGGGGGGCGATTCTCATGGGTTGGGTGGGGGGCAATTCTTCTGGGTTGGGGGGGGGGCGATTCTCATGGGTTGGGTGGGGGGCAATTCTTCTGGGTTGGGGGGCGATTCTCATGGGTTGGGGGGGGCGATTCTCATGGGTTGGGTGGGGGCAATTCTTCTGGGTTGGGGGTGATTCTCATGGGTTGGGTGGGGGGCAATTCTTCTGGGTTGGGGGGGGGCGATTCTCATGGGTTGGGGGGGGGGCGATTCTTCTGGGTTGGGGGGGGGGACGATTCTTCTGGGTTGGGAAGATGCACGAAAAAATGCACGAAACAGCAGTGTTAAAAAGCCGTATTCAGTGTGGAGAATGGGAAAGTTTAGTCTGGTCCACTCCGTTACACAGTTTATTAATTTTACCATTTAACATTTTTTACCATTTTACCATTTAGGTCATAGCAGGTGCGTATTCTGGCAATTAATCTGGATATCTGGTCATTAGAAGCACAATCGTAGCAATTAAGTAATAGATATCATATAGTTGATAATGACTGACCCATTTAACACCAGGCAAAAACAGGTTTCAATACGAAGGTAATAAAAGCAGCATTTTGTATAGCGGGGGTTGCAAAATTTCATGCAATTATCATTTTACACTTGCATCGTTCATGCAGACTACTGATAATAGCCAAGTAGTAGTAGTAATATATGCAACAAATGCCGTTTGATAATTAACCAACGGACAACAATATAACGAGTAAAAGTTTGTCCTCCACGACAGCTAGCAAGCTGGAGAACGCACCGCCACCCCACACGCACGCAATTGCAAGAACATAGGCGCTTGTGAAAGCAGAGTTGCAAATCTATTTTTGATCAGCAAATGCGGGCGAGAGAAATAAAAGCATATCTAACGCTATTACATATTTCACACATATAATCCTTACATATTTATCAGTCTGTGAGATTCTGTCAACGGATTCTATCTCATCGGATTCTATCTCATCAGATTCTATCTCATCAGATTCTATCTCATCGGATTCTATCTCATCGGATTCTATCTCATCAGATTCTATCTCATCAGATTCTATCTCATCAGATTCTATCTCATCGGATTCTATCTCATCAGATTCTATCTCATCGGATTCTATCTCATCAGATTCTATCTCATCGGATTCTATCTAATCAGATTCTATCTCATCGGATTCTATCTCATCAGATTCTATCTCATCGGATTCTATCTAATCAGATTCTATCTCATCGGATTCTATCTAATCAGATTCTATCTCATCGGATTCTATCTCATCAGATTCTATCTCATCAGATTCTATCTCATCGGATTCTATCTCATCAGATTCTATCTCATCGGATTCTATCTCATCAGATTCTATCTCATCAGATTCTATCTCATCGGATTCTATCTCATCGGATTCTATCTCATCAGATTCTATCTCATCAGATTCTATCTCATCAGATTCTATCTCATCGGATTCTATCTCATCAGATTCTATCTCATCGGATTCTATCTCATCAGATTCTATCTCATCGGATTCTATCTAATCAGATTCTATCTCATCGGATTCTATCTCATCAGATTCTATCTCATCGGATTCTATCTCATCGGATTCTATCTCATCAGATTCTATCTCATCAGATTCTATCTCATCAGATTCTATCTCATCGGATTCTATCTAATCAGATTCTATCTCATCGGATTCTATCTCATCAGATTCTATCTCATCCGATTATATCTCATCAGATTCTATCTCATCCGATTATATCTCATCAGATTCTATCTCATCAGATTCTATCTCATCAGATTATATCTCATCAGATTATATCTCATCGGATTCTATCTCATCGTCAGAATTTCACTTTAAGAAGCGCCGCCAGCGCCCCCAACGCAGCAAGCGTCAACCAAAGCGGCTCCAGCCTCTTCGACGATCCATCCGTTGAGCTCCAGCTGACGCTCGCACTCGGCCGCGTCCGCCAGACCCAGACGCAGCAGCTGGTCGATCTTCAATCGCCTGCTGGCCGCCTGCAGATCGCCAGAGTGCCGCATCAGAGCGGCCAGGCATTCCGCGGCCGCGGCGCCGGGCACCAGACTGCGCAGGCTGGCCAGCAGCTCGTTCGTTGTCGATGATGAAGCCTGAGGCGGAGGCTGGTAAAGCTGCTGCTGCTGCTGCTGAAGAGGCGGAGGCGGCGGTGGCGGCTGCGGCTGCGAGGCCAGCGGCACATTCTGATAGAGACGCAGCTGGGCAATCAGCGGCTCGATTGGCGACCCGACTGGCGGCTGGGCGGGCAGGCGGGGCGCCGGCGGAGCTCCGGCCTCGTCGTTGCCGCTGATGGGCAGGTCGAGCAGGCTGCAACGATCCGGCGACTCCGCCGCCGCCGCCTGCTTCGTCGCCATCGGCTGGAGCCACTCGTAGTTATCGTCGAAGCTGATCAAAGAAGGCGTCGCCGAGTTCAAGGCTTCCGCAGGCGCCGAAACGGTGGCTGACGAGGCTGATGAAGCCCGACGCGAGTGACTGTTGGCGCTGGAAGCCGCCGATGACGGAATCGAACGGCGTTGCTGCGCCGGGCTCGCCAAGGCGATGCCGCTGCTGCTTTTCGATGTTGCCGTCGGTTTGCTGACTGGTTTGGCGTCATCTTCCACCAGTCGATGGTAGCTGGACTTGCTGCTGCGAGCCTGCTGCTGCTGCGACTCTGCAATAAAAACAACCAATCTCTATTTGATAGTTTATGTAATACCCATTTCAGTTTCCAGTCATCTATCAGTTCTTAGGGTACCTACTTTAGTTTGCGGCTACCTACTCCAGTTTCCAGTCACCTACTCCAGTTTCCGGTCACCTACTCCAGTTTCCGGTCACCTACTCCAGTTTCCAGTCACCTACTCCAGTTTCCGGTCACCTACTCCAGTTTCCGGTCACCTACTCGTTTCCGGTTACCTACTCCAGTTTCCGGTCACCTACTCCAGTTTCCAGTCACCTACTCCAGTTTCCGGTCACCTACTCCAGTTTCCGGTCACCCAATCACTCCAGTTTCCAGTCACCTACTCCAGTTTCCAGTCACCTACTCCAGTTTCCGGTCACCTACTCCAGTTTCCGGTCACCTACTCCAGTTTCCGGTCACCTATTCCAGTTTACGGTCACCTACTCCAGTTTCCGGTCACCTACAACAGTTTCCGGTCACCTATTCCAGTTTCCGGTCACCTACTCCAGTTTCCAGTCACCCAATCACTCCAGTTTCCAGTCACCTACTCCATCTTCCAGTCACCTACTCCAGTTTCCGGTCACCTACTCCAGTTTCCGGTCACCTACTCCAGTTTCCGGTCACCTACTCCAGTTTCCAGTCACCTACTCCAGTTTCCGGTCACCTACTCGTTTCCGGTTACCTACTCCAGTTTCCGGTCACCTACTCCAGTTTCCAGTCACCTACTCCAGTTTCCGGTCACCCAATCACTCCAGTTTCCAGTCACCTACTCCATCTTCCAGTCACCTACTCCAGTTTCCGGTCACCTACTCCAGTTTCCGGTCACCTACTCCAGTTTCCGGTCACCTATTCCAGTTTACGGTCACCTACTCCAGTTTCCGGTCACCTACTCCAGTTTCCGGTCACCTATTCCAGTTTCCGGTCACCTACTCCAGTTTCCAGTCACCTACTCCAGTTTCCGGTCACCCAATCACTCCAGTTTCCAGTCACCTACTCCATCTTCCAGTCACCTACTCCAGTTTCCGGTCACCTACTCCAGTTTCCGGTCACCTACTCCAGTTTCCGGTCACCTACTCCAGTTTCCAGTCACCTACTCCAGTTTCCGGTCACCTACTCCAGTTTCCAGTCATCTACTCCAGTTTCCGGTCACCCAATCACTCCAGTTTCCAGTCACCTACTCCATCTTCCAGTCACCTACTTCAGTTTCCGGTCACCTACTCCAGTTTCCGGTCACCTACTCCAGTTTCCGGTCACCTACTCCAGTTTCCGGTCACCTACTCCAGTTTCCGGTCACCTACTCCAGTTTCCGGTCACCTATTCCAGTTTACGGTCACCTACTCCAGTTTCCGGTCACCTACTCCAGTTTCCGGTCACCTATTCCAGTTTCCGGTCACCTACTCCAGTTTCCAGTCACCTACTCCAGTTTCCGGTCACCCAATCACTCCAGTTTCCAGTCACCTACTCCATCTTCCAGTCACCTACTCCAGTTTCCGGTCACCTACTCCAGTTTCCGGTCACCTACTCCAGTTTCCGGTCACCTACTCCAGTTTCCAGTCACCTACTCCAGTTTCCGGTCACCTACTCGTTTCCAGTTACCTACTCCAGTTTCCGGTCACCTACTCCAGTTTCCAGTCACCTACTCCAGTTTCCGGTCAACCAATCACTCCAGTTTCCAGTCACCTACTCCATCTTCCAGTCACCTACTCCAGTTTCCGGTCACCTACTCCAGTTTCCAGTCACCTACTCCAGTTTCCGGTCACCTACTCCAGTTTCCGGTCACCTACTCCAGTTTCCGGTCACCTACTCCAGTTTCCGGTCACCTATTCCAGTTTCCGGTCACCTACTCCAGTTTCCGGTCACCTACTCCAGTTTCCGGTCACCTATTCCAGTTTCCGGTCACCTACTTCAGTTTCCAGTCACCTACTCCAGTTTCCGGTCACCCAATCACTCTAGTTTCCAGTCACCTACTCCATCTTCCAGTCACCTACTTCAGTTTCCGGTCACCTACTCCAGTTTCCGGTCACCTACTCCAGTTTCCGGTCACCTACTCCAGTTTCCGGTCACCTACTCCAGTTTCCGGTCACCTACTCCAGTTTCCGGTCACCTATTCCAGTTTACGGTCACCTACTCCAGTTTCCGGTCACCTACTCCAGTTTCCGGTCACCTATTCCAGTTTCCGGTCACCTACTCCAGTTTCCAGTCACCTACTCCAGTTTCCGGTCACCCAATCACTCCAGTTTCCAGTCACCTACTCCATCTTCCAGTCACCTACTCCAGTTTCCGGTCACCTACTCCAGTTTCCGGTCACCTACTCCAGTTTCCGGTCACCTACTCCAGTTTCCGGTCACCTCCAGTTTCCAGTCACCTACTCCAGTTTCCGGTCACCTACTCGTTTCCAGTTACCTACTCCAGTTTCCGGTCACCTACTCCAGTTTCCAGTCACCTACTTCAGTTTCCAGTCACCTACTCCAGTTTCCAGTCACCTACTCCAGTTTCCAGTCACCTACTTCAGTTTCCAGTCACCTACTCCAGTTTCCAGTCACCTACTCCAGTTTCCGGTCACCCAATCACTCCAGTTTCCAGTCACCTACTCCAGTTTCCAGTCACCTACTCCAGTTTCCGGTCACCTACTCGTTTCCGGTTACCTACTCCAGTTTCCGGTCACCTACTCCAGTTTCCAGTCACCTACTCCAGTTTCCGGTCACCCAATCACTCCAGTTTCCAGTCACCTACTCCATCTTCCAGTCACCTACTCCAGTTTCCGGTCACCTACTCCAGTTTCCGGTCACCTATTCCAGTTTACGGTCACCTACTCCAGTTTCCGGTCACCTACTCCAGTTTCCGGTCACCTATTCCAGTTTCCGGTCACCTACTCCAGTTTCCAGTCACCTACTCCAGTTTCCGGTCACCCAATCACTCCAGTTTCCAGTCACCTACTCCATCTTCCAGTCACCTACTCCAGTTTCCGGTCACCTACTCCAGTTTCCGGTCACCTACTCCAGTTTCCGGTCACCTACTCCAGTTTCCAGTCACCTACTCCAGTTTCCAGTCATCTACTCCAGTTTCCGGTCACCCAATCACTCCAGTTTCCAGTCACCTACTCCATCTTCCAGTCACCTACTTCAGTTTCCGGTCACCTACTCCAGTTTCCGGTCACCTACTCCAGTTTCCGGTCACCTACTCCAGTTTCCGGTCACCTACTCCAGTTTCCGGTCACCTACTCCAGTTTCCGGTCACCTATTCCAGTTTACGGTCACCTACTCCAGTTTCCGGTCACCTACTCCAGTTTCCGGTCACCTATTCCAGTTTCCGGTCACCTACTCCAGTTTCCAGTCACCTACTCCAGTTTCCGGTCACCCAATCACTCCAGTTTCCAGTCACCTACTCCATCTTCCAGTCACCTACTCCAGTTTCCGGTCACCTACTCCAGTTTCCGGTCACCTACTCCAGTTTCCGGTCACCTACTCCAGTTTCCAGTCACCTACTCCAGTTTCCGGTCACCTACTCGTTTTCAGTTACCTACTCCAGTTTCCGGTCACCTACTCCAGTTTCCAGTCACCTACTCCAGTTTCCGGTCAACCAATCACTCCAGTTTCCAGTCACCTACTCCATCTTCCAGTCACCTACTCCAGTTTCCGGTCACCTACTCCAGTTTCCAGTCACCTACTCCAGTTTCCGGTCACCTACTCCAGTTTCCGGTCACCTACTCCAGTTTCCGGTCACCTACTCCAGTTTCCGGTCACCTATTCCAGTTTCCGGTCACCTACTCCAGTTTCCGGTCACCTACTCCAGTTTCCAATCACCTATTCCAGTTTCCGGTCACCTACTTCAGTTTCCAGTCACCTACTCCAGTTTCCGGTCACCCAATCACTCCAGTTTCCAGTCACCTACTCCATCTTCCAGTCACCTACTTCAGTTTCCGGTGACCTACTCCAGTTTCCGGTCACCTACTCCAGTTTCCGGTCACCTACTCCAGTTTCCGGTCACCTATTCCAGTTTACGGTCACCTACTCCAGTTTCCGGTCACCTACTCCAGTTTCCGGTCACCTATTCCAGTTTCCGGTCACCTACTCCAGTTTCCAGTCACCTACTCCAGTTTCCGGTCACCCAATCACTCCAGTTTCCAGTCACCTACTCCATCTTCCAGTCACCTACTCCAGTTTCCGGTCACCTACTCCAGTTTCCGGTCACCTACTCCAGTTTCCGGTCACCTACTCCAGTTTCCGGTCACCTCCAGTTTCCAGTCACCTACTCCAGTTTCCGGTCACCTACTCGTTTCCAGTTACCTACTCCAGTTTCCGGTCACCTACTCCAGTTTCCAGTCACCTACTCCAGTTTCCAGTCACCTACTCCAGTTTCCAGTCACCTACTTCAGTTTCCAGTCACCTACTCCAGTTTCCAGTCACCTACTCCAGTTTCCGGTCACCCAATCACTCCAGTTTCCAGTCACCTACTCCATCTTCCAGTCACCTACTTCAGTTTCCGGTGACCTACTCCAGTTTCCGGTCACCTACTCCAGTTTCCGGTCACCTACTCCAGTTTCCGGTCACCTATTCCAGTTTAGGGTCACCTACTCCAGTTTCCGGTCACCTACTCCAGTTTCCGGTCACCTATTCCAGTTTCCGGTCACCTACTCCAGTTTCCAGTCACCTACTCCAGTTTCCGGTCACCCAATCACTCCAGTTTCCAGTCACCTACTCCATCTTCCAGTCACCTACTCCAGTTTCCGGTCACCTACTCCAGTTTCCGGTCACCTACTCCAGTTTCCGGTCACCTACTCCAGTTTCCAGTCACCTACTCCAGTTTCCGGTCACCTACTCGTTTCCAGTTACCTACTCCAGTTTCCGGTCACCTACTCCAGTTTCCAGTCACCTACTCCAGTTTCCGGTCACCCAATCACTCCAGTTTCCAGTCACCTACTCCATCTTCCAGTCACATACTCCAGTTTCCGGTCACCTACTCCAGTTTCCAGTCACCTACTCCAGTTTCCGGTCACCTACTCCAGTTTCCGGTCACCTACTTCAGTTTCCGGTCACCTACTCCAGTTTCCGGTCACCTATTCCAGTTTACGGTCACCTACTCCAGTTTCCGGTCACCTACTCCAGTTTCCGGTCACCTATTCCAGTTTCCGGTCACCTACTTCAGTTTCCGGTCACCTACTCCAGTTTCCGGTCACCTACTCCAGTTTCCGGTCACCTACTCCAGTTTCCGGTCACCTATTCCAGTTTACGGTCACCTACTCCAGTTTCCGGTCACCTACTCCAGTTTCCGGTCACCTACTCCAGTTTCCAGTCACCTACTCCAGTTTCCGGTCACCTACTCGTTTCCAGTTACCTACTCCAGTTTCCGGTCACCTACTCCAGTTTCCAGTCACCTACTTCAGTTTCCAGTCACCTACTCCAGTTTCCAGTCACCTACTCCAGTTTCCAGTCACCTACTTCAGTTTCCAGTCACCTACTCCAGTTTCCAGTCACCTACTCCAGTTTCCGGTCACCTACTCCAGTTTCCGGTCACCCAATCACTCAATTTCCGGTCACCCAATCACTCAATTTCCGGTCACCCAATCACTCCAGTTTCCGGTCACCTACTCCAGTTTCCGGTCACCCAATCACTCAATTTCCGGTCACCCAATCACTCAATTTCCGGTCACCCAATCACTCCAGTTTCCGGTCACCTACTCCAGTTTCCAGTCACCTATTCCAGTTTCCGATTACCAACTTCAGTTTTCCGGTTATCTACTCCAGTTTCCGGTCACCTACTCCAGTTTCCGGTCACCCAATCACTCCAGTTTCCGGGCACCTATTCCAGTTTCCGGTCACCTACTCCAGTTTCCGGTCACCTATTCCAGTTTCCGATTACCAACTTCAGTTTCCGGTTACCTACTCCAGTTTCCGGTCACCCAATCACTCCAGTTCCGGTCAACCAATCACTCGAGTTTCCGGTTACCCACTCCAGTTTCCGGGCACCTATTCCAGTTTCCGATTACCAAATTCAGTTTCCGGTTACCTACTCCAGTTTCCGGTTACCTACTCCAGTTTCCGGTCACCCAATCACTCCAGTTCCGGTCAACCAATCACTCCAGTTCCGGTCAACCAATCACTCCAGTTTCCGGTCACCCAATCACTCCAGTTCGGGTCAACCAATCACTCCAGTTCCGGTCACCCAATCACTCCAGTTCCGGTCACCCAATCACTCCAGTTCCGGTCAACCAATCACTCCAGTTCCGGTCAACCAATCACTCCAGTTTCCGGTCACCCAATCACTCCAGTTCGGGTCAACCAATCACTCCAGTTCCGGTCACCCAATCACTCCAGTTCCGGTCACCCAATCACTCCAAAGCATACTCACTAGCGGCATCCGCAGGTCCCAATCCAGTCGGTGGTAAAAACTCGCTTTGTTGCACAGAGCAACCCGGCCGGCTCAAATCCTCCGGATCCATAGGATTTCTCAGGTAGACATCGTCAATATGACCCGGCTGACCCCAGGTGTCCTGGTTCATCCCGCCGTGACCGGTGTGAATAAAACTATTCTTAATTGGCCGGCTAATGTCGCGCGGATCCAGCGGCTTTCCCGTGCTGGCCAAGGCGCGCGGAAACCAACCAACTTCGCTGGTGCGCTGGTTCTGGCCGTGCCACCAGAAATTCTCGGGACTGCGTGAAGACGGTAGGGCGTTTTAGTCTTCAATAATAGTCTTCGATCTCAACGATCGGTTACTGCCTGATTCTTTCTAAATAAACAGTGTGCACAGACTATATATTTCAATGATATTTCAAACGATATTTTTGACTTTCTACTTTCAGTAACTAATCTGTGTATGCTGTCTGAAATCAATCACATACCTCGATAGATAGAGGCAAAAAGGATAATGATTACAAAGAGGGAAGCGAATACAGGTGAGGATGAGCATCTCAGGAAAAGGTGTGATCTCAGGATAGTCGATGGAAATCTCAGGAATACCATGAGAACCCGCGATCTCAGGAAGCCATGGGGATCCCGCGATCCTAGGAAGGCTAATATGGATCTCGTGATACCAGGAAGGGATTGGGATCGCATACACTACATTACTAGGAAGGCCAATATGGATCTCGTGATACCAGGAAGGGATTGGGATCGGATATACTGCATTACTAGGAAAACCAATATGGATCTCGTGATACCAGGAAGGGATTTGGATCGGATATACTGCATTAGGAAAACCAATATGGATCTCGTGATACCAGAAAGGGATTGGGATCGGATCGCATACACTGCATTTCACCCACCGGCCATCGAGCACAAGGATTTTATCGCCCTCTTCGCAGCCCAGCCGGTCGGCTTCATCGAATCGTCGAGTGGCCAGCACTTCGATTGGTTTGGCCTGGGCCAAGGCTGCTTTCAATGCGGCAAAAGTGGGTCGAGATTTCGGATCCAACTGCCAGCAGGCGAGCATTAGGCGGTAAATCTAGAGAATTAAGATTGCGGGTGGCAGCATGTATAAGGTTGTAATTAAATGTATATGGCTAGTAGGACGAAGTTTTAGGTTGGGATATTCAGATAAAATTCAGATCGACTGGAAGATAGAATGGAAATAAATAAATAAAGAAGAGGTGTAGAATGGGAACAGAATGGGGAAGAAAGTAGAATGGGAAGAAAATAGAATGGAAGAAGGTAGAATGGGAAGAAAGTAGAATGGGAAGAAGGTAGAATGGGAAGAAAGTAGAATGGGAAGAAACCAGAATGGGGAAAAATAGAATGGGAAGAAAGTAGAATGGGAAAAAGTAGAATGGGAAGAAGGTAGAATGAGAAGAAAGTAGAATGGGAAGAAGGTAGAATGGGAAGAAAGTAGAATGGGAAGAAACCAGAATGGGGAAAAATAGAATGGGAAGAAAGTAGAATGGGAAAAAGTAGAATGGGAAGAAGGTAGAATGAGAAGAAAGTAGAATGGGAAGAAGGTAGAATGGGAAGAAAGTAGAATGGGAAGAAGGTAGAATGGGAAGAAAGTAGAATGGGAAGAAACCAGAATGGGGAAAATAGAATGGGAAGAAAGTAGAATGGGAAGAAAGTAGAATGGGAAGAAGGTAGAATGGGAAGAAGGTAGAATGGGAAGAAGGTAGAATGGGAAGAAGGTAGAATTAGAAGAAGGTAGAATTAGAAGAAGGTAGAATGGGAAGAAAGTAGAATGGGAAGAAGGTAGAATGGGAAGAAAGTAGAATGGGAAGAAGGTAGAATGGGAAGAACGTAGAATGGGAAGAAAGTAGAATGGGAAGAAGGTAGAATGGGAAGAAAGTAGAATGGGAAAAAAGTAGAATGGGAAGAAAGTAGAATGGGAAGAAGGTAGAATGGGAAGAAAGTAGAATGGGAAGAAACCAGAATGGGGAAAATAGAATGGGAAGAAAGTAGAATGGGAAGAAAGTAGAATGGGAAGAAGGTAGAATGGGAAGAAAGTAGAATGGGAAGAAAGTAGAATGGGAAGAAAGAAGAATGGGAATAAAGTAGAATGGGAAGAAGGTAGAATGGGAAGAAAGTAGAATGGGAAGAAAGAAGAATGGGAATAAAGTAGAATGGGAAGAAGGTAGAATGGGAAGAAAGTAGAATGGGAAGAAAGTAGAATGGGGAAAATAGAATGTGAAGAAAGTAGAATAGGAAGATAATAGAATGGGAAGAAAATATTGATAGAATGGGAAGAGACTACATTAAGAAAAATGAGAAGAGTACATTGGGGAAGACTGTAGGTAGGGATGAAAGCAGAATATGGAAAGAGCCTCAGCCGTACCTGTCCCGGGCAGCAGTTGGGCTTAGACAGTCGTTCCTCATTGGTGACCTTCTCCAATATCTGGGCGCCAGTGTATCCAACCCAGGGATGCTCGCCGAAGGTGAAAAACTCCCACAGAGTGACGCCAAGCATAAAAACGTCAGACGCGTGGCTAAAGCGCAGATGGCGAAGGCTCTCCGGAGCGCACCAGGCGAAGGGCACAGTGCTCTGCTCGCCCATTGTGTAGCACTCGTGATTAGCCGGTAGCAGGCGCATAAGGCCGAAGTCGCCAATTTTCACTAGGGCTCGCGACGCCAACAACAGGTTGCGGCAGGCCAGGTCGCGGTGCACGCAACGGCGCGACTCCAGATAGGCCATGCCGCTCACCACCTGCGTTTTCATTGGTTGGCTTAGCGGCGGTTGAATTTAATTTGAGCGAATCAGGCGGCTCAGGGGATGAAGAGAGGATGAACAGGGGCGGAGAAAGGATGAACAGGGGCGGAGAGAGGATGAACAGGGGCGGAGAGAGGATGAACAGGGGCGGAGAGAGGATGAACAGGGGCGGAAAGAGGATGAACAGGGGGCGGAGAGAGGAGAAACAGAGGGGCGGAGAGAGGATCAACAGTGAGGCGGAGAGAGGATCAACAGTGAGGCGGAAAGAGGAGAAACAGGGGGCGGAGAGGATCAACAGAGGGGCGGAGAGGATGAACAGGGGCGGAGAGAGGATAAACAGGGGGGGCGGAAAGAGGATGAAGAGGGGCTCAGGGGATGAACAGGGGGCTCAGGGGGATGAACAGGGGGCTCAGGGATGAACAGGGGGCTCAGGGGGATGAACAGGGGGCTCAGGGGATGAACAGGGGGCTCACGGGATGAACAGGGGGCTCAGGGGGATGAACAGGGGGCTCAGGGGGATGAACAGGGGGCTCAGGGGGATGAACAGGGGGCTCAGGGGGATGAACAGGGGGGTCAGGGGATGAACAGGGGGCTCAGGGGATGAACAGGGGGGTCAGGGGATGAACAGGGGGCTCACGGGATGAACAGGGGGCTCAGATGATGAACAGGGGGGTCAGGGGATGAACAGGGGGCTCACGGGATGAACAGGGGGCTCAGGGGGATGAACAGGAGGCAGAGTCAGCCAGCAATCAGCAGGGGAGATCGAACCTGGTCAGCATAGTTGCACAGCTCAATGAGGGAGAATCCGGCCGATCCTTCATCCCTCAGCCGGTTGAGCAGGCAGCCGAGCGGAGCCAGCTCGGTGACAATCATGAGCGGCGATGACAGACAGGCTCCGTACAGGCGGATGAGGTTGGGGTGACTCAGCGAGTGCATGCTGTTCACCTCTTTGACGAAGTCTTCCAGAGCCGTGTTGGCGCCGCTTTTTGGGTCGCGTAAAATTTTCACGGCCACCGGCAGTTTGACGCCAGACGGGGTCACCCAGTCGCCTTTCATCACGTCGGCGAATTGGCCGGAGCCGAGCTTCGAGTAGGTGTACACGCTCTTGGAGCTGATGAGGCACATCAACTGGCGGGAGAGGAGTTCGGGGCTTTTGGTGCTTTTTTTCAATGTGTCTTTGGGAGATTCTCAATGTGTCTTGTGGCAATTCCCAATCTGTCTCGAGGCCATTCTCAATGTGTCTCGGGGCGATTCTCAATGTGTCTCGAGGTGATTCTCAATGTGTCTCGGGGCGATTCTCAATGTGTCTCGAGGTGATTCTCAATGTGTCTTGAGGCGATTCCTAAGAATCATTGAGAACGAAATTCAACGTACGTGCCCTAGGCGGACCTTCAGAAGCAGTTTCTCACCTGCTCTCCCGAGCTGAGCGCTGGCGCCATTGGCGCCAAGCCAGCAGCGCCACCAGCGGCCCCTCCAGCTGGCGCGGGCGCGGACACGGCGGCAGCGGACGGCAGCAGGAGCTCCAGATTAGCCGGAGCTTCAACAGCTGCGGCGGGGGCGGCAGCCGCCGGCTGAGAGGGCAGCGCTTTGCTGCTTAGTCGCAACCGATCGATCAGGCCCTGCTGCTGTTGCTGTTTCTGCTTCTTGGCCGCGTGGCGCCATCGCTTCACAGCATCAAGCAGTCGGCGCGCCGATGGACGCGACAGGCCCAGACGTTCGAGATCGTCCGACTTGACGAAGTCGAAATGGCGAAGCTTTGTCACCTGGAGGGCGACGGCGGTTGTCAGTCAGTCAGTCAGTCAGTCAGTCAGTCAGTCAGTCAGTCAGTCAGTCAGTCAGTCAGTCAGTCAGTCAGTCAGTCAGTCAGTCAGTCAGTCAGTCAGTCAGTCAGTCAGTCAGTCAGTCAGTCAGTCAGTCAGTCAGTCAGTCAGTCAGTCAGTCAGTCAGTCAGTCAGTCAGTCAGTCAGTCAGTCAGTCAGTCAGTCAGTCAGTCAGTCAGTCAGTCAGTCAGTCAGTCAGTCAGTCAGTCAGTCAGTCAGTCAGTCAGTCAGTCAGTCAGTCAGTCAGTCAGTCAGTCAGTCAGTCAGTCAGTCAGTCAGTCAGTCAGTCAGTCAGTCAGTCAGTCAGTCAGTCAGTCAGTCAGTCAGTCAGTCAGTCAGTCAGTCAGTCAGTCAGTCAGTCAGTCAGTCAGTCAGTCAGTCAGTCAGTCAGTCAGTCAGTCAGTCAGTCAGTCAGTCAGTCAGTCAGTCAGTCAGTCAGTCAGTCAGTCAGTCAGTCAGTCAGTCAGTCAGTCAGTCAGTCAGTCAGTCAGTCAGTCAGTCAGTCAGTCAGTCAGTCAGTCAGTCAGTCAGTCAGTCAGTCAGTCAGTCAGTCAGTCAGTCAGTCAGTCAGTCAGTCAGTCAGTCAGTCAGTCAGTCAGTCAGTCAGTCAGTCAGTCAGTCAGTCAGTCAGTCAGTCAGTCAGTCAGTCAGTCAGTCAGTCAGTCAGTTAGTCAGTCAGTCAGTCAGTCAGTCAGTCAGTCAGTTAGTCAGTCAGTCAGTCAGTCAGTCAGTCAGTCAGTCAGTCAGTCAGTAGGTCAGTCAGTCAGTCAGTAGGTCAGTCAGCCAACCTGCAGATCCTCGCGAATGCGCCGATGAAAGGCGGTCAAATCCACTTCAGCCAAGAGCCGCGCAAGCCAGGCTTCGTCGTCTGGCCCTCCGTGTCGACTTGTCGCAGAAACAACGGCCGAGGCGGGACGCTGCTGAGAACTGCGGTGCTGCGGAGAGCGACGCTGTCGTACAGACGACGGCGAAGAGTTTGGGACAGCCGCCGCGGCGGTGTCACCGGTTGGACTGGCCGCCGTTGCCTGCGAGAAGATGCGATAAATATGCTTCACTGCTTGATTCTCAGGGATTGGGTGAGATTCACTGCTTGATTCTCAGGGATTGGGTGAGATTCACTGCTTGATTCTCAGGGATTGGGTGAGATTCACTGCTTGATTCTCAGTGATTGAGTGAGATTCACTGCTTGATTCTCAGTGATTGGGTGAGATTCACTGCTTGATTCTCAGGGATTGGGTGAGATTCACTACTTGATTCTCAGTGATTAAGTGAGATTCACTGCTTGATTCTCAGGGATTGGGTGAGATTCACTGCTTGATTCTCAGGGATTGAGTGAGATTCACTGCTTGATTCTCAGTGATTGAGTGAGATTCACTGCTTGAT
>NIVC01000765.1:0-57500 GCA_002269645.1 Macrostomum lignano | reverse complement strand
TTGCCTACTTATTGGGTCTTAAAGAAAAAAGCAAATTGAATACAAAACATTTTTTCTTATTGTTTCTCTTTTTTGTTAACAAAAATGGTTTTTATTGATATTAATTATAAGCAAATATCAATTATCAGCTTAATTAACTAATGACTAAATAAATAGATAATATATTTATAAACATGCTTAGGCGCAACTTAGGGATTCACCCAATTTTTCTATTGGCAACACACACATGTGAGTCACTATTGGACGGAATAGTAGTCACATGACTGCTCTCAGCCAATAGCAACTTACATGTGTATGTTGCCAATAGAAATGGCCAAGTGATTCCCAAGGTTATGCATGTAGGTTTATAAATAAATATTTGTTATAGGCCTATACATTAAATAAAAACTTGTTTTCCTTATATCAAAATAAGCCATTATACAATTAGAAAAAAAGCAACAACAAACAGAAAAAATTAGTGCATAAAAAAAGAAAAACCATTTAAGGTAAGTCATTTTTACTTGTCCTAAGCAAGTACATTTAGTAATAATAATTTAATAATAATACTAAGGCCTACATTTAAAACTAAGAGCATAGAAATAAAATTTTTTAAACATATTGTGTTTGAAATATAAATTAATTAGGGTTAATATAACTAAATACTTTTATACAAACAGATTATAACTATATTATAGCTTTAGACTCTACAAACACTATAGGACTATAGGAGTCTAAACAATCTAGTATAGACTTTAAAAAGCATAATAACCAAGCAGAAATAATAGGCCTATGTTCCAATTGTGATTTGTAAACAGGTTAAATTCTTTGAATTGGGTCATTCTTAAAATGAAAACACGCATAAATTTAAACAACTGTTTTGCTTCTTCTACTTAGTATTTTTAAAAGCAACTTTTTGGCTGTAGTTTTTTCTTACTGATTAAAAAATGTGCCTAATGCTTCAGTTGTTAAAAAATATCTAATCATCTCACAACATTAAAGCAATAACTTGCTTTACAAAAATTGAAAATTTCTTCCCAACATATGTGCAATCATGACACCCATTGCAAAAAATGATGAGATTTATCTTAATGGCAAGTTATAAGTAAACATTTTTATTTTATTGAAGATTAATTCTCATTAAGAAATTACCTAATTTAATATGCTTTCAAAATACAACCAGTGTTGTATAATTATATACCAATTTGGGATGTTACTCTTACTCTTTGACATTTGTGTTTTGATTTGCCTAGAATTTTCAAGCTAAGTATGCCTTGGAATATGAAACACTATTGTCCTCTAATTTGTTAAAGTATAAGAGAATATTTATGTTTATGGGTCATTTTATGGACTATCATTCTCCCATTGAACACAGACCAATGAAAAGATGATATTTTGTACCACAATAGAAAAAGTCTTCTAACCACCATAGAGTTGTCATACATGCATGTATCAGCTAGAAAATGTACATTTAGCTAGCCAACTTAAATATTTTTAAATGATTTTTTTGTTAAATGAGGGTGGGAAGCTGGGGGCTACCCACAGATCAGCCCTGGGAGGGGCTCTGCCACTGAGGGGCACTACCAAGGGCATATAGCCCAAGATACCCCAAGATTGGACCTTGACATCTGGGCCAGGGGAATCTGCCAACCCAAACCTATGGACTAAGACACTGCCAACCCAAAAGTGGAATCAGGGACAATGCTAGGACTGAGTCCACCTAAGCCACCACCCAGCAGACAAATCCTAGGAGTGCACAAAAAAAGAATTGGAATGAAAAATGCTTGGGTTATTACTGAGAAGCAGTCCGAGAGCAGGGAGACCCTGAAGTCTTGGAAATGGCTTAATATTAGAATGAGTCTGGAAGGCTTGTTTCCAAGGGCAAGTCTCTTATTAGGCAGGACATTGCAACTACCTATAGGGCTGCAAGCCACAAGGGTATCACCTATCTAGCTCTACATTAGAGGCCAGGCCAAGGGGGTGGAGAGGGGCACAAGGGGCAAGAGGAAACTGGACTCAGCTAGTTTTCCCCAATTCGGGACAAACATCAACCCCAGGACTCCAGTCCACTGTCAGGATAAAAGCCGAGACACAAGGGTAGGGAGACAGCCGGAGGAGACAACAGATAGACCAAGGACAGAGCAAAATAGACCAGGCAAGGAGGGCAGAGCTTAAAACTCCAATTTTTGGAAGGTGCACCAGGGAATTTAATTGGGGGAGGAGCACCTGAACCCTAAACCTGGGGCTCAGCCTCAGGGCTGGCATCAACTGGGCTTTACTGTACACCTTTGTGAATGGTCATCTTTCTTGCAGGGTGGGTGACCAGGCAGCTCAAGTCCCATTCTAGCCACACTGCAGTCCAGATCTCCGACTCACTCCAGGTACACCCCCCTAACCCAAGGCCAAGGACCAAATTGATTAGATAGAAATGAACAGGGTTATTTTTAGAATAGGCAAAACCCCTCCAGGGTGGACCCTTAGAAAATTGGGTTAGCAGGAGCTAGGCCAATTGGATTGCACATAACCTAAGAAATGCTGCCAGAGAGGCAGCCAGGGTAAAAACATCCAGAGACCATCTTTACTTTGTTTACAACAAAGACATATTTTTTCACATTTTATAATGATTTATTAAAAAACAATAAAAGAAAAAAACATTCTTTTCTTGTAACCAGCATAGAAACACATAAATTAAAAATTTCAACTTGGAAAATATATTTTTAGGTACTTTTTATATACTCATAACAAAAAATGTTTTTTTTGTTTTTTCTGAAAACCATAGATTTTTTATAACACTTTATATGATACAATGTCATAAAAGCATGTTTTCTTGAAACCAATAATGGCACACAAATATTTAAATTTTAAAGTCTAAAATTTATTCCAAGTTAGTTATTAAATGTAGCAAAAAACATACTTTTTCTTTTAGTCATTATATTTTGTTTCTTTTACCTTAAATTATAATACCATATCACAATTTTACCAATTCTTTTTTCTATAAAATAGACAATTGACTCCATGAAATTATCTGAAATCAAATTCACTTTGGAATGTAATATATGACATTAATACACATATTCCTGTTACCAACAGAAAAAGGTTGCCAACAAGTTCTTAATTCTTAATCATAGGGTATTTGGGGTGAAAACCATAGCTGTAAAAAGGAAAACCATAACTAAAGTCTATAAACATTATGTAAATATTCAAATGCAATTTTTATTCGTATAGATAAAGTTTCTTTGATTTTTATTAAGAAGTATATTTATTTTGGATAATATTTTGGATAGACATTAATAAAAGTAATAAAATTAGATAATTCACTTTTAGGCTCTCTTTGCTCCAAGCAAATGACAAAAGCAACAAGAGAAAAAAGAGAGACACATTTTTAAAAAATTTGGTGACCACGAGAAGTATCTTGAGCAGCAGCGCCAACAACATAATGAATGGTATCAAAAAAGGAAGGCAGCAGAGAAAATTGAAGGTCAAGTGGGACCAGCTGTTTCAGTTGTGAGGTCAGCAGCTGCTTACAAATGCGAAAACAACAAGTTGAAGCAAAAGAACATAGCTCTCACAAATCAGTTACAGTTGAGCAATAAAAGAAATGAAGCCACAAACAGATGTAGCTCGTAATGACACTTTGTGCAAGCAACTAAGTTGAGTAAAAAAGGAAATGGAAAAACAGAAGGTTGAACGTCATGTTGAATCGAGTGCTGCTAGCTATCTCACTCGAAAATTTGCTGTGCTCCGGTGCTTCAAAATCACTCGAGAGATAATCAAGTCAATTGTACAAGCTGCTAACCCCTTTGATCAGAGGGCAGTTATGAAACTAGTCGCATCTTTGCCAAGAGTATTGAGGCAGCCAAAAGCAATGCCGGCAAATAATGTCAAAGATGCTGTCCAGAAGTTTTTCTGCCTGGATGAGAACTCCCATTCAACCTCATCAACAAAGGATTTTATTAAAAAAAGGGTTCGCACTGACGCTAAGACTGTAATTCTGCTGCAGGTACAGAAGCATTACCTGATATGGCCCATGAATGTGATATATGATAAGTTCTGCAAAGAGAACCTGGATATTAAGATGCCAAGTTGAGCTACATTTAACCAATGGAAGCCTTGGTTTGTCAAGAGACCTCGACTGAGCAACCACAATCTCTGCATGTGCATGACATGCAACAACATGGAAGGGCTAATTGCTGGCATACACACTGCAGGTTTAGTACATAGCCATCAAGTGAAAGACCTGCTGCAAGAGATTGTCTGCTCCAAAAATTTGTCTGCCTGCCTTACATGTCAGTGTGACTCCTGTTGAGAGCTGTCACCATTGACAGATATAGTCCATGAGAAGCCACATGTTTCTTATCATGTTTGGCGGCCACAGTCTAATGGTAGAAGTGGTGTCGATCATCTCAGAGAGACAGCGTCATGCGAGATGGCTGTCAGTATGCTCCAATGGCAATTGAATGATTACTATATGTGCCTGTGTCATCAATTTAAGGCCATCCACATTTTGAAGGAATTGCTGCAGCCTGGACACCTCATTATACATGCGCAACCTTGGGAATCACCCGGCCATTTCTATTGGCAACACACACATGTAAGTCGCTATTGGCTGAGAGCAGTCACGTGACTACTATTCTGTCCAATAGCGACTTACATGTGTGTGTTGCCAATAGAAACGGCCGAGTGAATCCCAAGGTTGCACCCAAGCATGCACCTCATACTGCATATAGACTTTTCTAAGAATTCTAATGTGAAATATCACACTGAGGTGCAGGCAGCACATTTTGGTGACCAAGAGCAGGTTATCATTCATCAAGGAGTTGGCCACCTGTAAGGTTTCTACCTGTGCCAGCCATTGCTGCCCATATGAAACCAGTTCTGAAACATTTTAAGCAGGTGCATGATGCTTCAGTGGGTTGACTGCTTTGAGGAGTTGCATTGTGTAACTATCATCTCTGACTCTTCTTTAAGTCAGTATAGGAATTGGAAAATGCTTTTCCTTTTCGACCAACTGATGAAGAGCTTCAATGTCAAGAGTTGGCAATGGCTCTACACAGAAGCTGGACACAGTAAGGGATCTGCAGACGGGGTTGGCATCTGCATTAAAAGCCATTGCAATGATGTGGTGGCCACCCAAAGAGACATCATTACTCCAGAGGATGTTCTGGTTGCTATAAGAGCTAGCCTTCCATTGCGCATACAGCATACTTAGCTGGTTAGTGGAGGCAAGCAATTTTATAGAGTTCATTGATCTTGTCAACTTTATTGGCAATGACCTTTACAAGATGCCAGGACTAATAAAGATGCACAATGTCTCAAAAGAGGAAGAAGGCCCAATCATCCATTGTCAGCTGACTTGCATTTGCAAAGGTGCGACAACAGCTTGCAAGTGCAACAATGCAAAGATGTGGATTCCATTGGTCCTCCTATCAATCAAAGATACAGTAGATCATGCCAATGTAACAGGCCATGGTCGTAGTCAAGGGTATAGATGAGGCCAGGCACGTGGACAAGGAAGAGGATTTGGTTGAGGATGTGGACGGCAGCCGCAGCAAGATAATTGGGAACTATAGCTAAAAGTAAATAAGTACATATACAACTCCATTTATTCAACTTATTGAGATCCACCATCAGAAGAAACCACTATATGTAAGACGTATGTAGGACCTTTATGATAAGAACAGTACTCTCATGTACAGCTGTACATGCAGTATATTTTGTGCTAACTATCTTACAAACAAAATAATTTCACTCTAAATTGATCATTGTAAGAAGATGGAAAGCCTTGAAGAAGTATGCTCAGACTTGCTATAGTTGAGTTCCTATTTCTTTAGGTCTATGGAAGATCCTGAAAAAAACAAGAATAGTAGAAGTGTAGGACATTGGACTATCAGATATTATCATTGTTGTATCCACCCTTTCTTTGGCCTGGTCTGGTCGCACGCAGGTCTGGTCGCTAGTACTGAATATCAGATAAAAAGCAAATAGTGCCCTAAAGTGAGCAAAGGAACAGGTACAAGCAGGAGCACAAACTCACTGGAGGCGGCACACAGAGAGAGAGAGAGAGAGAGAGAGAGAGAGAGAGAGAGAGAGAGAGAGAGAGAGAGAGAGAGAGAGAGAGAGAGCAGATGGCATAGACATGAGGCGATTTGGAGCAACTCAGGCAGGCTGATGCTGCTGTTGAACTGGCTGACAGGCAAATGCTATAGGGCAGGCTGATGCTGCTGGTTGATGTCGCCATCTCCGAACCCTCCTCAAGGTTGTTTCCATGACTGTCTCTCTCTGATAGGCCTCCAGGAATCTGACATGATGCACCTGTTCTAAAAATAGACATGACTCAGGGAAAAATGAGGATTTGGAGAGGTGGGTGTTCAGGTAGAGTGCAATGGCATGCTATAGATAGGCAGGAAGCACTGACAGGGAAGTGATGGTGCAAGAGAGAGGCCAAGAGGTGGGGAGCTGCACTCTACCTAGGACCCCTCCCTTTAGCACCTAAACTGGCAGCCTGGACACTCAGGACTCATGGATCAAAAAAAAAATTAGATGGCTTGTTGGCACCCAGACTGCAGTTATATCATCAGCATGAACAAAGGTAGTAAAAAAGTATTATCCAGAGAAATTTTTTTATATTTATAACAAAGTTTAAATCATTTTCTGATTATGTAAAGTTAATATACCTAAAATCTGTCTATAGAATTCATTATTTATTTGGCTCATTTATCTATAAATCCTATATACTAAAAATGAGTTGTCTGTATGTGGGTAGGTATGCGATAGATTTCAGAAAAAATGGCTCAACCGATTTTCTTCAAACTTGCACCATTCGATCAGAAATTTTCCTGGGACGGTACATGCATCTTGGCTAAAAAATTGCTCAATGATAAAGGGATTAAATATTCGAAAAACATGCTTTTTTGCAAAGGTCAAGCAGCTCTTTCGACCTAAAATTCATTGTAAGAATGCTAGAGAAAAAAACTGACTGGCTGAATTCTGATTGTCATAAAGATTGCATCACAACCAGTTGAAAACAGTGCCGAAGAAATGCACACACGACTTGATTAAAATTGCGTAACCAATATTGCTAACTTGAACTGAGACTGATACTGGCTGACTGAGAAATTGATTATGTCATAACTTTTTACCCCAATTGACTTGCTGTAAGAATTTAATTATAAGGGCCACAATTCATGTACTCCAATTGAAAAGAGATAGCCTAGATACGAACAGACTGGACTGCCAACGTAGCGACCTGGGTTCGAATCTTAGTAGTGCAAAATAATTTTTTTATAAAACACCTTGAAAACACGAAACTGCTAAACATAAAAAAGCACAATGTCAAACATAAAAGAGGCACCATGTCAAACATTACATGGGCACCATGTAAAACAAATACGTGACTCTATGTCAAACATTAAAGAGCCACCATGTGAAACATTAAAGAGTCACCATTTCGAACATTAAAGAGCCACCACGTCGAACATTAAAGTGCCACCATGTCAAACGTAAAAGAGCCACCATGAAGAACATTAAAGAGCCACCATGCCAAACATAAAAGAGCCACTATGTCGAACATTAAAGAGCTAGCATGTCAAACATTAAAGAGCCACCATGTCGAACATTAAAGAGCCACCATTTCGAACATAAAAGAGCCGCCATGTAAAACATTAAAGAGCCACATTGTCAAACATAAAAGAGCCACCATGTAAGACATTTAAGAGCCATCATGTGAAACATTTAAGAGCCACCATGTCGAACATAAAAGAGCTACCATGTCAAACCTAAAAGAGCCACCATGTCAAACCTAAAAGAGCCACCATGTCGAACATAAAAGAGCTACCATGTCAAACCTAAAAGAGCCACCATGTCGAACATAAACGAACCTTTATGTCGTACATTAAAGAGCCACCATGTCAAACATTAAAGAGCCACCATGTCAAACATAAAAGAGCCACAATGTCAAACATAGAAGAGCCACAATGTCAGATATTAAAAAGCCACCGTATCAAACATAAAAGAGTTACCATGTAGAACAAAAAAGAGCCACCATGTCGAACATAAAAGAGCCACCATGTCAAGCATAAAAGAGCCACCATGTCAAACATTAAAGAGCCACCATGTCGAACATTAAAGAGCCACCATGTCAAGCATAAAAGAGCCACCATGTCAAACATTAAAGAGCCATGTCAAACACTAAAGAGCCAACATGTCGAACATAAAAGAGCCACCATGTCAAACATTAAAGAGCCACCATGTCAGACATTAAAGAGCCACCATGTCAAACATTAAAGAGCCACCATATCGAACACTAAAGAGCCACCATGTCAAACATATGTGACTCCATGTCGAATATATACGTGCCTCCATGTCACACATAAAAGGGCCACCATGTAAAACATATACATATGACTACATAACAAACATTAAACAGCCCACCATGTCGAACATTAAAGAGCCATCATGTCAAACATAAAAGAGCCACCATGTCAAACATTAAAGAGCCACCATGTCAGACATTAAAGAGCCACTATGTCAAACATAAAAGAGCCACCATGTCAAACATTAAAGAGCCACCATATCGAACACTAAAGAGCCACCATGTCAAACATATGTGACTCCATGTCAAATATATACGTGACTCCATGTCACACATAAAAGAGCCACCATGTAAAACATATACATATGACTACATAACAAACATTAAACAGCCACCATGTCGAACATTAAAGAGCCATCATGTCAAACATAAAAGAGCCACCATGTCATAAATTAAAGACCCACCATGTCAAACATTAAAGAGCCACCATGTCAAACATTAAAGAGCCACCATGTCAAACATTAAAGAGCCACATGTCGAACATAAAAGAGCCACTTTGTCAAACATCTACGAGTCACCATGTCAAGCGTATACATGACTCCATTTCAGACATTAAAGTGCCACCATGTCAAACATAAAAGAGCCACCAGCTCAAACATTAAAGAGCCACCATGTCAGACACAAAACAGCTACCATGTCAAACATAAATGGGGTGCCTACTATCTTGGAGTGCTTGCTATCTGGAGATGCGTGCTATCTGGGGGTGCTTGCTATCTGGGGGATGCTTGCTATCTTGGGGGTTCTAGCTATCTGGGGGTGCTTGCTATTAGGTGGATGCTTGCTATCTGGGGTGCCTGCTATCTTGGAGTGCTTGCTATCTGGAGATGCGTGCTATCTGGGGGTGCTTGCTATCTGGGGGTGCTTGCTATCTGGGGGTGCTTGCTATCTGGGGGTGCTTGCTATTAGGTGGATGCTTGCTATCTGGGGTGCCTGCTATCTGGGGGTTCTTGCTATCTGGGGGTGCTTGCTATCTGGGGGTGCTTGCTATTAGGTGGATGCTTGCTATCTGGGGTGCCTGCTATCTGGGGGTGCTTGCTATCTGGAGATGCTTGCTATCTGGGGGTGCTTGCTATCTGGGGGTGCTTGCTATTAGGTGGATGCTTGCTATCTGGGGGTGCTTGCTATCTGGGGGTGCTTGCTATTAGGTGGATGCTTGCTATCTGGGGGTGCTTGCTATTAGGTGGATGCTTGCTATCTGGGGGTGCTTGCTATTAGGTGGATGCTTGCTATCTGGGGGTGCTTGCTATCTGGAGATGCTTGCTATCTGGGGGTGCTTGCTATCTGGGGGTGCTTGCTATCTAAGGGTGCTTGCTATTAGGTGGATGCTTGCTATCTTGGGGTGCTTGCTATTAGGTGGATGCTTGCTATCTGGGGTGCCTGCTATCTGGGGGTGCTTGCTATCTAGAGATGCTTGCTACTTGGGGTGCTTGCTATCTGGGGGTGCTTGCTATCTGGGGGTGCTTGCTATCTAAGGGTGCTTGCTATTAGGTGGATGCTTGCTATCTTGGGGTGCTTGCTATTAGGTGGATGCTTGCTATCTGGGGTGCCTGCTATCTGGGGGTGCTTGCTATCTGGAGATGCTTGCCTTGCTATCCAAGGGTGCTTGCTATCTGGGGATGCTTGCTATCTAAGGGTGCTTGCTATTAGGTGGATGCTTGCTATCTGGGGGTGCTTGCTATCTGGGGGGTTGCTTGCTGTCCTGGGATATTTTTTTGCATTGCACTTCATTTGAGCAGTTTTTCTATTGTCTATGTGAAGGCTTTATTTGGCCGTCTTTTTGATACTTGTAGAGTGCCAGAGATTCTATCTAGATGCCCCCCATCGGGGGGCGAAGATTGCTAGTGGCATCTAAACTTAAGCACAAAATATATTACATTTAGAAAAAAATTGTGTTTTTTTATTTTGAATGCTAGTGCAATATCCAATATATAAGTTACTTCTAAGTAAAAAAAATTGCCAATTATGAAATGAAATATTCCATTCATAACAAATTTGCTTATGTGTAACTGTAATGCTTACATGGTTTTTTGTTTCTTTGCCTTTCTTCTTTCTTTTTGGTCTATTTAACCTTTAATACATATTAAAATCCTCTCAGCTACTTTTCTACAGATCCATGTGCAAAATTTTCCTACAAAATTTTATAGTATTAGGGGTATAGTATATAAGTTCAGATTTTTGTACTGTATTTTGTATTTCCTGAAATAGGCTTTTAGAGTGTAATGATTGCATTATAATTACTTATGATTGGATACGAGCATATATATCTTAATTAAATACATTTCATTGTACATCTTTTTTTATATAAAATAGAAAACTATGTGATTCCCTAAGTACAATGCCATGCCATGCCATGTCAAAACTGGTTGTTAGACCCATTTCAGTTATTACCTTACCACATGGTTGGCCTCAGGCAAGCATCTAGCTATATTACCTATATATTGAAAAAACTACTGAGTTTGAAGACAAAAGCATGTACTGTAAACAATTTAATAGGGGCCTAGAAAAACATTTTAAATTAACTTTTAAATGTAAAACATGTAACTGCTTAACATATTTCCATTTTACAACATTTAATTTAGTCTTCGGTAGTTTTCTATTGATTTTATGCTATTTTTTTCTATTTAGGTCTAATATTTTTAATTGTCAACATAACCAGAAATAGAAAAAAACAAACATGGATTTTTGATACCCAGAAACATTTGTGGTTATAAACGTACTTTAGCAATCTAAATTTAAAGTGTAATAATATTCTGTGATTTAGTATCTAAACAAATAAGCTTTTTAATACTGCTTTTTTGTAGTCCAAAGTTTGAAAATAACCCAACTATGAATTCTTGATAGTTTTAGGCATTTATAATAAAGTGCAAAGCTTAGCCTATCATATACCATTTTTTACACTATTTATCACACTCACAGGTTTGCTAGAGCTATATCTATAACCAATACAATCATTATAAGGTATAGAAATGGAAGATATGATAATTAATATATTATAAGAAAAATGTTAATTAAATTATGCTTTTATTTTGATGTCAAGTATTTGCACTTTTAAATCTTTGCACTTTAATTTTAGCTTGTAAGCAAAAATTAAAATTATTGATATTTAATTGTAACAAGCCAACATTTATGCTCTAGTCTAGTCCTAGAACTAATCACAACCATTCTAACTTGCTTTCAATGGTAATGCTAATGTCTAGACTAGATTTTTTGTGCTCAGACTGTGCATATGCACTTTATTCTTTAAATTTTGAAATCGTACCCTGAAATCGAAAAAGTTGGTGTGGTTTAGGTGTGGTCTCATAACTTATTTTTCCTTTTAAGCCTCATTTGCATTGCCAGCTTAACGTAAGAAACAAGAGAAGAAAAGAAAATATACTTATACTTATAGTATTTGAAAACAGCGGCTAAACAATTTTCTATAAATCTTCGAACAAAATTTAATGGCTAATGAAACGAAAAGTATTTAAATAAGGAATTAGGCCTATAAAACAGGAACTGTATCATGTATGAACTAATGATGACCCAAGCAGAAGGATGGGAAAGTGGGGAAACCTCGCCTCCTGGGGCCTGTGCTATAGAATACTCTTAACTCCTAAATCCTTAAGAGTGTCCTAACTCCTAGCTCCTAGTCTGGCTTTTCTGTGCTATAGAATCAAGAGTAAATTTTAAGAGCTAGGAGGCTCCTTAAGGAAATTAGGAGACTCCTGGGTGAATTTAGGAGAACTCATTAAGGTCCGTGGCATGCTATAAAATTAGGAGAGGAAGTCTAGGAGCTAGGAGCTAGGAGTTGGCTTTTAGGAGTGATTCTAGGAGCATGTGTCCTATAGAATGAGAAAATTTTGCTCCTAACTCTTGACTCCTAAGCAAGAGTTCAAGGGCCAATTTTCACTCTTAGACAAGCTAGGATTATAACGTTTTCGGACAGCGAATCGGATTCTGATGAGGAAGGAGTCAATGATAGACGCCGTCGACAATTCAAGCCAAGAAGTACTTTTTTGAAGAAAATCCAGCCGAGAGTGCTATGCGTTTTAGACTTAACGAGATCCAGCTTTCAAGCCTAACAGATAGAATTCGACACAGAATCGAACATCTTTGTACCAAACTTTTCACGGCATTCCAATATCACGTCTTGCCACATAGCAATCTTTGGCTATCCTTCAGTTTCGTTCGTTTAATTATTTTCAGAGTCTTATATCATTTTTTACCCTTTTTTTCAGCATGGCGGGTCGCCCATCTGCTCCGACGACGATTGTCCCACCAGCTGAGGACCTGGGCTGAGGTCAGGCCAACTCGCATTCTTAGTTATGGTTGTACTAAACGCACCAAAGAGAACCTTTTTGCGTGCAGCAACGGCTCTCACAAAATATATTTTTTAGCAATTTGCATTTAGACTCCTGAGATTCAATCCTTAAGGACCGTAAAGTTAGGATTGTGATATAGCACACAATTCTCTATCATCCTTAAACGATGGCGCAACACTCCTTGAACACACCCCCACTCCTAGGCTGCACTCCTTGCGAGAACTCCTAGCTCCTAACTCTTAACTCCTGAAATCTATAGCACACAAAATTCAATCACTCCTTGTCAAGAGTACTCTTGAGTCCTAGCTCCTAACTCCTAACTCCTGATTCTATAGCACGGGCCCTGGAAAATGTGTCATGTTTTTCTACGAAAATTTTCTAAGAAGTGGATTTTAGACTATAAAACTTTAAACAAATAATACTAATAAAAATGTGTCGTTTGACAATTATTTACTTTATTATACGATAAGTAGATATTCAAATATATATATATGCTGTTTGCTGTCTATTGTGTTATTATTTTTTCAATATACTTTGAGTACGTCTAGAATTTAACTTTACTAAGTACTTTGCATTTTTATAGCACTACTTAGAACTATCATCAGCTTTTAGTATTTTTAAAGGGACTGATATTGGTCAAAATGCCATTGGTGGAGAATGAATACCGGAATTAAGTTTTCTTTTCAAACTTATTATCAGAGCCTTAAACAGATTTGTAAATAGTGGAACTACAAAAGCGGCAAAAGCCTCTAAATAAAGGTAAACCTAGTTGCCATGTCATGAAGTTTAATTCTTACGACGAATTTTATAGTTGCATGACTTTTGATGACTTTTAAAAATACTTTTTTAATGTATTGTTAATTGATATTATACGAAATGTAAAAGGACATTAAAATCATACTTTAAACTCTATGATTCAGCAATGACACTTTCAATTTGAAATTAATTAGAAGAGTCAAGGGTCTTTTTATGGAAGTAAATAAATAAATAAATAAATAGTAAATAATTCAATATGTTTTCATACAGCTCATTATTTATGTCAGTCAATTGTTTTAATTTGTTTCTCCCCACAGCCTAACTATCCTACGCAATCAAACGTTCAGTGCACTGTTTATCAAAAATCGTGTTCTACGGCCATGTCGGACGATGAAGGATGTACTGGAGAGCGTCGAGACTTGTCGCCAACTGAGCAGCAGCATCGCCGGCGCGGTCAGGCGGAGGCCTCAGCCACTTTGGCTGGTTCCGCGGCGCCAACTCCTGAAGAAATCCTCCGCCTGCTGGAGTCCTGCCAGCTGACTGACGAGCAGGCGGACGAGTTGTTGAAGGACGCCTACGCGCTCAACCGGCTGCTCAGGGCGCATCTCGCCCACGTCGAAGCCGCGAACGGCGGCGCAGCTGAAAGCCGGGGAAGCCACCGGCGCGGAAACAGCGGCGAAACATCAGGCGGCTCGGCTGTCGCGTCGCGCTCGGGCAAATCAAGACAGAGCAGCGGCGGTGGCGGCGGCGGCGGCGGCGGCGGCGGCGGCGGCGGCGGCGGCGGCGGCTTCGGCCGGCAGCTCGGCGGCGGCGCCGTCCGTCACGAACAGTCGTCGAGCCGACGCTCCGTGTCGCTCAGCGGCCGGACCCACGTCACCGCCGCCGCCTCCTCGTCGAGTCAGCAGCGGCTGCCGCCAATAGCCAGGGCGAAGTCGCCCGGTCAGCGACTGTCCCAGATGGCCAGGGCCTACAGCTCCGGGGTGATCCAGCCCGGCCACCGGGGCAGCACCGCTGGCTTTCCGGACTCCAGCAAGTCGGCAAAAAAGCGACTGTAATTCACCGATTAAGTTGTCAATCTTCGAAACGCGCAATTAAAATATAACTTTTGAGGTTGCCTTTTGAAGAGTACATTGTACTTATAGTCTGTGCAGCTGTGGTCCTGGCTCATTGAAAGCGTTACCGTGACAAGAATCGCTAAAGTCATAAAGTGACTCTAGCGACTCTGGGGCGACTTTTGCGATTGATCAGACGGCTGTTGAGTCAAGAGCGCATAACGTGAGTTGCAGAATCGTAAGAGTCGCGAAGAAGTCGTCGTGTTAGTGCTTAACTTTCTACTAACTCAAGCAGAGTTATTATAAACGCGAAATGCGATTCTGATTCATTAAGTGACGCAGATGCGCTTTAGACGCAACTCGGTGATTTTACAGCGACTCTAGCACGCTTCAGATGAATCAGATACGACTTTACGGTCCCAGAGTCGTTTCAGAGTTGCAGACAACTGACTTTGACTTTTGTTTTCAGTTCGGTGATCAGATCAGCTGACATCCGACCCCCTTGGATCCGCCAGTGCATTCATGTTTCCACGGAAGCAGCACTAGAAATTCCTATAATTTTGTTATACGCTCTTGACGCGTTTCAGTAACCATTTTGAAAATACGAGCTGTATTTTGCCTTTGCCTTCAAGTTGATCCATTCTGTTAAAATGCATGTTTTGCTCACTCGAGTACTTTCTGTTCGGGCTTGCAGACGTCTGTCTGCCTGCCACACCATGACGCTTTAAATCTTAATTAATCTGGGATGTCCGAAGCTTCGACACTTTTGAATGGAGTGACCAAAATATACGAGGTTAGGTTTATCCACTTCTGATCTGGAATTAAAAGTGTCAGATCTTTCCGCACATCCATCGTAACAACTGTCAATTATATTGTCAAAAGCTTGATATGATAAACGATAAATGATAAATTTTAGCTGTGATATTTTAGTAGCCTACTAATAGTAGACCTGCTTGCCTTCTTCGCTTTGTACAAACTACAAACGATTATCGCTTTGAGTCCAGCTGAGCAACGAGTGAAATTTAAAAAAATAAAATTGTAATATTTGACACATCAGACTGCTGCATACGCGTGTCTCCAGCGTTTTTTTATTTTACACTACTTCCAGTATTAGCGAATTAATAGATTGTTTGTTTCTGTCACCTGTTTGCCTTCCGAATCCATTTCTCCCAAATCCCTATCTTGTTTCCGATTTCTCCTAAATCCTCATCTTGTTTCCCATTTCTCCCAAATCCTCAGGTTGATTCCCATTTCTCCCAAATCCCCATATAGATTCCCATTTCTCCCAAATCTCCATATAGATTCCCATTTCTCCCAAATCCCCATATAGATTCCCATTTCTTCCAAATTCCCTTATAGATTCCCATTTCTCCCAAATCCCCATATAGATTCCCATTTCTCCCAAATCCCCATCTTGTTTCTCATATCTCCCAAATCTTCAGATTGATTCCCATTTCTCCCAAATCCTCAGGTTGATTCCCATTTCTTCCAAATCCCCATATAGATTCCCATTTCTCCCAAATCCCCATCTTGTTTCTCATGTCTCCCAAATCTTCAGATTGATTTCCATTTCTCCCAAATCCGCAGGTTGATTCCCATTTCTCCCAAATCCTCAGATTGATTCCCATTTCTTCCAAATCCCCATCTTGTTTCCCATTTCTCCCAAACCCCCATATAGATTCCCATTTCTCACAAATCCGCAGGTTGATTCCCATTTCTCCCAAATCCTTATCTTGTTTCCTATTTCTCCCAAACCCTTATCTTGTTTCCCATTTCTCCCAAACCCTTATCTTGTTTCCTATTTCTCCCAAACCCTTATCTTATATCCCGAATCCTCAGATTGATTCCCCAATTCTCCCACATCCCCATATTGATTCCTATTTCTCATTTTCAAAATTCCCACGTTTTCGCATGTTATTCTCGTTTTTTTATTTCTTCCTTTCCGAAAGTACATGCATCGATAAAGCAGTTAAATGGTCGCAGATGCTTACGCAGCATCCGATAAGATGAGAAGAACACAAAACACTTATTTATTAATATCCTTATATAATATTCAAAAGCTGCTGCGACAAGGAAAAGAACAGAAAGTCTTTACTTCGATAAAGATGTAAAATGGCATAAACTGGCTCGTATGCAACAGGTGGTCACGTGATATGAATGGATGCATGAACATCTCGTGACCAGAATGAACACAAACCTCTCGCGTGACTTGAATGAATGCTGCGGGGATGGTCACGTGGTCTCACTGATCGCAGAAATCTTGGACTAGCGACCCATTCCGCGTTCAATCACGTCACGTGACATTTAGGCGTGACAAGTTACTAACTCACACGACCTGAAAGTTTAAAATAACGACCGAAAACGTACAATGCAGCGCCCTCCCAAGAATTTGCGAACCTTGCAAAGATTTTCGGAATTGTGATACTTTTTAGGTTTTATATCTACATAGGAATGATCACGTGACTCGAACTAGCACAAATTAGGTATCACGTGACCTGAACTGAGCTCATAATAGTCACGTGACTTGAACTGAACACAGAAGTGTCACGTGACTTGAACTGAACCCAGGACAGTCATGTGACCTAGCTGAACTGAACACAGGACTGTCACGTGACCTGAACTGAACCCAGGACAGTCACGTGACCTAGCTGAACTAAACACAGGACTGTCACATGACTTGAATCAGTGCAGGAGTCTGAAGCGAACGCTGAAAAGTCACAGTACGCATTCGCTGTGCCGAATCGGTCCTGGAGAGTCTTCACCGCCACCTCCAGGGCTGCGGCCGCCGCCATCGACGCCAGCGCACCTGCCATTCTCTTCCATCAGCGACGTCTTGTCGTTGGCAAAGCACTGCGGCGTTGCCGGCGCCAGCGCGTAGCTCTGCCTATTCAGCAGAGTGTGCGTCAGGATGCCCGCCACCAGGACGATGATGAGGACGAGCAGGACGCCGACGATCCACACCAGGGCGCACTTCAGTTTCTCCTCGGCGGCGGCTCTGCTGCCGGCGCTGCTGCCGGCGCTGCTGCCAGTTGTCGACGTCTTCCTGGACGCCCGACTGCGAATCAGTTCGGCGGACTCCAGCGCTGAAGTTACAGCGGAATCCGGCACCATTGTGACGCCGACCGCAGAAGCCGACGTCGTTGAGATGGTGGTGTCGGCGACGGGCCGGCTGCAGAGGAAGTGCACCCCGGGTGATTCCGGGCCTCTCCGGCATAGAGTCTTCTGCGCCAGGAGAATGTCCGTCTCCATGCGGAAGCCGCCGTTGGCCAGGTGCATGCACACCGGGTCCTGGCGCGGCCGCGACTGGTCAAATATGTCCGGCGTCTTGATGATGAAGCACAGAGCCAGCCTCTCGTCTAGCTTGTCGGGCCGGTGCACCCGGTACAACATCCCCCTGAGCTGCTCCAGCAGCCACGGCTCCGCCCGCCAGTCTCCCGGGGATCTGCCCTCGGTGTCCACCTTCAGCAGGTCGGCGAAGCCGCTTGACTGGCAGGCGGCCACCAGCTCGGTGAGGCAGTCGTACAGCTGGCGCATTGTCAGCTCGTCGCCAGGCGGCACGTTGAACACCGGCGAGCGGGGTCGCGGGAACAGACCGAGATCCTGCCGCTTTGAAGGTTCCGCGAGCGAGCGGGACCGTCGGTGGGTTATCGGCGGAAAGCTGGAGGAGATGAAAAATTGAGTTATTAAAGAACCTGGGATCTGGGATCTTGAGATCTGGGATCTTGAGATCTGGGATCTGAGGATTTGATCTGGGGATCTGGAATCTAGGGATCTGAGATCTAGGGATCTGGGATCTAGGGATCTGGGATCTGGGATCTAGGGATCTGGGATCTAGGGATCTGGGATTTAGGATCTAGAATCTAGGGATCTGGGATCTAGGAATCTGGGATCTAGGGATCTGGGATCTAGGAATCTGGGATCTAGGGATCTGGGATCTAGGGATCTGGGATCTAGGGATCCGGGATCTAGGGATGCGGGATCTGGGATCTAGGGATCTGAGATCTAGGAATCTTGAAATTAGGGATCTGGGATCTAGGGATCTGGGATCTAGGGATCTGGGATCTAGGGATCTGGGATCTAGGGATCTGGGATCTAGGGATCTGGGATCTAGGAATCTGGGATCTAGGGATCTGGGATCTAGGGATCCGGGATCTAGGGAACTGGGATCTAGGAATCTGGGATCTAGGGATCTGGGATCTAGGGAATCTAGGATCTATGAATCTGGGATCTGGGATCAGTTAGTTGAAATCTCGGATCAAACGCACCTGTCTCCTTGCTGCAGCTCACGAGGATCCGCTTTTCCAGGCTTCCCCAAAAGGCCAACAATGGCTGCGGCAGCTACGAAGGCGCTAAAACTGAGCAATCTTCCACGCACGTTACGATTCATTATTACCAACTGTGAGTCGAACTTCTGCTCGAAGCAGGTTTTACATGGCGAATCCTGCACCGTTTGCGGAGGCTGTATTTAAATAATCGAGTCGTCTGCGTTATCTTTAGTTTCTATCAATGCTCGAGTCGAATGCAGATTAACAAAGCAGACTTGCGTGGATTCTTGGCTGGGGCTTCGGCAGCAGAGACAGTAAAAAATTGGTTGAAAGCGGATTTCAATCCTACTACTCAATCTGGGGGTGGGGGATTTGAAATTGCTCCGCCTCAACTGACACGGGGAGATTAGCTTGTTGGAAATTGAAAATCCTATATGTCTCTGAATCCGTCTGTCTGTTTGGATTAAAGCCAGCGGTTGCCAAGGGGTCTACATTTGACTGGGCTATCTTGTCTATCGCTTCATCTCTACAGTGCGCCTCAGCTTCTTCTCGATTCTGCTATTGGCCGCTGGCTGATGAAGTTAGAATGGATTGCTGGGATGCGAGTGCGGGAGAGAGAGAAAGGGAAAGGATGCTGTAAAAAGTTGCAGAGATGGAGGAGCAAGCGAGGCCAGTCTCTCAAGCCTGTGATTTTTGTTCCGATAGCCCGCTTATGTTTTTTAGCTTAAATTTGATTCATTTCATTTTCAATCTTCTAGTGGGTTTATGAGTTAGTTAGTTAGTTAGTAAGTAAGTTAGTTAGTTAGTTAGTTAGTTAGTTAGTTAGTTAGTTAGTTAGTTAGTTAGTTAGTTAGTTAGTTAGTTAGTTAGTTAGTTAGTTAGTTAGTTAGTTAGTTAGTTAGTTAGTTAGTCAGTCAGATAGTTAGTTAGTTAGTTAGTTAGTTAGTTAGTTAGTTAGTTAGTTAGTTAGTTAGTTAGTTAGTTAGTTAGTTAGTTAGTTAGTTAGTTAGTTAGTTAGTCAGATAGTTAGTTAGTTAGTTAGTTAGTTAGTTAGTTAGTTAGTTAGATAGTTAGTTAGTTAGTTAGTTACTTAGTTAGTTAGTTAGTCAGATAGTTAGTTAGTTAGTTAGTTAGTTAGTTAATTAGTTAGTTAGTTAGTTAGTTAGTTAGTTAGTTAGTTAGTTAGTTAGTTAGTTAGTTAGTTAGTTAGTTAGTTAGTTAGTTAGTTAGATAGTTAGTTAGTTAGTTAGTTACTTAGTTAGTTAGTTAGTCAGATAGTTAGTTAGTTAGTTAGTTAGTTAGTTAATTAGTTAGTTAGTTAGTTAGTTAGTTAGTTAGTTAGTTAGTTAGTTAGTTAGTTAGTTAGTTAGTTAGTTAGTTAGTTAGTTAGTTAGTTAGTTAGTTAGTTAGTTAGTCAGATAGTTAGTTAGTTAGTTAGTTAGTTAGTTATTAACACGATAATCTGTCAATTACCAAATCTTTCAAACAAAAAGACGCAACAATTTTTCTGATTGCCAAATCTGCAAGCAGAAGAAGCCAATTAGGAGATTAGCGCCCGCGGCAGGTGAAATCGGCGTTAAGCCAACGGGGAAGCTAATTTGGGATCTTGAAGAGAAAGATAGGTAGGTAAGCTGCATCGATTGGTTCGATTGCCGAAATCCGATTCGGACACGAAGACTAGGCTGAGTTGAGCTGGGACAGTTGTAGAACGCCATAGCAACCAATGCTCGTGCTGCAATGTAGCCAGCAGCCAGCGATGGGTCAATGCCAGCTGGGCTCAGTGCCACCGTTCAGGAATTATCTCTTTCGCGTGCCTGGCCCGCGGGGGTTCGATCCGTGCCGGCTCCCGCCTGGTGAGACAAGTTTAGCCTTCAATCCTGTGGGAAAGTTTGCATGTACCTTTCATTACAAATAACTAGCTCTCTCCGTGTGCGATGACGGTAGGGAAAAATTGAGTTAGTCTTTGTTACCATTGGCATTGATTTCGGATCAGATTTTCAGACCGCAAGATAGATAGATAGATAGATAGATAGATAGATAGATAGATAGATAGATAGATAGATAGATAGATAGATAGATAGATAGATAGATAGATAGATAGATAGATAGATAGATAGATAGATAGATAGATAGATAGATAGATAGATAGATAGACAGACAGATAGATAGATAGATAGATAGATAGATAGATAGATAGATAGATAGATAGATAGATAGATACATAGATAGATAGATAGATAGATAGATAGATAGATAGATAGATAGATAGATAGATAGATAGATAGATAGATAGATAGATAGATAGATAGATAGATAGATAGATAGATAGATAGATAGATAGATAGATAGATAGATAGATAGATAGATAGATAGATAGATAGATAGATAGATAGATAGATAGATAGATAGATAGATAGATAGATAGATAGATAGATAGATAGATGGATAGATAGATAGATAGATAGATAGATAGATAGATAGATAGATAGATAGATAGATGGATAGATAGATAGATAGATAGATAGATAGATAGATAGATAGATAGATAGATAGATAGATAGATAGATAGATAGATAGATAGATAGATAGATAGATAGATAGATAGATAGATAGATAGATAGATAGATAGATAGATAGATAGATAGATAGATACATAGATAGATAGATAGATAGATAGATAGATAGATAGATAGATAGATAGATAGATACATAGATAGATAGATAGATAGATAGATAGATAGATAGATAGATAGATAGATAGATAGATAGATGGATAGATAGATAGATAGATAGATAGATAGATAGATAGATAGATAGATAGATAGATAGATAGATAGATAGATAGATAGATAGATAGATAGATAGACAGACAGATAGATAGATAGATAGATAGATAGATAGATAGATAGATAGATAGATAGATAGATAGATAGATACTGGTAGATAGATAGATAGATAGATAGATAGATAGATAGATAGATAGATAGATAGATAGATAGATAGATAGTCAGCTTATGTTTTCATAACTAGGCTTGCCCCAGTGGACAAGAATTTATGATGCAGTGAGTCAGGTCAGTGAATTTGAGTATCGCATTGTAAAATTTTAAATCCTGGGAAAGTTTTATCACTCTGTTTTATCACCTTAGCCAGTTTTTCTTAATACTCATACATTTACGTGACCGTCCGCAGTCTCTCCTACAGAATTGAAGCCGGGATTTAATTGCTCCGCAACATCAAGCATGAAATATTTTTTGGCCCAGGGTCGCTCGTTGCGTGCCAGTCTTAAACTTTTCTTACTTAGAATTTATCCTGAATTTCTTCAGGACATTCAGTAGCTCTGCGTGTGTACATATTAGGTGTACATAGTGTGTGTACATAGTGTGTGTACATAGTGTGTGTACATAGTGTGTGTACATAGTGTGTGTACATAGTGTGTGCACAGAGTGTGTGCATGCTAAATATGGTAACTTTCAGTAGCCCTCTATGGAATATAAGTTCAATAGATGGTCTTGAAACAGTTTTTGAAGTGGTCGCATTTCAATCTGATCTGATAAAACAATAAGATATGCATTCGCAAAGTGAAATGCTACAGCTAACTCGATCTTAAGCCCTCTTACAGATCATAGCTCATCTGCTCATGGAGAAAATATCAATATTTCATATCAGACTTATGCGAGCAGAGATTCTGGCAAGCGGCACTGCTTATGCAAACAGAATAACTCGAGCATAGCATTGCAGTACTGAGTGCAGAAATAAATTGCTTGTAGAATGGAAGCTTTCATAGAGCCACTGCAGCCTCTGCAACAGCAGGCATCCCTTAACCCTGTTTTAGATCACTTCCGGCTTTTCTTTGTCAACTTGTGTAAATGCAGTGGCAATGTTTTTTCAAAAGAATTCATCGATCCGCCGACTAACAGTTTTTTCTTTGCTTTTTTGTAGCAGTTTTTATTGACTTCTGACTCTGATGATAGAACACTAGTTTGCCTTGGTGCTGGCGCCCCTTGGTGCTAAAGCCCCTTGGTGCTAAAGCCCCTTGGTGCTAAAGCCCCTTGGTGCTAAAGCCCCTTGGTGCTAAAGCCCCTTGGTGCTAAAGCCCCTTGGTGCTAAAGCCCCTTGGTGCTAAAGCCCCAAGGTGCTAAAGCCCCTTGGTGCTGGCGCCCCTTGGTGCTAAAGCCCCTTGGTGCTAAAGCCCCTTGGTGCTAAAGCCCCTTGGTGCTAAAGCCCCTTGGTGCTAAAGCCCCTTGGTGCTAAAGCCCCTTGGTGCTAAAGCCCCTTGGTGCTAAAGCCCCTTGGTGCTAAAGCCCCTTGGTGCTAAAGCCCCTTGGTGCTAAAGCCCCTTGGTGCTAAAGCCCCTTGGTGCTAAAGCCCCTTGGTGCTAAAGCCCCTTGGTGCTAAAGCCCCTTGGTGCTAAAGCCCCTTGGTGCTAAAGCCCCTTGGTGCTAAAGCCCCTTGGTGCTAAAGCCCCTTGGTGCTAAAGCCCCTTGGTGCTAAAGCCCCTTGGTGCTAAAGCCCCTTGGTGCTAAAGCCCCTTGGTGCTAAAGCCCCTTGGTGCTAAAGCCCCTTGGTGCTAAAGCCCCTTGGTGCTAAAGCCCCTTGGTGCTAAAGCCCCTTGGTGCTAAAGCCCCTTGGTGCTAAAGCCCCTTGGTGCTAAAGCCCCTTGGTGCTAAAGCCCCTTGGTGCTAAAGCCCCTTGGTGCTAAAGCCCCTTGGTGCTAAAGCCCCTTGGTGCTAAAGCCCCTTGGTGCTAAAGCCCCTTGGTGCTAAAGCCCCTTGGTGCTAAAGCCCCTTGGTGCTAAAGCCCCTTGGTGCTAAAGCCCCTTGGTGCTAAAGCCCCTTGGTGCTAAAGCCCCTTGGTGCTAAAGCCCCTTGGTGCTAAAGCCCCTTGGTGCTAAAGCCCCTTGGTGCTAAAGCCCCTTGGTGCTAAAGCCCCTTGGTGCTAAAGCCCCTTGGTGCTAAAGCCCCTTGGTGCTAAAGCCCCTTGGTGCTAAAGCCCCTTGGTGCTAAAGCCCCTTGGTGCTAAAGCCCCTTGGTGCTAAAGCCCCTTGGTGCTAAAGCCCCTTGGTGCTAAAGCCCCTTGGTGCTAAAGCCCCTTGGTGCTAAAGCCCCTTGGTGCTAAAGCCCCTTGGTGCTAAAGCCCCTTGGTGCTAAAGCCCCTTGGTGCTAAAGCCCCTTGGTGCTAAAGCCCCTTGGTGCTAAAGCCCCTTGGTGCTAAAGCCCCTTGGTGCTAAAGCCCCTTGGTGCTAAAGCCCCTTGGTGCTAAAGCCCCTTGGTGCTAAAGCCCCTTGGTGCTAAAGCCCCTTGGTGCTAAAGCCCCTTGGTGCTAAAGCCCCTTGGTGCTAAAGCCCCTTGGTGCTAAAGCCCCTTGGTGCTAAAGCCCCTTGGTGCTAAAGCCCCTTGGTGCTAAAGCCCCTTGGTGCTAAAGCCCCTTGGTGCTAAAGCCCCTTGGTGCTAAAGCCCCTTGGTGCTAAAGCCCCTTGGTGCTAAAGCCCCTTGGTGCTAAAGCCCCTTGGTGCTAAAGCCCCTTGGTGCTAAAGCCCCTTGGTGCTAAAGCCCCTTGGTGCTAAAGCCCCTTGGTGCTAAAGCCCCTTGGTGCTAAAGCCCCTTGGTGCTAAAGCCCCTTGGTGCTAAAGCCCCTTGGTGCTAAAGCCCCTTGGTGCTAAAGCCCCTTGGTGCTAAAGCCCCTTGGTGCTAAAGCCCCTTGGTGCTAAAGCCCCTTGGTGCTAAAGCCCCTTGGTGCTAAAGCCCCTTGGTGCTAAAGCCCCTTGGTGCTAAAGCCCCTTGGTGCTAAAGCCCCTTGGTGCTAAAGCCCCTTGGTGCTAAAGCCCCTTGGTGCTGGCGCCCTTTGGTGCTAAAGCCCCTTGGTGCTAAAGCCCCTTGGTGCTAAAGCCCCTTGGTGCTAAAGCCCCTTGGTGCTAAAGCCCCTTGGTGCTGGCGCCCCTTGGTGCTGGCGCCCCTTGGTGCTAAAGCCCCTTGGTGCTAAAGCCCCTTGGTGCTAAAGCCCCTTGGTGCTAAAGCCCCTTGGTGCTAAAGCCCCTTGGTGCTAAAGCCCCTTGGTGCTAAAGCCCCTTGGTGCTAAAGCCCCTTGGTGCTAAAGCCCCTTGGTGCTGGCGCCCCTTGGTGCTAAAGCCCCTTGGTGCTAAAGCCCCTTGGTGCTAAAGCCCCTTGGTGCTAAAGCCCCTTGGTGCTAAAGCCCTTGGTGCTAAAGCCCCTTGGTGCTAAAGCCCCTTGGTGCTAAAGCCCCTTGGTGCTAAAGCCCCTTGGTGCTAAAGCCCCTTGGTGCTAAAGCCCCTTGGTGCTAAAGCCCCTTGGTGCTAAAGCCCCTTGGTGCTAAAGCCCCTTGGTGCTAAAGCCCCTTGGTGCTAAAGCCCCTTGGTGCTAAAGCCCCTTGGTGCTAAAGCCCCTTGGTGCTAAAGCCCCTTGGTGCTAAAGCCCCTTGGTGCTAAAGCCCCTTGGTGCTAAAGCCCCTTGGTGCTAAAGCCCCTTGGTGCTAAAGCCCCTTGGTGCTAAAGCCCCTTGGTGCTAAAGCCCCTTGGTGCTAAAGCCCCTTGGTGCTAAAGCCCCTTGGTGCTAAAGCCCCTTGGTGCTAAAGCCCCTTGGTGCTAAAGCCCCTTGGTGCTAAAGCCCCTTGGTGCTAAAGCCCCTTGGTGCTAAAGCCCCTTGGTGCTAAAGCCCCTTGGTGCTAAAGCCCCTTGGTGCTAAAGCCCCTTGGTGCTAAAGCCCCTTGGTGCTAAAGCCCCTTGGTGCTAAAGCCCCTTGGTGCTAAAGCCCCTTGGTGCTAAAGCCCCTTGGTGCTAAAGCCCCTTGGTGCTAAAGCCCCTTGGTGCTAAAGCCCCTTGGTGCTAAAGCCCCTTGGTGCTAAAGCCCCTTGGTGCTTAAGCCGAATTTCTCAGACAAATTCGTCTATGGCAAAACCTCATTAAGCGCTATTCGTTCTCGAGAGTATGCTAAAATCCATTCCACTTTGTGCAAACAAACTGAGAATAATGTTTCTCGATGCTAATAAATTCCCAACTAAATGGTATCCTTTGGGTATCTCCCTTTGTCTCATTGCAGCTGTACTTTAATAACGGAGCTACCTAAAATTCCTCAGATTGTAATCTCTCGGGCAGCTCCTCATAATCTCTATGCATCCCCAAATTCCCAAGGTAGATTGTTTCTAGTGATGCCAGAATTAATTATGAAGTGTCAAGGCGCAGCTCCACATTATTGTCTGTTTTCTGTTTTCAACTCCTAATCATAGCTGCATCGCAGTTCTTATCGCCAGTCTCAAATCAATGAGTTTGAGCGGACTTACACTTGCCTCACTGACTATGCAGCGCCATAAGCTGCACACTAAACACTTACCTCTTGTGGTGTCTATTTTTCCGACTTTAAAAAGTGCAATCTGATTAATTAATTGGCTCTGAACGTTTGTATGCGTACGAGCGTACATTGCGATGGTCAGTCTGTAGTCTTGTTCTACATTTTAACCGTAAATGCCTACCGAAAAGTGAATCTTTCACTACCCATTAGTGGGTGAGTTCATAGCTTAATGAGTGAGTCAATAGATTAATGAGTGAGTTCAAAGCTTAATGAGTGAGTTCTTAGTTTCCTGACTGAGTTCAAATCTTCATGACTGAGTTCAAAGCTACATGACTAAGTTCATAGCTTCATGAGTGAGTTCAAAGCTTCATGAGTGAGTTCACAGCTTAATGAGTGAGTTCACAGCTTAATGAGTGAGTTCACAGCTTAATGAGTGAGTACAAAGCTTCATGACTGAGTTCACAGCTTCATGAGTGAGTTCAAAGCTTCATGAGTGAGTTCACAGCTTAATGAGTGAGTTCAAAGCTTCATGAGTGAGTTCAAAGCTTCATGAGTGAGTTCACAGCTTAATGAGTGAGTTCACAGCTTAATGAGTGAGTACAAAGCTTCATGACTGAGTTCACAGCTTCATGAGTGAGTTCAAAGCTTCATGAGTGAGTTCACAGCTTAATGAGTGAGTTCAAAGCTTCATGAGTGAGTTCATAGCTTCATGAGTGAGTTCATAGCTTCATGAGGGAGTTCAAAGCTTCATGAGTGAGTTCATAGCTTCATGAGTGAGTTCATAGTTTCATGAGTAAGTTCAAAGCTTCATGAGTGAATTAAAAGCTTCATGAGTGAGTTAAAAGCTTTATGAGTGAGTTCATAGTTTGATGAGTGAATTAAAAGCTTTATGAGTGAGTTAAAAGCTTCATGAGTGAGTTAAAAGCTTCATGAGTGAGTTCAAAGCTTCATGAGTGAGCTCAAAGCTTCATGAGTGAGTTAAAAGCTTCATGAGTGAGCTCAAAGCTTCATGAGTGAGCTCAAAGCTTCATGAGTGAGTCTGCTAAGCAATTCTGTCATCAATGTCAGTCTTGTGATATTTTAGAAACGCACTTTACAGTGAAATTGAGTTAATTTGATTTAATTTGTTAATTTAACGGGCTAAGATTATAATTCTGTACTCAAAATTGAGCAGTAGTTCTACGGTTCCTATGGTCAGTTTCTGAGTAGGAGAAGGTCACAGTGGGGTGCAAATTTCCCCATGACAGCTAAGTGGCTTCTCAAATCGCGCGACTTGCAGCATCTCGTAGCGGAACGATTGATTTTCTATCGCTCTCAGGCTCAAACTCGTCCTGCTCAAGCTCAGTATAGCTTAGCAAAATAATGACTACATTATTTTCAGGAGTAAGCTTGACCACAATCTTGAAACTACTTATAAGTAGTGTAAGCTAAAATATTGATAATATAAGACATATAAGTTAAGCGCAGTTGCAGACTGAATGAACAGTTGTGAGCAAGCGTTAATCAACGAGGATAGAATCAGTTAATGTTCACCCGTCCGTGCTTTGTGAGCCTTCTTGATGATCTGAAATTGTTTTGAATTCAGGCTTGAATTGATTATGTTCCAGTTCAAATAGTACGCAACTTCCTAAGCTCCAAGTTTGAGACAGCCGAAAATTCGGACTTTTTGAACTTTAGGTAGATAGAATAGTTGCAGTTTCGATAGGATCATAATTTTGTCTCTATGGCCCGGGTATTTGCTGGTGCTGATTTCAAATTTGAGCTTCATTTTTTTGTAGCTTAAAGCCAACCACCAAAGCATGGGGAATGGGGGGATTTAGGATGGGGAGAATCTTCATGGGGATGGATTTTACGTACCTAAACTTCAATAGAGGCATGGAGATCTATTGAAGATTAGGTAAGATAAATTCCGAGACTGAGGGGGGAGGGTCTTAAGGGGGAATTGCAATGAAGCTTAAATAAAAAATTCAGCAAGTTATCAAACACCTTCATGGAGAAAAAAATATAATCCTATCAAAACTAATTGATATCAGCAGCTGCAGTTACCCTCAGAAAGGAGACAATGCAGATGAGTAGAAATTAGTATAGGTAAATAAGTAAAGAACGTACGGCTTAGTAGTTGTAGTAGTAACTTAGAATGTTTTCGAATGCGACGATGTTAAGGTTCGAACTTATGAATTTTACCATCCCTTAGCTATCACTTCCATTAATCTGGATTTAGGCTGCTTTTTAAAAATTCAGAAAATAGATACTTTTCTATTGTCTTCTAGCTACACAAGTGCAATAGTCACTTGCCTCAACAGCTCCAAGCGACAGCTGTTCAAAGCTGCGATTGAAGTACGCCAGATTTGAGTTAATGGTGACCCTGTAAAAGCAGAGATCGGGATAGTGCAGCGGTCGCACTCGGCAGCAGGTCAAGACGATCCAAGGCAACGTCTGGCACAGCTGGATGAGCTCCCTGGCCTGGTTGTAGTACTCGGCGTGGTCCGAGAACTCAAGACGAACTGTTACGGAGACCTCCGACCCGATTGCCTCCATGCAGGACAACTGGCTGGGCGAGGTTATTTGGCTTGCATGCGTTGCAGCTCTAGCGAGCTAGCGGTAATGCAAATTTTCGATGCACGGAATTCAAAAGGAGAGGGCGCGCTTTTGCCTTATCCACATAGTCTATGGCATTTGGAGAGAGAACACACGACTTCTGCTATCTGTGTGAGGGCGGAACACGATGTACTTACTATACAATTGACCCATTTGTTCATTGAGCCTCGATGTAACTTTAGGCTTAGTAACTGCTCTTGGAATCAAATTGGATTATTGTAAGTTGCTTGATACTACTGACTAAAGTGACTGAGAATTTTAAATTCGGATTAAAAATGTTCGATTCGGCATTCTGTGTAAATTTTGCAGTTTTGCTTTAAAATGTATTGACGAGAGACAGAAGATTGTCATTTTTTTAGCAATAAAATTCCCATATCCCAACGTCTGCACCACATATTCTGTGGTCTGGACTCCAGACTCGCAGATTTTGATTGCATGGTCTTTATTCGAAGTTTATAAGTTAGCGTTTCGTCTAACCTAGAGACAAGTCAGTTTCAGTATAGGATTGCTTACTTTTGTTAAACATCAGGGGTCGGATGACTCCGGCCCGCGGGCCACATGCGGTCACTACGCCTCTCTATTTGCTCTTGGGGCCTTTGAAATTTCACAATAGCAATTCGGCCTCAAGGTTGGTTGTCTCTTTTCAGCTCTCTTCTCTAATCTCCTCTCTCTCTCTCTCTCTCTCCTCTCCTCTCCTCTCCTCTCCTCTCTCCTCTCCTCTCCTCTCTCTCCTCTCCTCTCCTCTCCTCTCTTCTCCTCTCCTCTCTTCTCCGCTCCTCTCCTCTCCTCTCCTCTCCTCTCCTCTCCTCTCCTCTCCTCTCCTCTCCTCACCTCTCCTCTCCTCTCCTCTCCTCTCCTCTCCTCTCCTCTCCTCTCCTCTCCTCTCCTCTCCTCTCCTCTCCTCTCCTCTCTTCTCCTCTCCTCTCCTCTCCTAGCCTCTCTTCTACTCTTCTCTCCTCTCTCCCTCCTCTCCTCTCCTCTCTTCTCCTCTCTTCTCTTCTCTTCTCTTCTCCTCTCCTCTCCTCTCCTCTCCTCTCCTCTCTCTCTCTCTCTCCTCTCCTCTCCTCTCCTCTCCTCTCCTCTCCTCTCCTCTCCTCTCCTCTCCTCTCCTCTCCTCTCCTCTCCTCTCCTCTCCTCTCCTCTCCTCTCCTCTCCTCTCCTCTCCTCTCCTCTCCTCTCCTCTCCTCTCCTCTCCTCTCCTCTCCTCTCCTCTCCTCTCCTCTCCTCTCCTCTCTTCTCCTCTCCTCTCCTCTCCTAGCCTCTCTTCTACTCTTCTCTCCTCTCTCCCTCCTCTCCTCTCCTCTCTTCTCCTCTCTTCTCTTCTCTTCTCCTCTCCTCTCCTCTCCTCTCCCCTCCTCTCCTCTCCTCTCCTCTCCTCTCCTTTTCTCTCCTTTCCTCTCCTCTCCTCGCTCCTCTCTCTTATTTCCTCTCTTTTCTACTCCATCTCCTTTCTCCTCTCCTCTGGCCCGCAGTCATGCGCTAGGTTCCCCATGTGGCCCTGGAGACTAAGAGTTTGCCAACCCCTGATCTACATGTAATTTGCACTGCGTGGGCATGCAGAATAAACAAAATTAGCTCGTGAAAGCAACTGTCAACAAGTCGTGCATGTATACCTTTTAACATTTTTTGGACATAAGTGAAGTTAATTTAGTCATTGTAATTATACTTTTACCCAGACGCAATGAAAAAATATTTTGGCCATTATTCCACAGTTTTGATGTGTACCATAGACATTTGGATTGAAAAAATCCATCGCTCAGTATTTTTGTTAATAAATACACCATTTTACCCTCGATTTTGAACAAGGAGAACTTCGAAACCGACAAACTCCTCTTCAATATTGACACTCTATGGTCGGGCACTCAAAATCTACAATCAATATTGACAGATCAAGCTTCATTTTTGACAAACTCTGGTTCAATTTTGACAATTGATGCACGTTTAGTCAACTTCTCCTGGGAGAATTCGGTAACAAAGTAATCCACTGAAAGCCTGAACGGAGCTGAAGTGAGCTGTGCAAAATCAGCTTATTCTGACTTTGCTTTTTGGATCTACAAGTATTGATAAAATTTATTTTTCTCCATCATTTTACACACGCAGACTAAAATAGCCTGACTGGTTGGGCTGCAAAGTCCGATTCTATTTTGACAGAGTTGCTTCAAAACTGACACTCTATGGTTTGTGTACCCAAAAAGTCCGCTTCATTTTTGACAACTCCGAATCAATATTGAACAGTTTACAATCGATTTTGACCAAGCCATTTTTAAAAATAGATTTTGACCATTTTTACTAAGATTTCTCTCTTGAAGGAGGCTGGTTACTTGCTATTTGGGAGAAGGGGTACTGGCTGCATGTATCTACGAGTACATGTATGGGAATCTTTCTATCCAGGGATGCTTGCTATCTGGTTGGATGTTTGCTACCTGGATGATGCTTGCTACCAGGTATCTGCAAGATGCTTGCTATCTGGGGGATGTTTGGTATCTGCAGGATGCTTGCTATCTGGGTGTATGCTGGCTATCTGGGTGTATGCTGGCTATCTGGGTGTATGCTGGCTATCTGGGTGTATGCTGGCTATCTGGGTGTATGCTGGCTATCTGGGTGTATGCTGGCTATCTGGGTGTATGCTTGCTGTCTTGGGGATGCTTGCTATCTGGGTATATGCTGGCTCTCTGGGTATATGCTGGCTATCTGGGTGCACGTGTATGCTGGCTATCTGTGTGTATGCTTGCTGTCTTGCGGATGCTTGCTATCTGGGTATATGCTGGCTATCTGGGTATATGCTGGCTATCTGGGTGCACGTGTATGCTGGCTATCTGGGTACAGGTACAGGTGCTCAAGTATAGTTGCCGAACTTACCATTTGAAAGATGCACGACTTGGTTAAGTTGGCATGCGACTGATGAGCTTCGTCTGATGAGCTTCTTTGGTACCGCAGTATCCAAGCTGGGATTCTTTGGGACTGTCGGCTGCTCGATTGAATCGATTGGCCGCTTTCAGGCATCGTTTATAGCCGTCGAGGCGTTGAAGACTGCATGGTCGCGTTTTCTTCCTAGGTAGCGCCGCACGGTTCGTTCAGTCGTCGACTGGAAGATTTTTTCAATTAATAAGCGCGGCTGTTTGACGAGATGCACTATAGCCATAGTTGTTTGACAAGACAAATAGCTTTTTCTCCCACTACTCGCTTTTCCTGATTTCTTTCAAGACGCAAGCAAAATCAGCACTCATCACAGTGTTGTCTATGGTCAAACTAAGCCACACAACTCAGTCGTCTATGGGTAAAACAACTCTTAAAACAGCCAATTGAAGCATGATAAAAAGTGTGGAATAATGACAGCGACAAAAGTGTGGAATAATGACAGCGACAAAAGTGTGGAATAATGACTGAGCGCTGAGTGAAAGTATAAATACAATGCACTTGCATAGTATGCAACTTCGTTGAATAATGGCCATAGACACTCGTGCGCTACGCGCACTCGAGTTTTGGCCATTATTCAACTCAGTTGCATACTATACAATCTACCATTAGTCAGCTCAGTCCTAGAAAAGTGAGTTTGATTTAGTCAGCAGTCGAGGTTTACCATAGACTATAGTTAAGAAATGAAATCGATTTAGTCAAGTGCCACGTATTTAAACCCTTCCATGACTTGATTTTAGTCAAAGTGAATTTTATTTAGTCATCATGGCGGCAGAGTTCATGGCTTGCAGAGTTTTGTTGCAGAGTTCATGCCTGAACTGTCTGCATTGGTTGATGAGCCGTTCTGCCTTCTATTTGACAATGCTCGTGCCCATCCTGGAATCCACCAGCTGGAATCCACCAGCCATGGAGGTAGAGCAAGAGTTCAAGCCTTTATCACCTTATTCTCTGTTTCTTGAGCGTGAACTGGAGGTCAGTATAGCAGCTGCCTCACTGCGAAGCCTGGCATCGTGAGAGCCTTCGGTACATACCCCGCTGCATTGCCACGAAAGACATCGAAGAAATCGTTGATTGAGTTGAAAAGTGAAGCGTCGTAACAATAATTTGTTGTGTCTTGTGTTGTGTTGTGTTTGTTTGTGTTCTTCTCAAAGATATAACGACTAAATAAAATTCACTTTGACTTAATAAAAGTTACGAAAGACGGATTTAGAGAACCTTGACTAAATCGATTTCATTTCTTTACCATAGTCTATGGTAAACCCCGAGTGCTGACTAAATCAAACTCACTTTTCTAGGACTGAGCTGGCTAATGACTAAATTAACTTCACTTATGTCCAAAAAATTGTTAAAGGGTATATTTATTCAGAGGAACTACCATAGTCTGCTTTTATCCTACTGCAACCAAATATCATTTATACACAAGATGGGCCACTCATTAACCAATGGCCATAGAAGCCAATGTGAAAAAATTTGCAACTCGCGACAGCGCGAAAATCAACTACTGAACTCAATTTCGTCAGTAGTCTCTGCAGTATTCTCAGTTTGATTGAGTGGCTTTTTATTTATTTCAGGAAAAGTTCCATCACATTCTCAAAAAATAGCGTCTATGTCCCTAATAAGCTACTAAACTCAATGTGACGTTGTCAGTTAAGTAGCCCCGCCAAGGGCCGTTTTGACATACGGTACCAATATATAATATTATCATTTTGGTAGAGTGGCTCGCTTAATAAATAGGAATAAAATGAATGAGAGAACAAACATTAACTTGCTTTTATTTACTTTAATTCAATTGCCAATGCATTTCGACCCTTGTAGGTCATCGTCAGGGCAGTAGTGAAATTGAAAATTCTAATAAACACTTGAATAAATATACCTGTAATAAGTTGAATACACAATATAAATTATTGTACGTTGTTTTCAATCGAAACAAGTTAACACACGGTGCAGTAGCGTACACTCAAAGCTAAAACACGCTGAGTTGGAGGCATTATACTAAGTTCTCCTCGCGCGCCCACCCCCAGCCCGCTCTTTATCAGTTCTGTCTGGCCGTGCGCTCGGGGTTATCTTGGATCCTGGCTTTGCGTCCCCGCCTGTAGACCCTTGCCGCCCGGCACTCTTGTTTGGTTGCCTTCTCTTCCTGCCCCACTACGCCACGGCCCTAGGCCACGCCTCTGCCACTCTCAGCCACGCCACTTCTACTACCTTAAGCTATCTAACTGATTGTTGTGTAGCCGCCAGTGCATCGTTACCGTTACGAATCCAACTTGTATTTTGACCTTTCTCTGTTGAAAATAACAACTGTTCCAATAAACCAAGTCTGCGGCCATTGATCGCATTAACTAATATTATTGCCAAGTGCTACCGCTACAAAATTGCCTCTGCCGTATTCATTTGCCTTCGCTGATTATTCTCGAGGCCGCCACATTAATACGTCACACTCAAAATTTAAGAAAAACAGCGGTCGCGCTTTACCTATTTCCGCCATACAAAGTGGCATATCTAAAGAAAATAACATCTATGACTGCAACTAGGCTAATAAAAACTAACTAGCTCGTATAGTGTAACCCTTTATAGGCAATTACTAGTAGTTCGTTGATAACCTTGTTATCCTTTCATGGGTATAATTAATACTTTTTTAATGTTCACTAATTGTCTTAGAAAGTTTAAATATTTAACTTTCAACTTATTAACAACTATATTGTGACGTCTAATGAGGCGGCCTCGAAAATAATCGACGAGACAAATACGGCCGAGGCAATTTTGTAGCGGTAGCACTTGGCAATAATGGTGACAAATGCGGGCAATGGCCGCAGACTTAATTCCGCCTGGGCGGTTAACAGAAATAGGTCCAAGTACTAGTTGAATTGCAAACGATGCACTGGCGGCTACGCAACAATAAGTTAGATAGTAGAAGGCAGAGTGGGTCGATGAGTTGAGGCAACGGTGACGAAGTGATGGCGGTGAACGTATGGTGGCGGTGCTCGTAGTGAGAGCTTGAACAGCCAGTGAAAGTGGCGTGGCTGAGGCTGGCAAAGGCGTAGTTAGAACCGTGGCGGAGTGAGGCGAAGAGAGAGCAAGTAAACAAGGAGCGAGAGCCCAAGGGCGGGCAGAGCGGTCTACGGCGGGAAAGGAGGCCAGACGGGGGGGCAGTCGGTCGGTCTAACCCCGAGCGCCCAGCCAGACAGGACTGATAAAGAGCGGGCTGGGGGTGGGCGCACGAGGAGAACTTAACATAATTAATGCGCGGCTTTTCTATTGGCCGGCTGGGAAAAAAAACAGAAAACAGAAATTATCGATCGCGCACTGTACCCAGGCTTTACAAATGTACGCAAGCTGATTAAAATTATTTGGGCGCTACTTTAAGCAGACGTGAGAGTAGGAAAACAACAATATTATAGATTTGTACCGTATGTCAAAACGGCCCTTGGCGGGGCTACTTAAACTGACAACGTCACAATATTATAAATTATTAATTACATTATGCAATTATACAATTACATTATGCAATGCATTATGCAATTTTACAATTTCTATTAACAAAAAACAACCTAGGTAGAAGTAGGCATGTAATTGTAAGTGATCTCGCCTCTTTCCTTAGTCGCACACTTCAACCCTCCTCGTCTTATCTTGCACTCAACCCAGTTTATTGAATAAAAAACCCGTTTTAGGCCTTGAGCCTACTCACTTCTGTAGATCTAACTAGATCTAATCATAATTTTCTTTAGATCTAACTAGCCTTATCGGGGCACCCAAAAAGCAAGGGAAGAAAATTATTAATGAGAATCCTTTAAAATAAAATCACATTTTCTTAAGAGCCATTCCTTTTTAACTAAAAAAATCACTGTCAGATTTATGCGCATAAACTGACAAGAAATCGTATAAACTCCTATTTCCTCTATGTGTTGTGGCCTGCGCCACAATGACATTCTCCTCAACCTTTTTTTGGCGCATGCGAACTGCTCGGTCTGCCGCCCTTATCGGTTCTGTCTGGTTTGAGCTGGTTCAGCTCGGTTTTGGTTTTGGGCAGCCGGCGTGTGCGCGGATTGGCTGGCTGGGCCGGCAGACCCTCTCTTTTCTACCCCCCCGTGGAGCCTTACCCAGCGCGTGTTTTGATTGGCTGGGCTGGGGTGGGGTGCTCGCGGGGTTCTGTTTTGTGTGTGTTTGCGCTCAGGCCAGTTTGGCCTACTCCTCCATTTTTCCGCATACTATTTATTAGCTGGCTTGGAGCCGGCCGGTGGCACTCTTCGTTTTTTGTGGTTAGGGCTAAAGCAGCTACTGAGTAGTAAAACTACTGTAAAAGTACAATAAACTGCACGAGCCCAGTGAATCATCGAACAGTGCATTACAAGCTAATCCGTGCCACCCGCCGTCTTCGAGCTGCCAGTCCAATTATCACGGCTAAATAGACTGCACATATATGAGTCGATTCGACCCCGCCCGGTGAGCTAAAATTACGTTTGTTCGGGTTGCGTTCGCGTTTTTGGGACTCTCTGCACGTGTCTCCCATCCATCCTCGCCACCTCATCGCTTCACCTACTCACCTCCTCGCTCACCTGCACTCTTCGATTGGCTGTACGCACCAGCCAATCCCTCGCCTCGCATCTCTTGATTGGTCCGGAGTGTCTGTACGCCCCGGCCAATCCCTCACATTCACCTCGCTTTCTCATTCACCTCGGTGACTCCCGGGCCAGCTCTGAGTGGCTATCCGCTCCGCTGACCGCGGCAGTACCCCGAGCCTTCCGTGACCAAGGAGTGTCGGTGCTCCCCCGAGTCGCATCTCTCCCTCTTCCCCTCGGAGTGGCCATCCGCCTCGAGGAGCGCCGGTCGTTCGCCTTCTGTCCATCCCTCCGCCGTGCACACGGGGCAGTCCCGCACCGAACCCGCAACCCGGGAAAACAAAACGACCGGGCTAGACGATATCGCAGCCCGCGAGTTCAACATATGTATTTTTGCGATTAGTTGCCTCCAATTGGGCCGTTTTATTTTTCCTGTTGTGTGTACGATCTATTTAGAGCGTATAATGTTTGCACGATCGATATTCTAGGCCTCTCCCTACGCTTGGCGCACGAAGAGGTCCAGTTTATTACTTTTTATCACATTCCCTCTTATCTCTATTTCCTCTCGCTCTTCCGATTTTACGACCGTTTAAATCCGCCTGTTTGAATTTAGCCTGTTGCTAAATTTAGCTCTGCGTTAGTTCATTCCTAATTAATTATTTGTCCCACTAGCAATTGTACAATCACCTTATTCAATTAAAATTGTTTAAAGAATGGAATACAATTTTTTAATAAACCACATGTAGCTTCTGACATCTCCGCCTTGATTTATTAGCAATCCCCCCAGTAAGCCTCGACATCTCAGGATTCCCCCCAGTAAGCCTCGACATCTCAGAAATTCCCCCAGTAAGCCTCGACATATCAGCAATTCCCCCAGTAAGCCTTGACATCTCAGCAATTCCACTAGCAAGCCCTGAAATTTCAGAAATTCTCCCAATAAGCCTCGAAATCTCAACAATTCCTCCGAGCAAGCATCCCCCCGATAGCAAGAACCCCGGATAGCAAGCTAGTGCATTTATTTTCCTAATGCTATAGTTCCTTTCTAATCAAGTGCAATAATCCAACTCTAAGCTAGTGCAATAATACCTTTTTCAGTCATTGCAGTAAGCGTTTTCTCATCTTGTGCTATAATCCCTTTCTAAGCTAGTACAATAATCTCTTTCTCATTTAGTGCAATAGTCCCTTTTTCAGCCAGTGCAATAATCCATGTCTCAGCTAAAAGGAGGAGAATGGATGGGGTCTACGACAATTGACTGCCACAATTTGACTGCCACAATTTGACTGCGGTCAATTTGACTGCGGACAATTTGACTGCCGAGCAATTTGACTGCCGACAAAATGACTGCGAACAAAATGACTGCGGACAAAATGACTGCCGACAAAATGACTGCCGACAAAATGACTGCCAACAAAATGACTGCCGACAATTTGACTGCCGACAAAATGACTGCCAACAAAATGACTGCCGACGAAATGACTGCCGACAAAATGACTGCCGACAAAATGACTGCCGACAATTTGACTGCCGACAAAATGACCGCCAACAAAATGACTGCCGACGAAATGACTGCCGACAATTTGACTGCCGACAAAATGACTGCCAACAAAATGACTGCCGACAATTTGACTGCCGACAAAATGACTGCCAACAAAATGACTGCGAACAAAATGACTGCGGACAAAATGACTGCCGACAAAATGACTGCCGACAAAATGACTGCCAACAAAATGACTGCCGACAATTTGACTGCCGACAAAATGACTGCCAACAAAATGACTGCCGACGAAATGACTGCCGACAAAATGACTGCCGACAAAATGACTGCCGACAATTTGACTGCCGACAAAATGACCGCCAACAAAATGACTGCCGACGAAATGACTGCCGACAATTTGACTGCCGACAAAATGACTGCCAACAAAATGACTGCCGACAATTTGACTGCCGACAAAATGACTGCCAACAAAATGACTGCCGACAATTTGACTGCCGACAAAATGACTGCCAACAAAATGACTGCCGACAAAATGACTGCGGAAATTTGACTGCCGACAATATGACTGCGGCAATTTGACTGCCGACAATATGACTGCGGCAATTTGACTGCCAGCAAAATGACTGCGGCAATTGACTGCCGACAATATAGAAAACAAGAGGCCACCCCTCCTCCTCTCTCCCCCAGTCCTTCAATGTTCGCCTCTCTCTCTCTCTCTCTCTGTCTCTCTCTCTCTCTCTCTCTCTCTCTCTCTCTCTCTCTCTCTCTCTATCTCTCTCTCTCTCTCTCTCTCTCTCTCTCTCTCTCTCTCTCTCTCTCTCTATATCTATCTCTCTATCTCTCTCTCTCTCTCTCTCTCTCTCTCTCTCTCCCTCTCTCTCTCTCTCTCTCTCTCAATGGAGTTTTATGAGTTTGCTCGCCACCTAAACTTGTGGGCTCCACTGATCACCCTCTCCTTTTATTATTTGACTCCAAACCCCAAAGTTGGCAACCCCAAACACCAAAACCAAAAGCCTAGCCTAGTTGTGCGCAGCTTTATATTGGCGAATGAATTTGAAAAACTTGCTAGGCGCATTCTCGTTATGCAAAAGAGGAGAGAGAGATGAGAGATGAAGGCGGAGAGAGCAGAGTGCAGAGAGACGAGAGAAGTGAATAAAGGGGAGAGAGTATATAAGAGGGAAAAGAAGAGGACTAAGGAAAGAGAGGAGTCAAAAGATGGGAAAGAGAAGAGTACAGAGGAGAGAGGTGAGAGAACATACCAGTATAAGAGAGTAAAGATGACAGATGAGAGAGGGGAGATGAGAGAGCAGAGACGAGAGAGAAGAGACGAGAGAGAAGTGAGAAAACAGAAGAGAAGATAGAAGGTTCAAAGGATGCAAGGAACATAGGGATCGAGAGGCAGAAGTAGAGGCCAGAGTTTTTCTGACATTCTGCGCCGCACCCCAGCCAACAATATCAATAGTTTGCCTCCAATCCTAATTTTACACGAATGTAATCTATGTTATGTTTAACTCTAATAATAAAAGTTTTTGCTTGAGTTTAACTTCAGATTTTAGAATACATGCAAAATAGTTCCTAGGATTGGAGTTCCCATTTCCCACTGTTCAAAATCCGCGGGTTTCAACAGCTGTTCCAGCTTGTTGTATAAAAGTTATGTGTTCTGTTCTGCATCATTCTAGCTCGTAAATACAATATTTCACTACATGCATAGACTTAAAAGGGTTGACAGAGTGCTAAACTTTAGGAGCATCATTTTTCCGGCAGTCATTTTGTCGGCAGTCAAATTGTCGGCAGTCATTTTGTCGGCAGTCATTTTGTCGGCAGTCAAATTGTCGGCAGTCATTTTGTCGGCAGTCATTTTGTCGGCAGTCAAATTGTCGGCAGTCATTTTGTCGGCAGTCAAATTGTCGGCAGTCATTTTGTCGGCAGTCAAGTTGCTCGGCAGTCAAATTGTCCGCAGTCAAATTGACCGCAGTCAAATTGTCCGCAGTCAAATTGTGGCAGTCAAATTGTGGCAGTCAAATTGTGGCAGTCAATTGTCGTGCACCCGAATGGATGCCTCTCGCCTTGAGCAACTATCAATCTCTTTTAGGTTCGTTCAAAAAGAAAGTAGCCCATCAGGCAGATAATCAAGGAATGCTTCTTAGGCTTCGTAGAACTAGCTCAAACAACAGGTGGTGTCATAGCCAACGCTATCCTGACTTATCTGCAGACTGTTGGCCTTAACGCGACTGTTGTTGGAAAACATAAGATGGAACGCCAAACATGTCAGCAGGTGCCAGCCGAGGTGTGAAAAACAGAATTCGCACACGATGCGGCGAGCAGTCTGAAATTGCTGACTACTTCTTATCTGTATCTCACGCCTTAAATCTGGCCATAACTCATGGGTCAAAGGGGGCTGCTATACAGAATGCCTTTTCTGTCATGAGCTTCACGGCACACTCTGGATTTTTTGTTCCTAATTCACATGTATGCCCCATACCCTCATTTTTCAATGCCAATTTAATTCCTAACAGACGCTCCAGGGATAGAATTTTGATATTCCCGTCCTGCAACTGTAACCCTAACCCCCCCGCCTAACTGCAGCCGCTTGGGGGGATACATTCACATGGCCAGAGAAGAGAAGTGTTTATTAATAGGGTCTGTGCGTACAGTTTTACATTCTAAGCCATAGAGCTACGCTCGTATAAGCAAGCTTCAATCCCTACACGCTGGCCTGCTTATGCGTTTTCAGCTACTCATGGCCCCTTGAGTAAAATTCGCTACTCAGTGCGTCTTTCCTTAACTTGATTTCGTCGAAAAACAGCATCCAATGCTCGACTGCCTGCGGCGCGGTGGACGGCTGTGCGCGACGCGCAGGCAAAGAGTTTTTATCCTGGCTTTCTTACTGGCCCTGGGCCTGCTGCATCCTTTTGTGACGCTGGATAATCATATTAAAAAGACGCCAGAAAAACAGAAGCCAGAAATATCAACTGATTCGACTGGCTTTCGTACTACGTGGAGTTATAATGTGACTTTGAGCAACTCCGCAGTTCGTCTTCATCAAATGAGCTCTACGAACTCGTCGGTTCGAGCGCCGGATGCCAAGCAGAACAAGGAGATCGCTCTGGTCGTGCTAGCCGCTACGAGGCCAGAAGTGCATCAGCTGGTGAGACAGTTGGTAGCTCAAAAGCCCGATAGCGGATTCCGCATCATGATATCGCTCGATGGCACAGAAAAGCAAACAAACGAGGTCCTGCAGCAGATCGAGACGCCGGAGGTTAAACTGTTGCGGTTAAGCGACGACAAGAGTCACAAATTCAAGCCTTCAAGCGACACCTACGTAAAGATTGCGCGGCATTACCTGCGCGTGCTGGACCATCTCATTCTGAAGCTGAACTACTCCTACGTTGTGCTCATGGAGGACGACCTGCTGATTGCTCCGGATTTCTACCAGTACTTCAGCTCGCTGCGAAGGGCGCTGGATTCGGACGAGAGCATCTTCTGCGTGTCCGCATGGAACGACAACGGTCAAATTGGTCTCGTGACCGAGGACCCACAGCTGCTGCACCGGACTGACTTCTTCCCGGGACTCGGCTGGATGATCAACCGGCGCCACTGGCTGCAGGTCAGGAAAGTTTGGCCGAAGACGCAGTACGACGACTTCCTGAGGCTCTACATGCTGAATAATCGGCTGGTCTGCGTGCGTCCCGAGCTGTCCCGGACGTTCAACATCGGGCGGAACGGAGGGCGAGTTTTGTCAGGAAAAACGGGTACAGCTCGACGTTCTATCACAACTATCTGAGTCGGATGGCTCTAAACAGTTTCAATGTCACTCTGCTCGACAGCTCTATTGACAAGGTAATTGGTCGCTCAGCTGATATTAAGCTAGAAAAGTTTGCTCGCAGTCTACCTGTGACGAATGTTTCGACGCTGCTGTCCCAGCCGAAGCCGCCATCGGCTGTGCGTCTTCGCTACGCCTCAGCGGAAGAATTCATCGGCATAGCTGAGAGAATCGGCGCCATTCCGGAGGTGTGGTTCGGCGCCCCTCGCGCCTCCATCCTCGGAATATCCGTGATGTCGCTGAGAAGAACTCGAGTCTACATTGTTCCAGACAAACGGCTTCCCATAACTAAAAAGATACTAACACCAGAGCACGTGCGGAAGAAGCAGAAACGGCATCATAATAAAAAGCAAGATCCAAAAAAGAACGACGATCCAAAGAAGAAAGAGGATCCTAAGAAGAAAAAGGATTCAAAGAAGAAAGAGGATACAAAAAGGAAACAGGATCCGAAGCAGAAAGAGGATCCTAAGAAGAAAAAGGATTCAAAGAAGAAAAAGGATACAAAAAGGAAACAAGATCCGAAGCAGAAAGAGGATCCTAAGAAGAAAAAATATTCAAAGAGGAAAGAGGATACAAAAAGGAAACAGTATCCGAAGCAGAAAGAGGATCCTACGAAGAAAGAGGATTCAAGAAATGAAGCAGGATCAAAAGTAGGAATAAGATCTGAAAAAGAATCAGAACCCGAACAGAATTGAGATACGACTAAAGAACTGATAGCCTGAGCCTCTATCTTTGAAGTCAAAATGACTGACACGAGAAACTTCACTGTCTGTTTTATCTCAAACTAGTTTTTACAAAAATCAGTACTTAGTGTTACTCCATTATGTGTGATTTGTTCCTTGTTCGAGTATGTCATACTAGATGTCCGACAGCTTTTAACTTCATTGTCTCTGTGGATGCGCATATACTTGACTAGACCTGTTTACTGGATGACTTTACAACCTCTTTGTGTGTTGATTTTCAACCGTTTTTTGTTTTCGCTTGCGCATTATTGAGCTTTTTTTGTTGAGTTTCTAGTTGACATTAGCTATTCTTCGTCAATATTTTTTTCGTTGGGAAGGCCGGGAATTCCCGAGCGTTTTTAATCAGATAGTAGAAAAAGTTTCTGACATTTGCAGGTAGCTTGATGAAGGAAACTTCTGAGAAAAAGTCTAGAACTACGCACGCATGAAGTTCAATTTTGTCTGCGCAGTCAATTGCACTGCGCCCACGCGAGGCTGTGTGTTTCTACTTGATTTTGGTCATTTTTACAAGCCTACTTGCCTAGCCTGTTGCCTGGTTATTAGTATCAATAAATACAGTTATATAATTGCAGAAAAGAATTTTCGTGCTTGATTGGGTCATTTAATTTTTTTTCCTACCGACTTACCTACATACGAGAGTATATATGAATGCTACGTATGCGTCTTGGATAGTTTACCCGTGTTTCAGTTTGTGTAGCAATCAAGCTTCATAATTGTTCCCCATTTTGAAGGTATAATATTCCCACAAATATTCTCAATTCGAAACGTTTGATAACTCATTAGTCAATTATCAGTAAGTTGAACACCGAATGTGTAAGCTGTCTGACACAATGAGTGAATTTGATTAAAGTATTGATAATACCCTGTAAAGGGGTATCGATTAACAAAATACTTCAGTTGACTAATACCCCATGAAGTACAATGATTAGGATTCATTAGCAATGGACAGCTCAATAATTCCAAATACCGCAAGTATGCATTTCATTCGAGGTTGACTCAAATGCTTTTCGACTACTGAAGAGTAAGTAGCAAGCAAAGTAATATTTTCAACTCAAATCAAAGTACCAGGAAGCTGAAGAGCTTGAAGTTGAGTCGCCTGAGATGATAGGTTTGCCGACCTATCATTGAGAGTGGAACGAGGGTGCTTGCTCTAGAGCTATATTTCACTTAGACAAGAGTACGTCTTTACAGTACCAAAACTTCGCAAGACTTAACCCTCACATCATTATAATAAAGTTACGAGTATAAGCTTCAATTCTCATAATTTAGATCTTGAGACGTTTCGGTGTTGTAAAAGTGTATGCTTGAAACTTAAGGCGATATGAAACTTAAGTCGTATTAAGAGTTGGCGTTATGAAAGTGGATGCATAAACTTCAGGCTTAACCTTCAAGTTTAGTTCATTTGAAAAATCTTAATGGAACCTAATGCAACTGCCGTAGTATATTCAGAGCGATACATGATTTATGCATTAGCAGGGTACCTTCATCGCAAAAAAGTACTGGTATGCTGCATCTGTGAGATGTCGGATGTGAAGCATCAGTAGACTAAATCAGTAGACTAGATTCCAGGACAATCGTTAATGGAACGAGATGGACTATGCTTCTTCTTGGATATTGGACTGCAATGGAATTGGATTACAATATCTCATACTTTGACTACTCCAATACTGAAATATGACATTTAAAACCACCTACTTGATTCTTCGAGTCAAGCTGGTGTTCGATAGAACCTATCAGTGTCCAAGTCTTTAAATGTAAAGCAATACGGCGGTCTGGTAGGCCCTCACACTGCTAAAGAGGTCAGTAGCGAAGACATGAGCATGATAAGAGTATTACAGCCGCAATCCAATCCAGATACCAGGCAAAGCGAGATCGATGACCTCAACGTCAGCCGAGGTACCAGGCAGAGTGGCAGAGCCAGTCGGCGAGATATCGCGAGTGGCAGGCGAGACAAAACGACGGTCGACAGGCGAGGTCAGGTCTGAGAAGCGCGGAATGTGGCCGACCGGAGAGGGAGACGCAGCGGCCCCGCTCCAACACCGATTAACAGCCCCGAGGAGGATAGCAACCGAGGGGCTGGACCGGCGGTTGGATGTGCGCGAAGGATCAGACAAATGAACTGTCCCCTAATCGCTCTAACTCAACCTAGCCAAAATGACCGATATCAAATAATCTAGGTCGCCCCGTAGTACCCTCGCCCCGACACTGCCCCGGCCCCCGAGCGGGCACTCTCGCTTTTGCTGGAACTCTTTTCAGTACAAGTCTTATGTACTTCAAGAAATTGAATGGAAAATCTGCATGCAGGAGCAAATTTTGTTCATAGACAGAATGAACGCCCTCACTATGGTATGAAATATACCTTTTTGCTTCCTATTTGGTTTTTACTGCGTCCAATTTGGTGCGTTGCAAATAGCCCAGCAGAAGTCATGTTCACCATAGACTAAGAACTGAAGTCACCGAGCAATTTGGTTTTTTTCGCGACCAATTTGGTTTATTTCACGTCACGTATGCATTCACTATCCTCTCTCTGTCCACCAGACGGATTTTAGCGTATGGTCCTCTCTGCGCCATTCTTTGCTTTAGCTATGCCTTCCAGCTATGGCCCAAATTGCTCGCAGTTAAAACCAAATTGATTTCTGTTGTCTATGGCTTTCTATGGTTTGTCTATGCAGAATCTCTACTACGCTGCCAAGATAGACTACTGACGGCCACGCACCAATTTGAATGATGAAAAAACCAAATAGGAAGCAAAAAGGTATAGAATATCCAATTGCCGAAATTGAATGCTGCTTGACGAGTTCGAATGACGGTTGAAGTAGCTAAATATAAATGTTGAAATTGAATGTCAGTTTGTCGGAATAGAATGCGAGTTTTGTTGAAATAGAATGAAAGAGGTGTAGTACGTTTAATCTCAGTCTGCGCTTCAAGACCACCCTCCATCCACTCCAGGGAGAACGCCACCCACCACTGAGACTTCCAGGTCAGCTGCTTCACGGATAGCTCCCTAAAAGACGGTTTGCGGCTGTGGAGTCTGCATCCTGCTCAATGAATTGCAACTCACGTCCAAGCAACACAGCGGACTGTGCTGCAAGAACGCTAGTGAAAAGTTAATTGCCATCTCCTCGGACAGTCAGGCCGGTCGCTCTGCCCCAAACTCCCGGACAGTAATCAGCTGAGTTCGGCAGCTCAACAGTCCGGTGCGTAGAAATACCGCCCAGCAGAATCCCGTGCAAGAAGGATTCCAGGGCGATGAGCTTGCTTACTCTCCTGTGGCCGAGTCCCTATCCCCTGGTTCCAATCTCCGGCGCTCTCCATAACAGGAGTTGGATGGATACAACCAACTGCCGCCAATCCTGACCGGCACCTTTGACCACGAAAGGCAGTGAGAAGCAATTACTATACAGCAATTACGACTCATGAGAAAAGGCAAGAGCTCTGAGTAATTACACTAAACCGTTCTATCGCCTATATAGTACAAGCATCTGCTGAACTTGATTCATGTACAGCCCGTTGTCACATCGAAACCACTCTGCTGATCTAACACTTTCAGATTCTTTTTAAAGCGCAAAATGTACCTATTTATTCCTTCAGTTTCTGTTTTAACCGGAGGCTCATGAAGAAACTAATGTTGAATGGGAGGCTTGTGCAATTGACTCTCATAAGAGCCAACTTAAAGGCACAGAGTTTGTACATTCATTGCCTAGTCGTATGTTGTTCGTGCGTACACCCTTGCCCGTGGGAGTATCCATGTGTTTGTGACAGCAAAATGAACTGTCAAATACCAAAAGTGCGGAGTATAGCCAGAATTCAAAGCTTCTGCGCTGAGAAAACTAACTAGACTATCTATATTTATCTATATCTCGGCCGTAGAGTCGTAGCGTAATTTGCGAGCTTGGCAGTAAAGGCAGAGAAGAGAAGTGTTTATTAATAGGGTCTGTCCGTAAAGTTTTACATTCTAAGCCATGAAGCTATAAGCAGACTTCCTTACACGCTGACCTGCTTATGCGTTTTTAGCTACTCAGCGACGAGTAAAAGTCGCTACTCAGTGCGTCTTTCCTTAACTTGATTTTGTCGAATAACAGGGTCCGATGCTCGATTGCCTGCGGCGCCGTGGACGGCTGTGCGCGACGCGCAGGCAAAGAGTTTTTATCCTGGCTTTCTTACTGGCCCTGGGCCTGCTGCATCCTTTTGTGATGCTGGATAATCAAATTAAAAAAGCGGCACAAAAACAGAAGCCAGAAATATCAATTGATTCGATTCGACTGGCTTTCGTAGTACGTGGAGTTATAATGTGACTTTGAGCAACTCCGCAGTTCGTCTTCATCAAATGAGCTCTACGAACTCGTCGGTTCGAGCGCCAGATGCCCAGCAGAACAAGGAGATCGCTCTGGTCGTGCTAGCCGCTACGAGGCCAGAAGTGCATCAGCTGGTGAGACAGTTGGTAGCTCAAAAGCCTGATAGCGGATTCCGCATCATGATATCGCTCGATGGCACAGAAAAGCAAACAAACGAGGTCCTGCAGCAGATCGAGACGCCGGAGGTTAAACTGTTGCGGTTAAGCGACGACAAGCGCCACAAATTCAAACCTTCAAGCGACACCTACGTAAAGATTGCGCGGCATTACCTGCGCGTTCTGGACCATCTCATTCTGAAGCTGAACTACTCTTACGTAGTGCTCATGGAGGACGACCTGCTGATTGCTCCGGATTTCTACCAGTACTTCAGCTCGCTGCGAAGGGCGCTGGATTCGGACGAGAGCATCTTCTGCGTGTCCGCATGGAACGACAACGGTCAAATTGGTCTCGTGACCGAGGACCCGCAACTGCTGCACCGGACTGACTTCTTCCCGGGACTCGGCTGGATGATCAACCGGCGCCACTGGCTGCAGGTCAGGAAAGTTTGGCCGAAGACGCAGTACGACGACTTCCTGAGGCTCTACATGCTGAATAATCGGCTGGTCTGCGTGCGTCCCGAGCTGTCCCGGACGTTCAACATCGGGCGGAACGGAGGGCGAGTTTCGTCAGGAAAAAACGGGTACAGCTCGACGTTCTACCACAATTATCTGAGTCGGATGGCTCTAAACAGTTTCAATGTCACTCTGCTCGACAGCGCTATTGACAAGGTAATTGGTCGCTCAGCTGATATTAAGCTAGAAAGGTTTGCTCGCAGTCTACCTGTGACGAATGTTTCGACGCTGCTGTCCCAGCCGAAGCCGCCATCGGCTGTGCGTCTTCGCTACGCTTCAGCGGAAGAATTCATCGGCATAGCTGAGAGAATCGGCGCCATTCCGGAGGTGTGGTTCGGCTCCCCTCGCGCCTCTATCCTCGGAATATCCGTGATGTCGCTGAGAAGAACTCGAGTCTACATTGTTCCAGACAAACGGCTTCCCATAACTAAAAAGATACTGACACCGGAGCACGTGCGGAAGAAACAGAAAGAGGATCCTAAGAAGAAACAGGATTCAAAGAAGAAAGAGGATACAAAAAGGAAACAGGATCCGAAGCAGAAAGAGGATCCTAAGAAGAAACAGGATTCAAAGAAGAAAGAGGATACAAAAAGGAAACAGGATCCGAAGCAGAAAGAGGATCCTAAGAAGAAACAGGATTCAAAGAAGAAAGAGGATACAAAAAAGAAACAGGATCCGAAGCAGAAAGAGGATCCTAAGAAGAAACAGGATTCAAAGAAGAAAGAGGATACAAAAAAGAAACAGGATCCGAAGCAGAAAGAGGATCCTAAGAAGAAACAGGATTCAAAGAAGAAAGAGGATACAAAAAAGAAACAGGATCCGAAGCAGAAAGAGGATCCTAAGAAGAAACAGGATTCAAAGAAGAAAGAGGATACAAAAAAGAAACAGGATCCGAAGCAGAAAGAGGATCCTAAGAAGAAACAGGATTCAAAGAAGAAAGAGGATACAAAAAAGAAACAGGATCCGAAGCAGCAAGAGGATCCTAAGAAGAAACAGGATTCAAAGAAGAAAGAGGATACAAAAAAGAAACAGGATCCAAAGCAGAAAGAGGATCCTAAGAAGAAAAAGGATTTAAAAAAGAAAGAGGATACAAAAAGGAAACAGGATCCGAAGCAGAAAGATGATCCAAAGAAGAAAAAGATTTAAAGAAGAAAGAGGATACAAAAGGAAACAGGATCCGAAGCAGAAAGATGATCCAAAGAAGAAAAAGGATTTAAAGAAGAAAGAGGATACAAAAAGGAAACAGGATCCGAAGTAGAAAGAGGATCCTAAGAGGAAAGAGGATTCAAAAAAGGAAGCAGGATCAAAAGTAGAAATAAGATCTGAAAAGGAATCGGAAGCAGAACAGAATTAAGATACGACTAAAAAACTAATAGCCTGAGCCTCTTTCTTTGAAATCAAACTGCTGACGCAAGAAACTTCACTGTTTGGTTTATCTCAAACTAGTTCTTACGAAAGTCAGTACTCAGTGCTACTCCATGATGTATGATAATGTGCGATTTCTTTCCTGTTCGAGTATGTCATACTAGATTTCCGGCAGCCTTCATGTTCTTTTTTTATGCGTATTTACTCGCCTAAGACATGTTTACTGACTGACTGTACAAGTAAGATTTTCGTGTATTTATTTTTAGCGCGGTATGTTTACGTTTGCGCATTATTCAGCTCTCTCTTGTTAAGTTTCTGGATCATGAAAAGATTTGAATTCTTTGGTTAATATTTATCGTTGGGAAGGCCAGGGTTTCCGAGCATTGACAATCGCGTCGCAGCAAAAATCCGACATTTTCAGGCATTGTGCGTAACTCAACGATATTCCTTTTGAAAAATAGTCTAGAACTATGAAGCTCATTTTTGTCTGCGCAGTCAATTGCGCTGCGCACACGCCAGACTGCCTGTTTCTATTGGATTTTTGTTACCTTTTCATGCCCACTTGCCCAGACTATTGCTTGGTTAATAGTAAATGAAAACTTAAATTTGCAGAAGAGACGTTTCGCGCTTGATTGGTTCATTTAATTTTTTCCCACCGACTTCCCTACATACGAGAGTATATATGAATGCTGCGTATGCGTCTTGAATAGTTTACCTGTTTTTCAGTTTGTGTAGCAATCAAGCTTCATAATTGTTGCCCATTTTGAAGGCATAATATTCCAATAAATATTCTCAATTTGAAACGTTTGACAACTAATTAGTCAATTATCAGTAAATTGAACACCGAATGTGCAAGCTGTCTGAGACAATGAGTGAACTTGAGTGGACAGTAATCAGCCGAGTTCGGTGTTTTGCCAACCATCATCCTAGGCGGAAAAGTATTCGGCTGAATAACTTTGGATGCGTTATTTTATCTGGACCCAGATTGAATACGGCAGGACATAAGTCATGCGAGGCGAACTCCTAGGCTGATTTCTTTCTGGAGTTTACGAGACTAAAAACCTGTCAATAATCCCAGTTTGAGCCGTTATTTGATATCATCGACATGAATACTGCCGAAGTAAATATATACTACGCTGGACTTCGTGCACCTGGCTTTCTTATTTTGAGGTACTAATACATAAACATGTCTGTCACGTATTCCGACATAAAACTTTACTTGCTTGGTGGCGCATACGACGTCCCTGCGGCTTTGACAACAACCAAGGAGAAGAACAACTTCAAAAGCAAGGTTCGGCAAAAGGCGCGCAACTTCAGGTACGAGGGCCAGCAGCTGTTCTATCAGCTCTCAGCTCGGGATGATAGGCAGAAGAAGCTCCATCTGTCAAGGTAGCGTCGCCTGAAGGTGGAAGATCAAGAAGAACGGAGTCGATTAATTCAAGAATATCACACCTCTGCGACTGGAGGAGCTCATCAGGGGATAAAGTCCACCCTAACGAGGCTACAAAGGCGATTTCATTGGGACGGCATGACAAAAGCTGTGCAAGATTACGTTCAGAAGTGCGCCGTCTGCCAGCGCAACAACAAGAGGGCCGTGGCGAACGAACCCCAGTTGACGCCAATTTTGATTCCATTGATGGCCGAAAGAGCATTCGGTTTTGTCTGCGTTGACTACGTCAGGTTCGAGCCAGCCATCTTCGAAAGGTGATTGATTAATCGATTAATAGTTTTTGTGGCTACTGAATCAAATCACAGTAGCATACTCTCATTCATTTAATGTAATCTAAACAACACAATGCTCCGCAGGGAATAAATACCTGCTGACAATTTGCTGCAAATTTACCAAATTTGCTCTGGCGTCAGCGCACAGCAGGAACGACAGTAGTATGAGTTTATGCAACTCTGCCGCACTTGCACTGCGGAGATAGGCGGTAATGTAAAAGGATAGGAGGGCGTAAAAGAGCCAGCTGAGATAGCCAATGGAAATAAGGGCGTGGGGTGGGTGTGATTGGCTGGGTGGTGAAACGCTTATGCAACTCTGCCGCACTGGGGGAGGCAGGTAGCAAAGCAAAGCATCGGAAGGTTTTGGAATAGCAGAGTAAACAAATTAAAAACAAGGTAGGCATGGCGTGGAAACGTCCACCTCAATTTGTGCCTGGCTCGGCAACTCCTCAGCGTCCCCCACTGTGTTTATCCTATAGAATGTCTATGCACTATTTGTCAGTGCGGAGTGAAATAGATAAGAGAGAGGCTCTGGTCTTCTTGAGTGTCTGGCTCTGGCGATTCTAATAAATGGGCAATAAACTTTGTAACGGGTGCGGGGCTTGAGTGGAAAGGGTAGGGTTGGAAGTGGAGGTGAGGTTGGTGAGCTCTAAAACAGTTGTTCAACTCTGCCGCACTTTCACTGTGCAGGGACAGAGAGGTGAGCTCTAAAAAACAGTTGTTCAACTCTGCCGCACTTTCACTGTGCAGGGCGGAGGGCTAGGGTTTGAAGTGGAGGTGAGGTTGGTGGTTGGGGGGGGTAGGGATTGGATGGCAGACAGAGCCATACTGTCTGTGCATATATATTTGGGGTAATTGTACATGGTGTACACAGGCAAGCAGTCTCTGTTTTTTAGAGAGAAGATATATATACGCGCCTAAAAATTCGAAAGAAGCAAGAACGGAATTTGCGATTGATTTTAATCTCCAAAAAATATAATGAAAGTCAAAAGCAAATCAGCTGTTAACAGTCTGCCTTTTTTAAAGCCTGTCTTTCTTGCAACAAATGCGTCCTCGGAGGGCTGAATCCGGACCGCCACATAGCCTGCAGCACCAGTAAGTGGAGCGTGTGCTGGCAGTGCAGCTTTTTTAAAAAGAGTAATGGAAGCTTCTCAGCCTCACGACATGACGGGCATCTCCAACTTCCGAGCGGAGACAATGGATTGCGTAATATCAAGCGGCTTGTGCTCCAAAAAGCGCACCAGCTTGCTAAGGAGGAGGCAGCTCGCACTCAAGTGCTTAGTCAGGTCATCCGAGGCGTCCTTGATAGTGACGATGATTTTGTTGTTAATCAGTCGATTTCGTCAAAATGCCCTGCTGGAAGGGGAACAGATGAGATTGCTGGAAAGCAACTAAGAATGAGCAGCCCATACAGTTTTTTGAAGGAGCCCAGTGATCTTGAAGAGCACGACGACTTCAACCAGCAGCCGCAGCTGCCTGCCGCGGCCAACGAGGAGCTGCCTGACGCCGGCCAGCTGCCCGCCGCGGCCAACGAGGAGCTGCCTGACGCCAGCCAGCTGCCCGCCGCGGCCAACGAGGAGCTGCCTGACGCCAGCCAGCTGCCCGCCGCGGCCAACGAGGAGCTGCCTGACGCCGGCCAGCTGCCCGCCGCGGCCAACGAGGAGCTGCCTGACGCCGGCCAGCTGCCCGCCGCGGCCAACGAGGAGCTGCCTGACGTCAGCCAGCTAGATGAAATTCTAGATGACATTGAAAATCTAGAACTACCTCAAGCAGCACCGGTCGTAGCCCCAGTTTTCAACCTTTTTTGCCTGCGGTAACTGGCAGGGGCTATGAAATTCATTTTGACAATCAAAAGCCCACCCTGATAGCATTGTAATTGTAAGTCTAAATACTTTGATGCAGAAAAATTGAAGTAAAAATATACTGCTAGCATTCGATTTTTTACTTCATTATGACTGGAAAAGTTGGAATTTCGTTTCTATTTAATCAATTTCAACATTAGTTTTTCGCATAAATATAATAGTTTGAAAGTTTAATTTGTATCCATACTTTGTATTAGAGATGTATTTGACCATTCAAACTAATTGCGGCTAAGGGAACCAAATAACAGGCAAAGTGGCAGAGCAGGACTCAAGCGAGTTTTCAGAGTCCGATTGTGACTGCTGGTCAGAATCAGAGAGCGAAGATAATTGGTCTGAATCAAGTTCCGGGGCAGACTACTCGGAGAGTGATTTCGATGGGCTCTCTGAAACCGACACCAACAACACTAAGCAAGATTGTGCTAGTAGCGGTTCCAGTCTGATCGACACCGGCGGCGGCAGTGCAGGAAGCGACACCGGCGGTGGTAGTGCAGGAAGCGACACCGGTGGCGGCAGTGCAGGAAGCGACACCGGCGGCGGCAGTGCAGGAAGCGACACCGGGGGCAGTGCAGGAAGCGACACCGGCGGCGGCAGTGCAGGAAGCGACACCGGCGGCGGCAGTGCAGGAAGCGACACCGGCGGCGGCAGTGAACTCAGCTTGATCGAAAACAACGGTGCCAGCAATATTCATCCTTATCGTGAGTCAACAACATTTTTAATTTCAGCCTTAAGTTATTTAATTCCTGGGTGCATTCGAAGTTTTGTATTTAAAAATCGAGAAATTCGATTTAAGTGTGCTTATTGAGTCTAAATTTCATTATCATGGAATACCATCTTTTGAGTAACAGAGAATAAGCAAAGCTGTTAATTTTTCATTTTAGACATTCAGCAAGAAGCAAGTGCGCACAACGAAACCCTGGTGGTGTATCGAATTTCCGTGCCAAGCGATGCACCATGTGACCCATTTGAACTCGCCCGACGGAGCAGGGAAGCAATACAGCGAATTGTATTCGAGAAGATGGAGAATCCAAATCTTTTAGTTAGAGCGCAGCTAAAAATGAGCATCCGAATGAACAGAATCCAAGCTGGTGAAGTGGTGAACCAGGAAGAAAGATGGGTAAGCACTCGTTTGCAACCTGTCAATGACGTCGCTTGCTTTGATGATTGGTGGAAGCAGCAGATTAATGGTTGCGAAGGCATCATTGAGAAGATGAACACAAATGGCAGTGGTTGGGTGATTGTGCGCGTCAACTGCATCGACTTGAACATTGCGGTTGGTTAAAGACTGCGCTTCTACTCTGGTCATGCAAGCAATTTTGAATTACCTCCTCTGCTGAAGGCAAAAAAGCCGTCATCAATCCTCCTAGTACTGGCTCTGATTGTTTTTTGTATGCCTACCTTGCAGTGCTGCATCACGGTGATGAGAATTTGAGGAAAAACCCTCAAAGGCTTTCTACTTACAAGGACTGGTTGAACGATATCAATCTTTCAGGAATTTCCTTACCCGTTGGACTCAACCAGCTAAATCGAATCGAATTACTGAACCCAAGGTTATGTTTTGTAGTTTTTTCTTGGTCAAGCAGTAACGGTGTCAGTGTGCTGAGGCAGCCACGAGTTGAAGTCGCATGCAGTCGCAAAGTAGTTCTTCTCCTACTATTGAACAAATCAGCTAACAAGGATGAAGAGGATAAACACTGGTGCGGAATCGTGAGCCTTGATAGGCTACTAAACAGTAAAAGCGGTCTTTACCACAGAAAGTGGTGTGAACGCTGCTTGAGCTCTTTCGTAACTGATCAGAAGCTAAATGAGCACAGAGACCAGTGCTATCGCTCTAATGAGTTTGCTGTCAAGGAACGAGTTCCTACTGAGAAGCGCAGCGTGCTGTCTTTTCAAAACTACTTCAAAACTATTGAAGCACCGTTCGCTATCTATGCTGATATTGAAGCATTTAATTCTCCGCTAGGCCCCCACACTCGAGAGGTCATGCATCAGAAGGTTGAGGAAATGGAGGTCAGCGACAATGAGCAAGTCTGCAGCACACGCAGATTTTTGGTACTCCTCGGCCCCCGCTGTCGGTCCTGGGTTCGGATCCGGCCGGCGTGGTTGCACTGGCTCGCGCGACCCTGTGCCACGCGAGGTGCTAGCCTGCAGCAAAGCAAAGCAAAGCAGCAGCAGCAGCAGCAGCAGCAGCAGCAGTCATGTACAAGCAAGACCAGATGAGGGCATGGTAACTGGCAAAACCGTCTTTATTTCCGAGCATCTGCCTGCAGCGGGTGGATTTCTACTCGTTGCTCGTGAAGGCATGAAGGCACCACCACTTAAGGATCAAGGTCAGGTGAAGTTGGTCTCCAGTTCAAATCCATTGGAGTGTATGGAAACGTTTCTTCATGAGCTGGAACGCGTGGCTCGAGAAGTCTATGACTGGAACAGAAGGCACAGCTACCAAACGGCTGAAGCAGACACTATTGCTAGTCAAATCTTCAGTGAATCCTCCAACTGTCATTACTGTGATCGACAGTTTACTGACACTAATGACAAGCACTATGACCATGATCATCTGACTGAAAAATTCAAAGGCGCCGCATGTTCACGGTGTAACAAATTAGCGCAACTTCGCCGAAGATTTCTGCCGATTTTCTTCCATAATCTCCGAAATTATGACATGCACCTCCTGTTTTCAACAGCGTTAGGAAATATGAAAAACTGGAAGCTGAGTGTCATTCCTCAGACTTCTGAACGCTAAATGTCTCTTCGAATAGATTTCCCAATCGCCGAAATCACTCTACCGAAAGGCAAAAAGAAAACAATTTTCTTCACTCTGCAGTTCCTCGATTCATTCCAGTTTTTAAACGCGGGTCTAGACAAACTGATTCGCAACTTACCTCTCCAGGACAGAAAATTCACTCAGCAAATGAAAAGCTGCTTTCCAAAGTTAACTAATGAAACATTGTCTATCAAGGGAGTCTTTCCCTATGATTTCGTCAAATCCCCCGCGAATTTGGCAGTGACCGAACTTCCGAGCAGAGAAGAGTTTTTCAACTCTCTGACAAAGACAGCTTGCAGTGAGGAGAGCTATGCTCATGCGCGCAAAGCCTGGAAGCAGATCGAAGCAAAAAATTTGCACGACTACATGCTTGCCTACCTGCAGCTTGACATCCGTCAACTTGCCGATGTTTTTCAGAACTTTCGCCGTTTGAGTCTCCATGATGACGGTCTTGACCCGGCCCACTACTTTACTACACCAGGTCTATCATTTGATTCCGCACTGAAATCCGCGCCAACACCGCTCCAGTTGCTCGACGATGCTGAGAAGTACAGACTCTTTGAGCTTGGCATTCGTGGAGGAATGACCTTCACGAACGTTCATCATGTTACTGCCGGACCAGTCACCAGTCACCAGTCGTCAGATGGTGCAGATTCATCAAGCGCAGCTTCTAATGCCGAGACAAATTCTTTGCTCCCCGTAGACATGAATAATCTCTACGGGCAAGCGCTGTCCGAAAAACTACCCGTCAGTGACTTTGAGTGGCTTAGTGAAGAAGAACTGTGTGAATGGACAGAACAGAAGCTACTTAAATTGGATGACGATGGTCCAGTTGGCTACCTATTTGAGGTTGATCTGGAATATCCAGATGTAATCCACACGCAGACACAAGATTTGCCATTTGCCCCCGAGAAGGCCGCGCCTAAGCTCGAAGAGTTTCCGCCATTCATGAAACGTCTTTGGGGCGAATTGAACACTCGCAACGAGCCGTACAAAGGCTGTGTGAAACTTTTACTCACATGTCATGACAAGGAATCCTACGTCGTGCATTTTCGAATTTTGAAGTTCTACTTGCGTCACTGTATGCGACTAAAAAAGGTCCGAAGAGCTATTCGATTTTGTCAAGCTGCAATTTTCCAAGTCTACATTGACAGAAACAGCAAAAAGCGCTCAGTGGCTACAACGGAATTCGAAAAAGACTATTACAAACTGAAGAATAACTCCCTGTTCGGCAAAACGATGGAAAACGTACGGAAGAGGCTCAGTGTTCGAATTTCTAACAACGAGGAGCAGTCCGAAATCTATTCATCGCGTCCGAATCTTAAGGACTTTACGATTGTGACTCAAGACTTAGTAGTTTTTCAATTTTTCAAGACATCAGTCACTCTTGACCGCCCAATCTACGTTGGTCAATGTGTTTTAGATGACTCTAAGCTGGCGATGTACCGATTGTACTATGGAAAGCTAAAGCCAACATTTGAGAATCCTGCTCTCCAACAAGGAGTTTCCCTATGCGGTGGGGACACCGATTCCTTCTTTCTGTGCTTTAAAAACATCGATGTTCAGAGTGCTGTTCTACCAGAACTCATTCGCCAGCGATTGCTAGATACCTCAAACTTCCCGGCCGACCATCAATTCCGATCCGATGATCTAAAAGCCAAGTTAGGCTGCATAAAGGACGAATCTGCAGGCAACCCCCATCGTGAATGGATCCTTTTGAGACCAAAACTATACTCGATGAAGGCCGAGTCTGGAGGGAAGAAGGCAGCCAAAGGTGTTCAGAAGAGTGTGCTGCGGGCAGAAATCACACACGATGACTACATGCAGGCGTTTGCCAGTTTGAAGGAGCTTCGCGTCTTGACACGCAGAATCGCTAGCCGACGACACAGAGTAGTCACTTTAGAGCAACAGAAGCGTGCCCTGACTGTATGGGAGGACAAGCGTGCGTGGACTTCCCCAAACCAAAGTCTTCCGTATGGGCACTTTGCTTTAAGAGACCTCTGCCGCCACAGCTGCCGCCGTTACAATCGAGAAGCACCTCAACTAGCTGCTGATCAGGCTCCCAAGCAAATGAGGATGCAATAACATACATTTGACTAGTGCGTACTTTGAATTGAGCATTTGCTCAGCTTTGCATTTTGGTTTTTGGAACGCAATGTACATTTTGTCCGCATAAATGCTATAGTACTTTTCTTTAACGTGCCATTGCTTTTTCAAAACTTGCTTAACTTTTATGAGTGTTAGCATTTTCATTTTCTTTCTTTTCCTATGTTCTTTTAATATTAGTATCAATTTTCGCTGTGTTGCAGTTTGCTGACAATTTTTTAGCATCTTTTGTAACCAAAAAATAAAACTAGTAAACAAGGCATATTAAAGTTAAATTAAAGTTTTTTTCTGCTAGTTCTTGTCGGAAGATTAAAGACGGGTAATTATTGTGCTTTATTTTAGTTGCATAAGTGTGTTAACAGAGCGAAACAGGGAAGAACTGTCGGATTTTAGCATACGCAGAGATTTTGCCCCACTTAGAATATAAGAAGCATTATGAAAAAGCAAGCATTTACAATACTTAAGTTGACAAACTAAAGCTGAAAATGTTTCTGGTTCATACTGGGCTTTGGGCAAAACTTTAACAAGTTCAGTAAGCGGTAGCGCATTTTGGAGCTTAAAACG